>VXBC01004509.1:1494336-1559338 GCA_013399945.1 Ploceus nigricollis | reverse complement strand
CACTAGAAATTACTAATGGAACATTTCAATTCCTAGTTTTATTTTAATATATAAATAATTCTTAGGAAAGGAAGTAATTTCCTTACAAAAGTAATGAAAGAGGTTTTGTGTCACTTAGTACAAAGAGGAAACAATACAGCAGGAGCAAATATTTCCCATATTGAGTAACAATGAGTGCACAAACAGAAATCAGGCGTATAATAAGAAAATGTGTGTCATTCACTCATCCCACTTAAACTTTTTTTTCCTTACCTGCTGCAGTTCCCCACTGGCTTCATACAAACAACAAATCATCCTATTTCTCTCACCTGGCAGCTCTCCCTTTATTGTTGTTTTTCATGTTTTTATCTTCCCTGTTATTTCACTCGTGTGGTGCCTGCAAGTCCAGCAAAGGATTTGTTGTGCTAGGATCCCACACAATGTTTCTCCCTGTGTAACACGAGGAAAAACAAAGTGCATCCTTAATTGTGCAGTGGTGGGGGCATCCCCAGCACTTTCAGATTCAAGCCAGGATTCCTTCAGGCTGAGACAATGCTTTCCTTTTGAGATTGCTCAGCTTCACAAAGGGTTTTGATAATTCCCTCTCCAGCCTCTCCTGCGAGATGGATCTGTTTGGTACCTGAGCCCTGCAAGCAGCAGGCCCAGCTGGAGCAGAGCCCAGGGCTGGCTCTGTGCTGCCCACACCCACGCTGGGGACACGGGGGCAGGGGACAGTGCCAGCCCTGTGTCAGAGCCAGCCCATGGCTCACGGCTTTTGGCCAGCCATGGCTCTGGGGCTCGCGCCTTTGCCCAGCACTGGGCCCTGCGTGTCTGTAGGCAAAAGCAGGAAACTGGCTGAACACTGATGTAATCATAAAAAACGTGATCTTATCAGGGAATATCTTGCTGATAAGGAGCTACTTTTGATGTACAAATGGTTGGCCATTGCTGGTGACACAAAAGCCAGAAATACAGCAGCCTCCCCACACAATGGGGGTGCCATGCCTGTGCCTAATAACATTTAATGCTTAGACAAGCAGACAGTGCAAAGCCTCTCCCCTCCACGTTTCCCTCCAGCTCCCCTCCCCCAGACCCCTCCTGCCACTTGCTGACGCCATTTGCCTGGGACTGGAGGTGTCTGTGAGCTCTGAAAATTGGATCACAGGGAGAGCTTTTTGCCGGCCCCGGTCACGCTGACGGCAAGACTCGATCGATCAATACTCTGTGTGACACTTTCAGAATTCATTGGAAATGATGTCCTTTTCAAATGACACCCACATTTTATCGAGGGCAGCTCCAACAGCAAAGCACCAAGTGTGTTTTTGCAAGATACGTTTTGTTAGTAGTAAACTTTGCTTTATTTGTAAGGTTCTCTGTATTTGGGATTTCTTCATCCCTCCCTTCAACCTCCCTTTTGAAGAGGGCAGAGATTTAATCTTTAAAGGTAGCTTTGTAGCCTGACATTTAGAGTGTGAGCTGTTCCTAAGCCTGATGTTTATTATGACATATGGCCTCTTCATGTAAAAAACAGTAAGCTTTGGGGGAGAATTTAAAAAGTAGCCTGAAGCTCATAGCACACAGCTAAAAACAGATTCACAATTTTATCCAAAACATTATGACCTCTGGGTAAAACTATTGCTCCTCTATGGATTCCCATGAAACTACTTGGCACTGCTATCTTGGAGCCAGTTCCTGTGGGTGGGACTACAGAGGCCATTCAGAGCAACCCTTCGGAGCCATTAATTGCTCATGTTGACAGGCAGCAAAGAAGAATGGTGCTTGCAGCTGGAGGCTTCAGGGATAAGACACAGAGAGAAGGAGAAATGGGGGAATCGTTGGGAATCTCTTTTGAAGGACTGTCAAAAATAAGTAACCTTTCCATTGAATGTCAATATTGAAAAAAGATCTTTAGTCCTTATATTTTGTGACTCCAAAGTAAATAGCTCTGCTTGCTCAGGAGGTTGAAAAGCTGTGTACCAGGCAGCCTTTGGGGACTGCATAGCAGGGACTCAGAGGATCCAGCCTTGGGTTTAATTTTGCCCTTATCAAAACTAAAGCTAGATGTATCATTTGGACTTAGACTTAAGCCAACCCAAAATGAACAAAAGGTTTAGCCTCGATCAACTTTGTGAGGGAAAAAGGAAAAAGCAATTTCCCAAAATAAATCCTGTGTAATTTGGGATTTACAGCATTCATCAAGGTGCACAGTGTCTTTGAAGTGGTGAGTCTGTGACCAGATTACCACATGGGTAGTCCTGAAAAGAAGTATAAAAATTAACAAGCCATCATTTTTTGACTCAAGACATCTGCAGAGTACAAGTGGGGAAGCTCATGGCAGAAAAGCAGTTAAGATGGGAAGAGGCTTTGCAAATACATATTTTTGTTTTCAATCTGTGTGCACATCAGGCAGGAGAATTCTCTCTGTGCCTCATTGCTGTGACACTCTAATGTGTGGGTTTTGTCTAACTGGGGTAAAATCTTTCCTGGGCTGTAAGTAGGGCACCACTGCCAGTCCTGCACTGATTCTCTGATACAGTGAATTTTATGAAAGTGAAAATAAACGTTGCAAGGTCCAAAAGTTTGTGATAGGGGGAAAGAGAATATCAGAGGTGGACTATGGACTTATTAATCTGTTCAGTTGCCAGGAAACATCAAAACTGTCATAAATTATTAGATAGCAGTTTGTAGGGAAGTTTTCAGTTGCTAATCCTGCCCTTGTAACAGCACCTAATAGTTTCATTTACTTTGTAAGGAATGTGGCCTGGCAAATTGGGTAACTGCTGTTCTGATTTATAACATGGGGCTAGAATGGGACAAACTAAATACAGAGATTAGGGTGACTACTGCCTGATTTTAGAAGTTAATTCCTATAGGTCTCCATGCAGAATAACACAGCTCACTGGGAAATGTACCCTCTGAGCTCTGAACGAGGGACAGCACACTGAGCTAAAATGTTTGGGCTGTTAGTGCAAGGTATGGAGGCCAATGCTTCTAGTTCTGGTCACTGCCAAGTAAATGGAAGTTTGTCCAGGTGAGGATTTACTTGCTCTGGACAAGCATCTTCAGACTAAACACTGGTGTCAAACATTGCAGTCAGGGAGTGTTAATAGCTGATTTTTCAATGCAGTTACAAAAGATGTGTTTAGTCCCCGTCACTTAGTTTAATTTAATCTCTTCATTAACTTTACTTTTAGCTTCAGAAATCTGATTCAGCTCTTGCTGTTAGAGACAGCCATCACTTCCTAACATCAGGATAACATCAGGAATATCGTTCCTAACCTGTACCCAATGAAGCAACAGAAAGGAATATATTAGTTTAGTCAGATTTTCTAAAACAGATGTAAGAATGCCACACGTCATTGCCAAACTGGCTAAGAAAATAATGAATTTGGTGCAAGGCTGAAGTACACTGGTACACACCACAAAAATACTGTTGGGGTCTCTGCTTCTGACCACACTGGGAGAAATGGGTTCAAGCAAATGCCATGGCTCTGCAACTCCTACTGACTTCAGCTTCTATTAAAATCAAGAACAGTTTTACTATTAGCTTAAGCAGATTCAAGGGAAGGCTTAGCATAACAAAAGTGGTTCTGCAAATATTTGCTTTATTGTGACAGCTGTATGGACTTTACATACTTTTAAATATTTAGGCATTTTTGTACTAGAATCCTTAAAATCTCCAAAGATGATGTCAGTGAAAAATGCCTTAAATCTCTTGATTTTTGTCCCCTGTATAACTGACCAAAATGTTCTCAGCAGAGTGAAGCTTTTAGCCTTAAAGTCCAAGGAATCTTTTAGTCTTGCTGAGGTTTAATGAGTTGGGATTCTAAGCTGATTCAGCTCTTAAACAGTCTGATCATTAGTGCTGTATCATCTGTCACCTTTGGGTGATAATTAGAAAAAGAAAGTCAATAACAATAGTACATAACACTACTTTACCAAGATTTAAACAAGTTGTAATATTGTTGAACATCTATTGATGAGTCCAAATGTGCCACAGGCTATTGAGCACAAAGAGTGCTTTGATGTGATGTTTTCCATTATTAATTTGATGTGGTGGAGTTTGTAGAAGTGAGAACATTTGTTTTCATTTTATTACATGTGGGAAGAGATGAGATACTTTACATATTCATTTTGTTTCCTTCTATTGTTTATGCCACTAATGCTTTTGAGGACCAAGCACAGAAGAAAAATAAGGAAAACATCTCAGTTAATCACATTAGACTGTTTGTTTACCATATTTGTTTTGATTTTGAATTGTATTGATTTATTTGACCTCCAAAATATACATCCTATAGGAGTGTTAGCAGCCCCTGGATGAGAGGGGAAGATCTGAGCGGAACTGGTTTTTGCCCAGAATAGAAGCAGCTCTCAGGAGCTCACCACAGTGCTGCAGAGATGGGTCAGGACTCATCACTGCACTGCTTCAGCAATCCGGATGTGGGGCCTGATGTGCACGAGATACCCCAGTAATGCATGGTCACTTACTGACCACTTCCTCATCTGCCTCTTGGTTCTTCCTTTGGGTGATTCAACTCATTTGTAAAGAGCACAGTTATGCAAATCTCTGAAGAGTGAGCCTTTTGGAGTCTCTTATTGCTTTGTTTTGGCTAATTAATCCCCTAATTAAAATTTTTCCCTCCTTCTAGTCTGTTCTTTTTATGCTTTCTGAAACCACAATATGTTAACACTTCAGTCATAGCTCTGCAAAATGCAGTTTTGCTTAGCTGATGTGTTTCAGTGATTTAAACAGGAAAGTTGTTAAGCCAAAAATAGAACAATGTACATAAAATATCCAAGCATAAGAGAAAAATACCTTTGCAGATTGACTAGGCCCTTTTAAAGAAACACAACAAGCTGTTTTCACCTCATGTCTGGAGTTATCTGTTTGTAGCACACTTAAAAGAAAGTCTGAATCTCTTGAAACTAACAGTTAGGTTTTTCCTTAGCAGTTAAATGAAGATATTTTATTTCTCCTCTCTCATTTTTAGAAATAATAATATCAGTCCTGCTTTGGACCCTGGAAAGCACCACATCAAGCTAAATCACACAAATGTTTTGTGTGAGTGTGGGGTGCTTCTTAGGGGTGAATGGCATTTAAGAGCCACAGATAGCACTGGCATAAATTCTAAGCTCCAAGGGTTTAGTTATGAAATCCAGTTGTATTTTGGGCAATAACCACCATCTGTTTTCCAAAGCTGCTCAGTACAACTGCAGCTAAGCAATGAAACAGGGACACACAATGGCTCAGGTTAACATTAATAGAAAATTAAAACCAGGAATTTTTCACATTAATTGTTGGGGCATTACATGTTGCCATTCTCAGTACGAGATAGAAGTGCTTTACCTGGATCAATTGCTTCCCTATCAAATGTAAAGGGAAGCCAAAATACAAATGTAACCCAAGTTCAGCCTGGGTTTTAAATTCTCCAAATATTTGGGATGCATAAATTAGGGATTCTCCTTCAGTTTCATCATTCCCTTAAAACAAAACAATGCCTTTCAGAGGCACTGGAGAGATGTGAAAGATAGAGTTAAAAGCTGCTTGGTTCTTTCTAGTAGTCAAATATCCAGATTTAGTGAATGAAGATCAATGAAAAGCAGGAACTTGCATCAGTAAACTATAAACCATAGAGTTTCAAGCTTTGGTTATCTACAAATCTCACAGCCTGTGTGACACACAGCCTGCTCACATATGCCTCCACACACAGCAGCAGGGCAGCACAATTTCTTGCCAGCACTCACCTCTAGCAAGTCCCATTTATTACACAGCACGCTGAGACATTTCCCAGACAAGGTATCCACTGCTAAACGTGGCTGCAAAGTCCACTCCTCACACCAGGGGCATGAAAGATGATTGGATTCTTCTCCTGATAAGTAAACTCTACATAATCCTCAAGAATGATAAACTTTGTCTAAAGTCCAGAATCTGGGTCAGATTATCGGTTACCTCTGCAGCAGTTACACCAATAATGAATTTGGACCTCAGACTTGAAAACTCACAATATTCTTTGATGTATACAACTTCATTTTGACAAACACATCAAAAATTCAACTAAGTTTGGGAAAATACACAGAAAACCCTTCATAAAGCTGAAGCATCTCCATTTCCATGCAAGCCAGACTTAATCACGCAAAATAAATGAAAATACATTTTAAAATAATATTACTGTAGGAAGTTCTAACCTGCAAAGGTGCCCAGCATTAGATTATATAGCACCATAACCTTCCTCATTATTGCAAAATGAATAAAGTTTTTACTCTTCACAGCTCGATTTTGTATACTCAATCAGACACACCAGACTGATGACCCTTCTATTATTCTGAGCCCTGAACAAAAATTCAGGATTATCTTTTGTGCCAGCTGAACACTTTCCTACTGGAAAGCTTTGCCAAGAGCCAGGCTCAGTCAGTTGCAGGGTGAGGAGTTGCCCTGGGCACAAGGTGGAAGTGGGAGGGTTTTCGGGCTGCATGTGCTGTGCTATGCTGGCCTCCTTTCTCCCTGTGGCTGATAGAGAACCCAGTTCACCTGCAGCTGCTTTACAGCTCTGCCTTTCACAGCCCTTTCTGCAGTGGCTAAAGCTCAGCCTGAATTTGAACCTGCTGTACCCAAGAGAAACAGGCAAAGTATTTCTTACTGGGCTGGATATGGGCCAGAACCCTGTTGTAGTCTCTGTAATCAGCTCAGCAAGTTCATTCCCTTTGCATCAATCACCCCCTAACCCCCTTGCTAGGGCAGCACTGGGATGTGGTTCCAGGATAAACAGAGACAGGCTCCCTCAGGGACCTGCTGGTAGTGTCTTCCTCTGGGTACTTGGTTTGTGATGTGCTTCGTTCACAGGCACAGCACCAGTGGCAGGGTTGCAACAAAAGCTTTCCAGATATGTGAGAGTTTGCCTTAAGGAAATGTCTTACACGTGTATGTACCGTCCCTAAGGTGTTCTGTCTGTGAGTCTGGCCCCTTGCCACTTTTCCACTTTGAGAACCCACCAAAGGTGCTTCTTGGGACCTGTTCTGTGTCCCCAGCTCACCACCCAGATGTTCCCAAAGGAGGGGGTGCCTTGGGATGCACTGCTGCAGGCAGGACAGCTTCTGCTGCTGCTCCCCAAGCCTCCCTGGGGGAGTCAATGCCCTACAGGTGCACAGGGCCCCTCCACAGCAGCAGGCTCCAGTGGGATCCTTGTCTGAATCATTCATTAGGTCACTGATGAGTTAATGCTTGTACAGTGCTCTCTATTTCCAGTGTTGTGTAAGAAGTAGGGGTTATTACCATTAGTAAATAAACATTTCTTTATTGATGTTTGTGCTCAAGCTATTCAAGTCACCTTTGTGTTTTTCCCTTCTGCCCACTCCCTTCCTCACTGGTCCGTGGGGCAGGGTTGGTCACATGTGAATTAAATGCCATTAGGCAGAAAAGTTGATGATGAAAACTGAAATTCCATCTACATCTTCCTACTCACATTTTATTTCGCTCAGGAAGTGCTTGAGCTGTTATTGTCCTCTGGGGCTAGTATAAGTGTGGGTCACAAACTAACATTAAAAACTATAGTTTTTCTGCATTGCATTAGGAATTATTTGTCAGTTGTCCATTGATGAACTGAAACAGCCTAAAAGTGACTCTCATCAAGTCTGTCTTTTTGTCCAGAATAGTATGCAATAAATAGCAACTCGCTATCAGAGTGTTTTAAGGTTTTGCACTGATCTGTGTACTGCAGGAGGAACTTCTTCCCTTGCCTTGCTCCAGGTATCCTTTTTGCTAGAGGATTTTTCCTTTGAAACTCTGTGGTTTTTCAGGTAACATTCAGAAACCATTTCTTTTGTTGTTGTTTTTGTAGTTTTCCTTGTAGTTCATTGATTTGTTCAAACCAAAAACTCAAAGCCAATCTCTGAGGCTGTCAGCCTATTTAGCTGTGGAGGAAAGTCCACCAACTTCTGTAAACAGAGACGATAGCGTGTGCCCAGCGGGCTGCTGCAGCTCAGGGCCTGCCTGGCAAAGTGCTGTGCTCAGCCCCAGCTCCAAATAGCCAGGGGGGCTATTCATGGCACCACAATAGCTCATAGACCCCTTCCCTGCAACCTCCCGTGGCTGAGCAGCCATCTGCAAGCTGTAGTGCTATAGTCCTCACACCTCCTCTTTTATTGCTTCATATTAAAATTGCTATTGCCAGCAACACTTTGTAAGGCAATAAGCACACTGCAAGCTCTGAAGTTTTGGGGGTTTTTTTAAGTTGATTCATCTTAAAAATCTGACCAGTTTTTCAAAAAAGGTAACCAACATTTGTACTTTGAAATTTTTTTAAAGGAAGTATGGTTAGAAATGCAAAAACAAAGTTTAACCAAGGGGGGCATTCTGTCACTCCTGAGCAAAGGGGAGGGCCCTGCACGGTGGGTGCTCGTCACAGCAAAAGGTTTTGGTTTATGATTAAAGCTGAGGAGAGCAGATAGTGGCAGGTCCTGGGTTTTGTGTTTATTTTCGCTGGCTGGCCTTTGCAAGACTTTGGGCACAGAAATGGAATCTTAGCACAATCTGCCTGCCTGCATCAGCATTATTCTTTTCCCACTTCTACCACTTTAGAGCCTTTCTTCTTGCCATTAGCAAACCCTCAAGCCCCAACAACTGCCAAAACCCTCCAGGCAGATGAAAGGAAGTGGATCCATTTTCTCTAAACTGGCCCCATGATATTTTATGAAGAGCCTCTTAACAGATCCAACACTTCAGCTCAAGAATACCTTTTGAAGGCCAGCAGAGCCCGTAAGTGGGACAGGGATTGAAGTAATCCCTTCCCCTGCCCCATTTAGAACCCCTCCTGGAAGGATTTTTGTCTGTTCCCATCCTCTGCTGTCAGCCCCTTACTCTCCATATAGGTCCTGAGCAGCTTTGCTGTTACAAAAGGTCTGCAACAGTATCACAGAGCTTCATGCTCTTGTTTTAGAAAAACAGTGGATTATAATATATCCTCTGTAAGGTAAGAGTGGCATGTGACATAAGAGAAACTTTTCTACTTTGTTTCCAACCTTTACATTAATAACTGTGGTGTCTGTGACCTCCAAATGGTGTTTTTGTTGTTCCTCTGCACTGGTGATTCACAGAGCAGAGAATGAAGACATCTGTGATCAGTTATACATCAGCTGCAGCTATTAAAATGCAAGGAAGACCATCAGTTAGTTCATAAAGCCATAGATGATGATGCTGTCTAATCTCCATCTCCAGACAGGTTCTAGTGATAACAAGTGCATGGGCTTTTTACATTATAAATTATGTACAGCCCTGCCCTTTGGACATAACTGGTTTTTTCTTAGAATACCTTTTTCCTGGACTGCCTCTTCTTCTGCCTCTGCAGGTAAAGGCAAAAAGGAGGAATTTCTGGAGATCTCAGCACAATTCTCATACTGCATTTTTTTCTTCTTTATCAAACAAAATTTAAAAAAAAACCTGGATATGTATTTTCTAATTCTCTATATGAAAACTTTGTCAGCAGCTTCACACTTTTCTTGGCAGAAAAGTATATATTCTTGGAAAAGTTTCAGTTTATTCCAGTTGCAGTATGTACACTCCCCCTTAGAGTCACTCTGTGCCAAAGGAGGTGTGAAAAAAGTGAGCACAGGTGGCATCAGGCAAGGAAACTCTGCTAAAAAAGGGCAAAAGTGAATCTGGGCAGTTGTAAGGTAGGCCACTCAATTTACCTTGCACAGGAGCAACCAATATGTGCAGAGACTGAGTCTAAACAACCAGAACAAGTGGAGAAAAGCAAGAAGTCTGGGAAGCCTTCAGCCACCCTGCTGGCTGCACACTGCCTAGGACTGACTTTGTGCTAGCTCTGTTCTAAGGAAGATTGAAGAAACTCAAATATGCCATGCAAAAAAAAAAAAAAAAAAAAGAAAAAAAAAAAAGGCAGGGATTTGTTATGGAGGGAAATTTCAGATGAAATATGGGTGCTTTGGTGTCACTCTAGTGACTGATACCTCTGATACCCATCGTTACAGGCAGGGCCAAGGTCGGTGTGCCATCTTCCAAATTTCCTTCCAAAACAAGAGCTCAGGAAGACCCTGGCTGAGATCACCATTTCATTCACCTGTTTGCTGTTGCTTTCCCCTTGCACACAAACCACGGGGACCAGCTGGGATCTGTGCCCTGCACACTGCAGACACAGCACTTGAGTATCACTGTCTCCAAAGCTTCTTGGCACAGCTCTCACATTTGAGCTCATCCAACAGGGCACTGTGAAAGAGAGCACCATTTCTCCATGTCCTCCTCCTCCTCCACTGCTCATTTGGTCATTTTTGAGTGGAAAGGGTGTTTATCCCACACAATTTTATGCAGCAGGTTGAAAACAAATAATTTGCCTTCTTTACATCTATGTGGGGAGAAAGGAAATCTGTGGTGTCAGAAAAGGCTCTACATTTATTTGTCATGGAAGAAAAAAATCATATTTCAGACCCTTTAGGGCACATCATGCAATGACTTTGGGCTGATCTTAATGTCCTGTTCAGGTATCTCAACTTACCCAAGAAACTTACGCAAAAAATTCAGGAGGCCACATCAAGGTGGTCCATGCTAAGAATGTCAAATATCAAGACAACTTCATATTTAATGTAGACCAATACTGGCATATTTCCAGCCTTAGCAGAATATTTTTGGCTTCAAGGGATCAGTTAAAATGGAAGTTATCAATATTCCTACTGCAAGATAAAACAGGTGGGGTTTTTTCCTTTGCATCTCATAAAGAAGTTAAAACCTGTGCAGACCCAGTTTCAATAATCTTTGAAATCATATCTGAGACAGTTGAGGAGTAAAGCTCAATGAAAATTCACACAGCAAATTACAAGTGTGTATTACAGGCTTAGGAGAAAGTGGGGGTGTCCCCAGCAAAGTAGAGAAAGGCTGAGGTATCTGGAGGTTCATTCTCACCTGTCAGTGGCTGGTAAATCAAAGTACGGTCAGAGGCAAAAAAGGCACAGCAGTGCCAGTGGAAGCTAACCTGGGACCATTGAAAGGTGAATGTAATCCATTAACTGACTTGGATATCAGAAAGTCCAGACTCAGAAAAACTCTCTAGTTTCTCTTATTTTCCTGCTGTGAACTTTTTGAATGAATTTTGGTTTAAAGGCATATCAATAAGTGGTACTTTACAGAATGAGCACAAGGAGCTTTCTTAATTTGGGCCATTTCAGCTTTCTTAGAAGGAAATTAAAGTAATCTTTCCTGGGTATGGGTAACCTCCAAGGAGCAAGAACCATTCCTGTGATGTTTCCCTTGTGTTGTACAATGTTGAGGCGTGGGGCTGTCTAGGGAGAGAGGTCCCCAGCCCCAAGGAGCAGGGGCAGCTGCTGGGCAGTCTGTTGCCCTGGGGTCACTGAGAGACCTCTCCAGAGAAGACTTGGCACCTGCAGCCTTCTGAAAACTGAGCTTGGCCATAGCCATTTCCCAGCCATCCCTCTGCCTGTCCAACTCTGCATCCTTTGGAGCATTGCTTCATGAAACTTTAGCTTTCCTTAGGCAAGCACAACAAACCCCACCACCAATCTCCCAGGTGTTGGATTCAGTGCTTGGTCTTGAGAGACAAGTGGGAGAGAAGGAATAAGAGGAAAATGCTGACTCCCTCTCAAATCTGGATTTGCTATCTTATAACAACTTTAAATGTCTTCATTTAAAGCTAAAAGGCTGTACATTTTATGGATATACATTTGTGCTCTATTGTTCTCCATGTATGTTCTGTGTCAATACATTCAATCCTGTCCACATTTGCATTCTGCAAACTATATGCTACTGGAAGGTGTGTTTTTGACTGGACTTCTGTTCATCCTATTTTGTATTTTTTATAACAGACTGTTACCAGGAATATTCTGAATTCCACATGGATACTAATGAGTTTGTTTGCTTGAGGTCAAATATTTCCTAGGAGCATTGCACTAAACAGAATATATAAAAATATCCAAGAAACTGATTTCAGGACCATTCAGACACTCTTTCACTGTGTCAGAAAAAAACCCCAAGAGCCAAATGACAGGCACTCTGAGGACAAAAGCAAGCAGAGAGACAAGCTGGGGTGGGCAACAGCTGCCTCCTTCCTCCCCTTGTTCTTTTCCCAGGGACTTGTGATGTGTGATATTGTATTTCCGTGTGGGTACATCAGCTGCACAAATGTACTGGTTGGTTGGCAGGGCAAAGAGTCAAGGCTTCAGTTACCTGTTGCCCCATATTTCCCTGCCCTTGTGCTAGGTAAGCCCCCATGGCAGGCCTGGAGAAATGCTCTTGCTTCCTTGCACAATGACTGTCCTTTTGGGCACAGCTCCACCCTCTACCTCTGAATAATGATCTTGTTTCTACAGTGGAATGTGGACTAGGGAAAAAGGAGGTGGCCAGAACCCAAATGAAGGAATAAAGAAGAGCAGATGAATCAATTTTGGGATGTTCTTTTGATGCTCTTGCCCTCTATTTCCCTACTCTTCTTCTAAGCCCACTGCAGTTACTTTAGTGTGAGTGCTGCTAGCCACATGGATACGATTCAGCTTGCAAAAATGTATGCTTGCAGCAAGGAAGACTTACCCTTTAACCTTTAGCAGCTATTTCCTCTGAAAAGCACAAGTTTCATTTTCACTTACAGTGAAAAACCGTGGAGGGGGAAGGGGAAGAGGACCCATCTCTGTAAAACAGTCCTGTTTTCATCCTCTGCACCAAACTTCACATAGCTCTTTTGCATTATGCAGTGTGCCCTCAGGAAAGAGATCTGGCAGGAAAAGCAAATGCAAACTCTCTCGTTAGTCTTGAAAGTCCTGGTGGTGAGCATGTGGGGTCAATCCCCTTCAGCGGGTTCATTTTTCTTCATTGCAGTTTCATGAATTTGGCCATAAGCAAAAAGTAGGGTTTAGTTAAAAAAAAACCTTAAAAGCCTATATAGTATTTATTAAACAAAACTGAAAATTGCATGCCATATTGGAAAAGTCAGGAAGGCAGAAGAAATTCCACATCCCTGCAATATATCCAAATATATTACAAACAATGCACTCTAGCACCAGCAGCCAATGAGGCTGTGCTTTCACCTGGGGTAAACCCATGTAACTCATGCTAATAGTTCTAAAAATGGGATGAAGAAGAAAGGAATTTTCTTTTTTTTTTTGTTTTGTTTTGTTACTTGAAACTCTTGTGCTCAAGTGCTTTTGTGCTTAGAACACATGGGGGGTTTTTTCAGGTCTGTCATGACTTGAAAGATAACATACCAGAATGATAAGCTTTATTGCAAGTCAGTGATTTTTTAATTCAGCTCATTTTTCTAATCATCATAGAGTTACCAAGAGACAGAAGTTAATTTCGACTTCAAGGGACACCAAAGCTCCCATCCCTGTTGTTTCCTGAGCTCCTGCCCTTCTCCTTGGAGGTTGCCCAGGCCAAGCATTGTGCAGGGCAATGGTGCAGTGTGATGAATTTCCATATAGCCCTCATCTTTGCTGCAGGGTTGCTGCAGTGGAGGGTGCCTGTGCAGAGCCCCTGCCCACCATGCCCCAGCAGCCCTTCTCAAGAGGCACTTTAGCCACAGGCACAGCACCCCTGAGCCACTGCCTGCCTTCCCTGCACTGCCTCCTTCTCCACAATGGCATTTCTAAAGCTTTCATACATTTTAAATATGTGCTGTTAGGTGTCCACCTTCCTGTAAAAGCTTTTGAAATTGTTTTTGAATGAAAAGTCCATGATCTTATGAAAAATTCCACTTTCAAACTTTTTGTTCAAACAAGTATCCTCACATTTTCTCGTGGCCTCAAAAAGATCATCTGAAGGAAGCCCTTGGTCCCCCAACTGTAAGGACTCCATTTGGTCACCAGCCCTCTGTCACATGCACATTTTAGCAACAGCAACTCTTGGGATGTTTCTCAGCACTCCCTGAGTCCTGCTAAAGCTCTGCTGTCTTTGCAGAGTTGAGCAGAGAGGGGAGAGCAGCCCCTCCCAGGCAGCAAAGGGTGCTGAAAAGAATGCTGGTGCCTTTCACAAGATGTCATTGTGTACCAATATGCATATAAACCACAAAATACCTCGTGAAATTATAAGATATCACAGTAAGCAAGATTAAGAGATTTGACTGAAAAAATAAAAAGCTTGCTGATGAAATACAATAAATATAATTATGTAAGAAATTCCCTCAATGTATTGTGAACTGATAGAGAAGTATTCATTGCAATCTTTTTTCTTTTTTTTTTTTTTTTAAGGAAAATGCAATGGATTCATTCTCTTATGGAAGTCAGCATAAATGACTCAGTAGTATGGGGAAAAGGTGTAAAGGAGAGAGTTGAGTATGTGAGAACAGAGAGTGCATAATGTATTAGCATCAGCAACACTGCCTGATGGGTGAAGGCTTTTATACTACCTCTCTATTGATAGGTATTTCAACCAGCAGTAAAAAACTGCTCTTGACACTCATCTGTAGGGAAAAATATCCACATAGTCTTTGCTGTAGGACCAATTAGCCTGTGAAAGCAGCTGGGGGGGAAGGGGGAGGTGCGGGATATAAATGCGGGATGCATCCACACTTGATTACTCTAATGAAATGTCCATTGATTCCTATAGATTAATGTGAGAAGAACGGCAGCTGCGGAGTGGCTAACACCTCTAGGTCAGCAGCTCCGTGTGTGCGTGTGGACGTGTGTAATGGAGGGGGTAGCACAGAGCCAGCCCAAGGTAGACAAGAGAGGGTTCGTGTGGCTGCGGAGGCAGAGGTGGCTGCGGTGCGGGGACGCGACAGCCGGCGACGGAGGGAGATCCGCGGGAGGCCACAGCGAGGGGCTGCGGGGACAGCGCTGTCCCTCCCTGCCTCTCGCTGCCACTGCCCCTCGCTCCCGTTTGACTTTGCTGTAAGGCAGGCTGAGCTCACAGGTCATCTGTTTTTGTTAGATTAATTTGATTCAGCATGTAGGAATAGAGGGCTGAGCGGGCTAATGGCTCTCTGCAGGTGACATTGGGGATGGTCAACGCTCGCATCCTCCTCCCCCATCGCTGTGGCTGCGCACGGGAGCCACCGACGAGGGGCTCCCTCTGTGTCAGGGATGCCGGTCCTGCACCGCAGCACCTCACTCCAGCGAGCTCCTCACGTCTCAAACGCTAATCCCTTATCTCTTGCGCCGTGTCATGTAGAAGGACTTAATTACAATCACGGGCGAGGGATTTGCTGAGCGGCTGCAGCGCTCGGCGCAGCGCTGGTTTTATTGCACGGGGAACGGAGTTACGGGGACCTTGCCGTAATTGTCACAAGAGATACAACATATCCTCTCGTGCAGAAATTCTGATATTTTGGTGTTGAAGGTGATGTGCTGTGCCAGGGAAGCCTAGAGGAGCCACTGGAACCTTAAATTGTACTGGGAGAAGAGGTTGATGTGGAAATGTGAAAGGGTGAAATATTTAGGCTGGGACTCTAGAAATTACATTTCAGATTAAACATAAGTATCTCTGGGCCAGATTTGCACGGGGATAGTATCCCACAGTTGTACCCGTGGTCTGGTTCCTCTGGTCACAATAAAGGGAAATCTGTCTCTGTTACTTATTACTGAGGATGAGGAATCTTGTAGCTGTATTGCATTGTGAGGAGAGCTTGACTTCAGTTAAGAACACAAAATAACCAGACATATTGTGGCTGTTGTTTCAATGCACACTTCACCACATCATTGTAGTACTTAGGAACAAGTACTACAACACTTGCCAAAAATTTTAGAAACTGTTTCTTTGCCATGCATACAAATGTGGTCAGGCAATTGCAAGACCCAGGTGGCCCTGCAAAGATCAGGGTCCCCCAGGAAGTGCAGGATCTGAGGCTGGATATTAATATTCCTGCTGTATTGTGCTAACTCGGGGGAAAGATGAATCCTAACTCTACAACAGGGCTTTGAGCAACCTGCTACTGGTTTGGCAGCCATTATATCAAATGCCCAAAACAGATGCTAAGAGATAATCTGGTGAATGTGCACGTACGCTAACGTGGCAGAAAGAGGTCCAAGTGTGGGATCACGCAGAGGTTTCTCCAAAGCAAGCTCTCTGCTGAGCCCAGCCCTACTAGCACCAGGGCTTCAGCCCACACTGGGTGATACTTGGCACCTCCAGTTTTCATGCCATTGAGTGACAAAACTTTGCATCACCATCTGAAGAGCATAATTTATCCCTGAAAACACAAATATTGCACCCTGCACACCATGTGTTTGTATGTATTTCCCCAAGACTGCTCCATAGCCACTTACCCTTAACAGACCCTGCTCCTTCTTGGTGGATGCACAAACCCCAGTGGAGCAGGTGGCTGGGACTGAGGCTGTGCCCCACCTGTGGCCACAGTGTCCCCAGCTGTCCCATCTGGTAAAGGGCACTGGGGGAGGCAGGAGGGTGTTGGCCTCAGTGTGCAGTGCTGACCTTCACTATTGCAGCCAGAACTACCCAAACATGCCTCCACCTCCTTTGATGACTATAAAACACATGCTTTTAGTCATAATATTAATTTCTGTCTGTTCAAAAACATGTTTGTCAATGATTCCTCTTTTTAGTTCAGGATTTCCCCTTTTCATTAACTACTATTTTAATGTTCTGCTCTCCTGCAGAAACACCTTGCTTCTCTCAGATGAAGAATGGTGAAGATTTTCATCATGCTGCTTTTCCCCTTTTTCAGAGTGGCAGGATGTGCAGTGTGCTGTCAGCATAGGTGCAGTTTGAGGAATTAAAATGCAGTGCCTGGATGTGTTTGGCCACTGTGGCTCAGGGGGTGTGTGTGTGTGCAGGCAGCCGTGGAGGCAGCCAGGCTCTGGCAGCAGGGCTGTCCCTTTAAGCCTCGCTGGTGTATTTTTAGAAAGCATAAATAGGCTGCATTCTCCCTCTTGCTCACTATCCAAGACATAAAAAGGAAGGGCTTTCTGCTTTCTTCAAGTCTCCTTCCCCTGCTGGCACCATATAAGTCTGTCTTTTAAGCAGTACAGGTCCACAGCCCTTTTTTTTTATTGAGAAGCTGCAGAACTCTAACCGGTGGTTCAATAAATTGTATTACATCCCCTTCGTACTGAATGCCCTACAAGCTTTGGCTTTCCATGTGTAATTGCAAGCTGTTATTAGCCCAGAGCTTTGTCCGTTACTGTGCCACACTATTGCTGAGCGGTCAATTTTTTTCCCCTGCCATTTCCTTTGCTCACACCATGCTGACCACGTTGGCCAGGGGCTGCCCGAGGTTTATAGTGCAGCATTGATTTTTCTTTTCTCTCAATACTGACAGAATCATAGATCCAAGGCAAATAAAGAAATGCATTCTGTGGTGATGAAATGTCTTTCGTTCAGCCTGGATTGAATCAAAGGCCATCACAGAAATGTTCTGCTCTAAAATGCTAGTGAAGCTTAAGGCATTGTTGGAAAATGAATTTTCCATTTTCTTAGCTGTAATTTGGATTCTCAAATCACTGTGCTAAAAATAATCAGATAAAACTGAATATAGACTACAAGCCTATGTAAAATGCTATTTGTTAAGTTTTTGCAAGCTGCTGCAGCTGACATGAAAGGAATCTGGCAATAGATCAGAAAAGTAATTGCTTAGGTGGGTTTCTAGTAAGTATGTTGCATTACTCTGAATACCAAGGTATAAGATGACTTCTCTGTAATTCATAAACACCATGGTAAATAACCAAACCATAAAGATACATTTTACATATCTACTGGAGGGAGAGGTTTCTAGTGGAAAAGAAAACATCCTATGTCATCTCCCTAATGAGTATTATTGCTTTTTTGGTAGGGGTGTTGAAGGGTTTCTTTTAGATGGACAAATGTCATGGTTCCCATTATACAGAAGGAGATCTAGAAGTAAAAAGAGTCTGTGGGGGCATAGTAAAGTCATACAGTGAATCTCTGGCAGGGCCTGAAAGAGAACTTTGATCCTCAAAAGCTTAGCACCATTTTCAATGCAAAATAAAAATATCCATGATTTTCATGACATCTGTGGGAATGGGTCAGTCCATATGAAGTCACTAGCACAGGCTGTTAGAAACCCCAGTCTGTGTGCCTGGCTGCACTGGCATGGGACTTCAGCATTCCATAAAAAGGGAGCACCTTGACTCATTTTCAGGCAAATGTCATTTCCTGTAACATAGTCAATTAAGGAATCCAGACCTGTCATCTTGGAAAAGAGAAGACAGAGCTACATGGTAAAGATTTCTCCACATTCTGGGATTTTCCTTCTCTTTTTTTTTCCTGTGTTATCAAGGTTCATGACTTAACATTACAAATTGAACCCAATTCACCATCAGGGACATCAATACTTTCATCCTTGAAAAAACAATGACTTTTGCCTTTCTTCAGCTTTCCATGATAAGTTCATAATAAGTTGTGCAGAAAAACTGTGCAGAGGATTCTTGTGTTCTTCTTCACAGGAGTTTCCTCTGCAGCCTGCAAAGGTAAAGCCCCAACTTCTGCAGGGTCCCAGTGTGAACATCATCTTACCTGGACCCCAAAATGTTCTCTGACTCCAGCTTCAGGGAGGTCTCAGGTGTTACTGAGGTGTTAGCACAAAAACAAACAAACAAGAAAAAAGAGAGAAGGAGAGAAGGAAAATGTGCCCAGAGAATAGAAAGAGTGGAGGAGAGGAGCATTTACATATGAAAATAACAGATGGATTCAGCAAAGTAAAAACTACAAATTCAAAAAATAAATACATTTGCATGTTGCCCTTGGGCAAAATTTCATTAATTCCCTAGCTTTGGACCTTCCCTTTTCTCCTTGCTTAATGGCTACACATTTGATATCAATGTGCACTTGTGTGCAGCTCTTTCTTCAAAATCGTATTCCTGGCAATGTGCAATAGGTCTTTACACTGCATAACAAATCAGATTATTTTTCTTCACTGATGATCCAGAAAAATTCTAAAAAACAATATAAAACCTTTTTGGGTCCAATTCAGTGTCTTATTCAACCTGAAATGCTTCTGAACTTTTTTTTTTCATCAAAAGGCCATGAAGAATTCCTTTGCCTATCCCAAACTGTGCAGTAATTTTCCCTACAAAATTTCTGAAAAGGGTACAATGTGACTGAATCTGTGTTAATCACTGTAAAGGACTGTGCAGTGCTATGTGGCTTTCATTTGTTATTTTTAAGAATGCTCCACAGTGGAAACAAAATCAGGGATAGCTCTGTCCCATTTGTCCTCCCAAGGCAATTCTCACCTAAGGTTCAGAAACCCTTGAGAAACCCCTTGCTTTCTCTACCTCCCATTTTGTCCAACTCCAGCCTTATGGTGTTCAGTAAAACTATAGCAAAGAAAGCTCTGATCTGAAATCAGCTGCAAACCAGCTCCAGTCCTGGGAGGTGTCGGTCTGTCTAATGCTTTTCTGTATTAGACCTGCAGTGATTTTCAGATTTTGCACCCATAGCAGGTATCATTATACAGTTGCCATAAATGTTCCTTTTCAAGTAAACCTTTTCCAGAAAATTAATTAAAACATTTTGCTTGCTGGCTTATGCAGATGGATAGACCTCAACAGTAACCAAAATGAGGGACTGCTACTTGGGTGCAATAAAACCTTCAAATTCACTTGCCAGGATTTTTGACAGCAGATTTGCACTGAGATTTAAAATTCTGATTCAGGGTTTCTCTTTTGGACAATATCTCCATTAGAAGCTGGACAAGATAAGGAGTGGAGGTTACCAAGTTTTGGTAAGCAGTCCAACACTTATAAAGGTACACCTTGTAAGTCACACTTACAAAGGTACTGGGGGTACAGCTGTACAAGGTAAAAACAAAATTAAGATGTGTGTAAAACTATGAACAGAGCTGCCATTCTGCCTCTATCTATGGATTATGGATTTGTGACATCACTTATGGCTAAAATCCAGCCATTGCTCTGTACAGGCTGCAATCAGGAATCTCCACTCTAAATTCTAGGAAGGGGAAAGTGAGGAGAATCTACAAACAGGATTAGTGTCAGGGAATGCAAGCGTGATGAATACTTCCACATATTACCAAATTGTATATAATAGCCTAAGTAGGTAGGAAATCATTGTCAGGGGGAAAAGCTGTTAATTGGATCATATACGAAATGCAATGTTTTCTTAATGTCTCAGCTGTGCATAAGTGCTTGTTGACTGCTGCAGGATCTGTGTTTTTATCAAATGCCCATACCAGCAAGCAGCCATGATAATTAATTTTTAAGGGGGATGGAAAAGATCAGCTATGCTTGAGTTCCAAATGGATGTCTCTTCTCTGATCCACTGAGTTCACAGCTTTAAGTGTAACAAGCAAAAATGGTTGAACAAGCAAGAGCAAAGGAAACTAGAGTAGCATCAAAATGCAAAGCAGCTCCACCACCATCTGCCATTCAGTGGGAAAGCACCATTCTGTTCTCCTTCCTCTGTCAGCAAGGAGCATCTTCTGGTTTAAAATGACAAAAAAGGCAAAAAGAAGTTAAGATTTGTGTGGCTGTAAGAAAAGAATGTTAGTAATAATTATTTCAGCTCTGCTGTGACAATATTGGAGATCTGGCAGGAGCTGTCAGCTTTGGTTGGTCTGAGGGCCAAGTGTGGGGCTGAGTTTGCAGCTGGTTCTGCAGAAGGCATCTCAGCTGGAGAGTAGGGCCAGGGCAGCACTGCAAGCCAGGGCAGGCCCAGTTTGACTGTACAGATCACACCCTTCATCAGAGATGTGTAACTTGAGTTTCCCCTGCTCTCTGAAATCTGCTGAAGGGAATGCAGTCGGTTCCCAGCTGCTTTCAGAGGCTGAGCCCATGCAGCCTGCCAAATCAGGAACATTCACCTGTGGTTTTTCCTGCCCTGCCACAGTGTCCTCTGTACTGGCAGCTGCCTTAGGTGATTTGGTGATCCTCTGCACCTCTGGCCTGCAACAACAGTGACATCAGCAGAAAATCTTTACGTGTATGACCAAATAGAAAGTTGTTTGTTTGGTGAACCACTTTCTGTTTTTATTGTGCCTATAAAGCCCAGCTCCCTTTTGAGGCACTCATCTTCCTCAACCTCTGTGAATGTCATCTTTCAGTAAAAGATCAACAGGGATTCCCTGGCACATTCATATTTTTTTGCAGTCCTCACCCTACAAACACTGCAACTGTCTGGGGACCTGATCCTTTTCTGTGTAGAGATCCCTGCAAAGCTACTCAGTGTCTTGAGGCCTTCCAGGTTTGAAGCTTCCCTCAGCACCTTGTCCAGCCCAGTAGGTGCACACTTCTAAACAGCTGCCAATACACATGCATTTGCATAAAACATACAGAAAACTAGCAAAATTATGATGTTCATTGGGATGTTCTGTCTAAATTGAGACTTTTAAGCACTAATAATAATTAACTACTTTCTTAGCAACGAAAAAGTCTTAAATGCCTATTTACTTAACAGTCCCCTAGGGTGTCTTTGTTCTGAATGGGCTAAAAAATCTTAGCTGCAAAATAAGTAGGCGATTCCAATCAATAGAGCCAGAGGACTATATTGATTACCAGAACTCCATTCTTTAGTCATTAACCCTGTGAATTCTTTACAAAAGCTGTACAGGACAATTCCTAACCACTATACCATTTGAGGAGTCATTCAGATATTTGAATGTCATTAAACTTTCATAGCTTGTTTACAGCCCTTTCAGCCTCGCCTGAAGGACTGAGCTCTGAGACTTGCTGCCACACAGCCCCACTCTGCCCAGCTGAACTGACAAACAGCATTAATCAAGCCCAGAAATTTCCTCTGCAGATATGATTTTCTTGTTGGCTGTTGCTAATGTTGCTACAGAGCAGGGAAATGGGTCATGGAAGGAGAGAAATAATATTCTTAATTTTTCCACGTTTCAGCTTCAAGCCAGAAAACTCAGACTGATGATCAACACACCTTTTACCCTTGCATGGAAAACTACTCGTGCACCCTGTAGGTCCCTTTGTTCATAGTGGATGCCACAGAACTCCTTATGGAGACAGGAGGGGAATGACACAAAGTGGCCACTGGAGAGGGAAGGCAGCTGTGAGGTGGGAGGAGGAAGAGAAGGAAGTGATGCTGGAGAGCTCCTCAGATCTCTCCACCTCCTTCCCCTCACGGGGTCCTGCGGGACCTGCCCCCACAACACCTCCCTCTCAGCAGCCCCGCACTGAAGAGAAGATTCTCGCATTTCAGATTGAGAAAGTTCATGACACACAGTAATGGCTCTAAATGGTAAATTCAATCACACAGTCAACAATTGAATAGAAGCACCACAAATGAGCCAAATGCCAGCAATTTAAGGGGATGCTGAAGGAACTCCCAGCAGCCACAAGGCCGCTGCAAAGACAGGAACCCTTCCTCTTCAAAGTTCAGGTGGCTTTAATGTTATAGGACATGCAACATTCTCTAATGCAATCTTTCTTTGCTATGGAAGCTGTGAACTGCTCAGCAGCTTTGTAAATACACAAAATGGAAGTGGTAATTTCTGAATGTTTTCTCAGTGGTTGATATAAATTTCAGCCACAGCTTGTCCTTGGGCTTCTTGCTCCAACTCTTCTTTTATTGGTTATGGCTTTGGCCCAAGGCCCACTGGGTATGGGGATTTGGCTTAGGCTGTGTTTGTGCTGGTTACACAATACAAACATCATTTTGTTCCTTGCCTTCCACTGTACAATGCCGTTTTTAGCCACAACAAGTAGATGAACACCAAGGAATCATTTGAGCTGAAGCTGAGGATGCCATTTAGAAATTAAGGAATAGCTTGAGAAACACACAAGGATCTACCTAACTATTTGCAAAAAGTGAATGTTTTTTCAGACTCATAACTGAGGAATATTCCTACATTTAGATGCAAAATTGTCCTTCATGTTTTTTGCAATTAGTGCTTGATCCAGTCTAGCTTCAACGTTCTGCCATTATCCTTATCTATTTGAAAACTTCCCAAGAGAGCTATAATGAGCTGGGGCCATTTTCATGACTATTGATTTCATGGTTAAAATTATAGTATTTGATTGTTATTTGACCAAACTGAGATTATTGTATGTTTTGAAAACAAGAGCAGTAGCAGCAGGAGTCATGTCCCTAGAAAGGTACAAAGTCAGGAGCTGCCAAACAGCCCCGCTTCCCCCGTGGTGCCACAGGGCTCTGTGGGAGCCCCTCTGTGCTGCCACTTTCCAGAGAGCGAGCAGAGGGCACACAGAGCTTCAGTGACTGCCCAGTGTCACCCCATGCATCGTGGCAAACCATGGGACAGATGACATCTTGCCAAGTGTCCTCCCTCCCAGCAGGTGCCCCCACCCCTGGCACACGTTTTCCTACCTGGGAAACGCCCTGCAGCACTGCCTGTAGGCAGTGGGTGTGTTTTGTGGTGAAGACTCTTTTAGGACTGAAAGGCCTGAATTTCATTATAACTCCTACTAAATAAATAGGTACTGGACAACCATTTATGAAGTTTATTTTTCATTGTCACAATACATTTAGGAAGTGTTGGTAAGCCAAGGACTTTCTGCATGCTCTGGTTCCTGCATTTCAACAGACTAAACCAATCACAATTAGCAATGGATTTCAGATAAATCCAGAAATGTTTTAAGCAAGTTCCTAAATGTGATAAGAACTCCAAATACCTTCTTGAATAGGGTGTTTTGGAGGATTATTAGGACTAAATGGTCTTAGTGCATCATATGGACAGAACCACCTTTTCTTTGTACTTTAATTTTTTTAGTCTGAGACCTCTCTGCATTTTATTAGACTAAGAGCATAACTGACCATTCTTTCTTTTCTGATCAGAATGGCAGATTGTTGATTTTCAGGTTGCAGTGACATTTTGAGCTATGTGAAATCCAATAAGGCTACAAGTATTTCCTGGCAAAACTATGGGCACCATCAGGGACTGGTAGAGTAGTGAAGCAGGGCCCACTCCAGCAGGCAGGAGCTGCCTGAGCTGTTGATAACTCCATGCAAAATGGGGTGAATGTAGATGCAATTGTCACTTTTTTCCTTTTTTCTATCAATGCCATGGAAATTATCTCTAGTTTAACAAGTGAATCTAAACATCTTGATGCCAGTAGCTGCTGCTGACTTCATCTTCAGAGCAGGAGCATTCTGACATCCCATTTTCTTTGAGTGGAATCACAGGTCAAAGGGCAGTGAGACACCTTTCCCCAGCTGTCAGTGATGTGCCTCCTTGAAATAAATCAAAAACACCTGCCCGCAGAGAAGCAGGTGGGGACTTTGTGTCCATGTGGGCAAGATGGCTTGGCTGTGCCCTCGCAGGGCTCCTGTAAAGTTGTTCAGTGTGAGTGGTTCCCGTGCTCAGGGCTCTCCTGAGCATCACTGTGCCCAGCCTGACCTCCCATGCCATGGCCCCAGGCCAGAACTGAGCTTCCAGACACGTGACACTGCCTTGAGAAATGTATATAGCTCAAACTGCTCACCAGTAAATACACCCTTGCTGCATTTAGAGCCTCCTCCAACTCAGAATAATGCCTCAGGGAGGAGCACAGTATCCTGGGGGACACAGGGGAGAGCAGATGGAGGTGATGGAGCCCTGCTGCACCCAACCAAGGAAGAAGGGAGCACTCCTTACCCACTCCAAGTAACATCTTCTACATTTTATAGAGGAGAGTTGGCTGCTTTCCTGTCCTCTGCTGCCCTTTTACTTAGAGGTCTGACTCCTGGAAATTAGTTTTGAAGTGAGGCTGCAAGCAGACCCTGGCTGCACATGCCAGTGCTGTGTCCATGTGGAGCTGAGGAGAAGAGCAGCCTTTAGACATATAGAGCCTGCAGGTGATCTTGTTGCAGCTTGCAGACAGAAATGCCCACAGTGGTTTAGTTAGAATAGGAGGAGGAGTGAATCTAAACACCTTGATATATGTGCTCAGAGCTGTGTAAGAAGCTCAGCAAATTGCTGTGGCACTCAGGGGTCTCTCTGTATCCACCACCCACAAAATATCTGGGTTGTCAACCCAAGAAAATGTTCTCCTCCAAAAGTGCTGAGCCCTGTTGCTTTCACCACTGAACAATCTAGGCCATTTAGTAACAGGTCTGTGCTCTCCAATTCCCAGAGAGATCTGGTACTGCCATCCAGTTGTCCTTGTGAGCCAGAGACACTTCTGTGGAAGAAATAGGTGCTTAAAGCCTTGTTGTGATTACATCTCCTCCACATAAAGCACAGTAACTTAACTCGAGCCAGCAGTCACCCCGGTGTAAAACAGGATCGTGGCAGATCAGAAGCTGGGTTGTAATCCTCTCATTGCCCCAAAATAAATTTCCTTCTTGGCAGCAGGGCTTAACAACAAATGCTCAATCCTGCCTTGCACACGGCTTAGGAGCAGAGGACGGGCAGCCCTGCGAGGGCTGCTCCACGGCTGCACCCAGAGCGGGCTGGGCTGCCCTCAGGGGCTCCTGGGGAGCAGCCCTGCAGCACAACTGCTGCCAGTGGTGACATTTCAGAAGGTCTCACCTTGGAGAGGCTTCATAAATGTCATCCTGGACGCTCCCTGCTGAAGCTGCTGGTGGTGGCTGCACTGAAGGGAGCAGGAGCCAAGTGATGCCCCGGAAGGGACGGCTCCACGTCGGGTTTCTCCATCACTGTCACACATATCTCTGATAATATTTACTTACTGTTTGAAGGGAAAATGGCTTTCTAAAGCCATTATTTCTTTCTCCCGTCTGCTGTCATAAAGGTCTTTGTGATGGAATGATAGAGGATTCATCCACAAAAAATGGACAGAGCAGGAAAAGATACCAAAATATAAGGGCATCTCTAGGCAGGGCACTGTAATATCACTGTGTCTATCTATGGTGGGCATGCTCTTTGCATATGCAAAGGCAAAAAAAACTAACTAAAAATAAATGGGTAAGATGAGCTCTGATATTTGAAGGACTTGAAAACTAGATTTGATTAAAATATTTGTTTTTATAAGAGATTATTTCTTATCTTTTCCAGTATTCCTTTCTGCCCAGTTTGGACTGCAGCCTCAGCACAGTGCAGTCTGTTTATCATTAGTAAGATGTTGGGTATGTTAGAGCAGCAGGAACAGTAAGGCATTTGGAGTGTACGTCACAGGTTACAAAGCAAATAGGGAGGCTGTTTTATTATGCTGAAGCTGGAAAGCTTACACTAATACAAAATCTTGCTGGCAGTCACCTTGCTTTATTCTTCTTTTAACAACTTACTAACAGTGTGTAAATATAAAAGGAAACTTTGATTTTTCCATCCGGATACACTGAAAACTCTTTCAATAAAAATGCTAGGGTGCATTTAACACTGTGACCAGAAATATTGAAATTTGACAGTTAGGAGGTTAAAGGTTTCAAATTTATACACAGAGGTGTTTTGCTCCTGTCATGGTCATAGCAGCTTGCTCAGGGTAACCCCTTTTGCTTACTGAACCTTTGAAAAGCAGAGAACATTAAGCAATACATCTTGGCAGATGCCCTGGGATTTCACACCACCAGCAGAACCCCATAGGCACACAAAAAGTGAACCTCTTAGGTGGAAACTGGTCAAGCCTTTCTCTGCTTCTGCCCTGTGTGCTGGCAAGCAGCTCTCTTGTGCTGCTGCTGCCACCCTTTCCATGACAATCAAGGCAATTTCTGTAATTTTCAGGTATCAGGTGCTACTGCTTTTAATTTCCACAAAAATCACTCAAAATGGTGGCATCGAGAGAACATGTACAGGAGCTATTACTGAGAGGTAATGGCATCAAATAAATAGGTCTTTTACATTCCTGCCATAAAATACCCGCATAAAAGATAAAACTAGACAAAATGTACTCTGCATCCCAAATGTCAAGATTTTAGATATCCTTTAGTCTTTATTTTAGGAATTTCAGCCTGTGGTGTATGTGTATTTGCCTCTCTACTGCCATTTGAGAGAATAAGTGCAGATGAGAATAGGCAAAGTATCACAGTGCTTCCAACTTTTTAAAATTCTGTTTATCAAGCTCTACCAAAAAAAAAAAAAAATAAAGCAGCTATATGTTGATTTACTGAGAAACTATCCCTGCATAGACCTGCTGGAAACATTACAGCCTTGACACACCAGCAAGTAAAATGATCAACTTTTCTTTTTCTACTTATCGTAGTATGTAAGAGAACCACTATGGGCATTTCTTTTCATATTCACCATAAAACTGTCCTCATAAACATTACTACAAAAAACCAATTACAGTGAGCACACATTTTTACAGACATATTGCAGGCATCTCTGCAATATGAATGCAGCCCCCTTACAGTGGGGCACAGCCCTGTCCCACCAGCAGCAGGCTGGGACACAGAGGGGATACTGCAAGGCAGGCTGCTCTGCTTGTTAAATGTGCCCCCCGCTGTCTCCAGGAGCTTGAGAAATTTAGGGTTGGGTCTAAACTCAGGTTATAGCCCCTATTCACTTCAAGCTGAGGATTTGCAGCCTCTGCCTTTGTTGCTTGCAGTGGCAGCACCAGGCAGGGGCAAAGCCCATCTGTTTGCTCAGGGCTTGGCCTGGGGCAGCCATGGTGGGACAGGGGGGAGCTGCAGGAGACCCTGCTATGGACTGGGTGCTCTTACAGTGAGGCAACAGCAGGCAGGAGTGCAGAAGCCAGTTGCTCACAGGATTATAGCCGTTCAGTGAGTCTGTGAGAGTCACTAATTTGTTCTCTGGTCCTGGAAAAGAGCACATGGCTGTGCTGAGGCTGTACAGCACTCTCCCCCTTGCAGGGTTTGACAAGGCCAGGTGTATCTGAGGAGCTGGACTCTGTATCTTGCTGCACGGGTGTTTATTGTGTTCCAGGAGTGGAGGCAGAAGATGGTGTGGGGGAAGCATGCAGAAGGGATCATGGTTTACCTATAAGTGGTTTGGGCATCACAGTGTGCTGAGAAGTGGAGGTCACCACATCTCCTGCAGTTCTTCAGGATGTTCAGCTCTGCCATGCCTCAGAAAAGATGAGCCTGGAGATTCGACTTTACACATTCTTTCAGGTGTAAATACCCAGCCAGGGTCAGGTGGCTGAGAGCTGAGCTTTCAGTGCATTAGGAGAAATCATGTGTCTGTGCATGGCAGAACTGTATCTCCTGCAGGACTCCAGCTTTTTGGCTGTTGGCATAGTTGTCAAATTAAAGCACGTGTGCCAGTGGCAATAGCTAAGCTGTTTTCCTTGAATAACATCCTGCTCATCCCAGCTCTCTCTCTGGCACACTGTTCAGGGTCCCATGTACCACTAAGATCCAGCTTAAAGCTGATGGTTAGAGCTATGGGGTAGAGGGGCACTTTAGGCAGAGAAGAGAGAGGCTGGATTAGAAAACAACTAAAACAGAATTGTCAATTAATGCCATTGAAAACATCGGACTCCTCTTTAGGAGCTGCATTGGTCCCCAAGGCTTTCTGTGTGCCAGCTAACTACTAGAAAGAGCCTTTTGTGAGCTCCTTGTATTGGGTGAATCTCCTCTGTGTTGTTTTCAAGACATAGATCATCCAGGCCTTCAGAAATTCAAATTAAATACTGTGAGGTAAATATACTCTGTATTCCTTATCTGTATCTCTAGTTTCGCTGCAGTTGGTTGGCTGGTTTATTTTCCCCAGGTGTTTCTTTATTGGTCTGTTTCCCTCTCTAGAGCTGGGGCTGCTCTGCAGGAGCCAGCAGCCTTCCAGGGTCCTGCCTCACCTCTGCTACAATCATGCAAAAGAAGCAATTTTTCATTATTGATAAAATGTAATGTCATAATGTCATGGCCTTTCAGGTCATCATCTTTGTAAGTCAGCCATGACATTATCACAATTTATAATGATAACAAATGACCATAATGTTTGCATGTAATTTTCATTGGCTATTGCAGAATTCTAAAGTCACTCCTTTGAAGGAAGGATTTCATTAACAAGCTACTGTGATTACTGCTTCTACTGGGGGCTTTTTGCTAACATGAAGTCTATTCTGTCTGATATGGGAGATTTATGTACTCAGTAGAAATTTAAGATTTGGTGGCTCATGGTTAGTTAAGTACTGATGCAAACTGAGAGGATATTCCTGCCTTTTTATGGTATCAAGAGCTTTAAAGAATGCCTAAATGCTATAATTTCTACAGGTTATGTAAATACGATCTCTGTGAATATTGCTGGCTGGAAGGTCTGACTTGAGTGTGAGACTCATTCTTGACTGTAGTGTTGGCTTTACTTATTTAATATTTCATGATAAACTTAAAAGATTTACAGCTTCAGGAGCCGGTGAGAATCATAGGGCATTTATTTTTATGTGATATTTAGAGGCTGGAGCTTCAGTCTCCAAACACTTTAAACATATTCTTAGCTTTAACATCTGGACTGAGAACATCACTGGGGTGGGTTCCCTTTGCTCTGCAGGATCAGAACCTCAGAGTAAATGCAGAGTTCAATAGAGATGAATCTGGAGCACTTGTAGGGAGCACTCTGTCAATCTAATCCATAAATAAATACTCTTCTACTCCTGAAGTCCTCTGAAGCTAATGCATGAAAAACAATGAAATGCTTGGGCACTCCAGGCCTCTTGAAAAAACAGGGCCAGGCTTTTGTATCTGTGTGTGTGCACATGTGTATGAAATAAATTCAAACAAACAAAAATAAATGTTTCTGAAGGAGCAGCTGTGAGTTATAGTCTAACAGACTCCATGACAGGCCACCAGGCAAAAGGACTCAGAGCTGCACAATTGGTCCCCAAGGGACACAGTGCCTCAGAGAGGACAAAGCAAGAGCTGGGGACTCGGCTGTGCTTTGTTTTGGCCCACGAGGCTTATCAGACTCATGTTGTGATTCATTTTTCATTTGCAGCAAGAAGCTTGCCAGAAAAATTTACCTTTTTCTTTCTTTCCTCTTCCTTGAGGCTGCTACTTTTTTCCCACTGGAAATTATAAAAGTACTGCCCTTATGAAAAATATAAGACTAAGTTTCATCCTTTGTCAGTGTGACACTGAGGCCACCTGGTTATTATGGCATTGTCCACTAGGTCATGCAAACACATAACAGAAGGCTTTCTTTCCTTTAGAGTGAACTGTATACAAAATGCCTCCTTGTCTGGAGAATCACACTTCATGTGGGCTATTGCCCAATTATATTCATGGCCATTCCTTTTGTAGGGCTTGTACATCACTCATATGGGGATCTCCTTGTTACTGTCTTTGAAATCCCCACCATGAAGACTAGTTTCATCAATTTTCCAAGCCTAGTGGCCTACAAATGACCCAATAAGGTCAATCAGCTCAGTCTCCATATCGTAAATGCCCCCAGACCAGGGGCAGCTGTTTTGTTTTCTTACAAGAGTAACTTCACCCTCAGCAGCCAAGGGGGGCTGCACTCCACTGCAGTACACAGGCACACTTGCATCAGGATAAATTCTTTTAAGTTACTTTAGCAGAAAACTGCTTGAGCTATCAAAGTTAGTATGCACTGTGAGCAATGAGCATTAACCAGTCTTGGGTGATACCAAAAGAAAGCAAAGTGTCTGTGTTTAATTGTCTTTCTTGAAATGCCTTTTTATTACACATCCCCATTGCTCACTTGATTTGCTCAGTCTAACTCAAGTTTGACTTTCTTTTTTGGATGTGTTGACAGCACAAGGGCTTGGTTGTATCAGGGAACATTTTGCAAACTCTTGGAGAGATGGCTCAGGTTAATTTTAGCACAGCTCCAGCTCTTCTCCTAAGGTTAGTGTCCCCAAAGAAATAAGACTGGGGGACTTGAGTGGACTTACCTTATTTTCTGTTTTGCTACCCCAAAAGACTTTTCCCTGAATGTTTAAGCTGATGGCTACATCACACTGCTTAATGATATTTTATTTGATGACACGCATAATGGGATGCCTGTGAGATTATAATACCATTGCAACAGTCCATGGGATTTTCATTCCACTATCACTTCATGGCTCTTCAGGGCCCCACCTTCAGCTCAGCACTGGCCACTCACTGCTCTGCTCAGAAGAGTTGTCCTGCTTGACTTTATCTGGCAGGGGCTCAGACCAGAATCAGAGGCTGCTCTTCCAGAGAGAGAGAAGAATCTAAACACTGCAGAAAGGCACAAGGGCTCCATTGCTTTCTCTGACCAAGCCTCCTTGAGCACAGCAAAGGTTTGCCAGGGTGCTGTCACCCCTTGGGTTCATCTTGGTGTTGTTTTAGTGAGCCCATCCTTGCTCCCTCCCACCGGATGCTCCTGATGCCTGAGCTCAGTAACCAGCTGTGCTCCAGCTGTGAGCACGGGTCTGCTCTGCTGCAGATGGCCAGAGTGTTCCCTGCCACCTGAGAAACAGCCACAGAGAGCAGCCAAAGCCTGGTTTTTGCTTGGCATAACCTGGTTTTGCTGAGCTGCTCCTCTTCACAGAAAGCAGTGGCACATGCCAGGCTCAGGGGTGGAGGATGTTACAAGGTTCAGGAAACAGCAAAAGAGGAGTTTCAGAGGAGGGGAGGTGAAGGTCAGCAGTGCTGCCAGAGCAAAACCAGAACCACCTGATCCTTCCAAAGCACACAGTTTTGTTTTTCTGAAGGCTAAATGAGAAGTAGTGTAACATGCAGAATTAACAGAGATTTGCTGTTTTGTCATTAAAAGAGGGTTTACTGCCAGACCAGCAGCCTTGCTGCTGGGGAATGTCTGTTTGTACTGTCAGGCCTCTGCTCAGCACGAGCATGTGCTGTGCTAAGGCAAACGAAAGGGGAATTATACAATATTGAATGTGGACCTGTCTCTAAATGCATTGAAAATGTAGGTTATTGTCTTCTGGCATTTCCTAAAAAGCCTCTTGAGCTCCTGTTGGCAACCGCTGATATTGAGGGTACTTTTAGCTGTTTAAGTCTTCCTGTTCTAACAGGGGTCAAAGGGCTGTAAAGATCTTCTCAAAAGGATATAGAAGGAATCATTAAAAGGGAGGAGGAAGAAAGTGACAGAAGGTCAGCCTTTTTTTTTTAATGGGTGCATCCCCGAGGGGGTCAGACACAGTTGTGCATTATACTCCAGCTCCAGTACCTGACTTTTAGAAACCTACAGCAAATCTTATTAGCACTTCCATAAGCATAAAATACAGGACAGACCCCAATGTTCCAGGCAAAAGTAAAAGAGAAAAACCATGAAATAAATCAATTTAGTCTTTCAAATTAATTTAAATCAACATAGTGCAAGGATATGACCAAGATGAGGACAAATACTCAAATATGTGCAAGGCATTTTATGGTCCCTGGTAAGCGTGTGCATGTATCTGTGTGTGTTTAATTCCCTTGTTGATCTTTTTTTTCCTTAGAGACAAATTTCCTGTATGCTCATTGCATGGCATGTCATGTAGCTTTTTGTAAGGACTGGTGTAGGGCAAAAAATTTACCTTTTTATGTGACACAGCCAAGCAGAATTGTGAAGGTTTTCAGTGATTTCTAGACAGCAAGCAATAAACTGCGTTTGCACCCACACACTTACTGCCTAACACCCCATCTGGTAACATTTCCACGTCTCCAGGAAAGAAATCAATAGCAATAATCTGTGAGGGCCTCATAGGGTGTATATTTTTTTATCGCACTGCTATTTGGAATTTTTTTCCTATCTGCTTACAGCACTAGATTGTTCTTTTTTTGTTAGCTAACGTTGAAATCCTGGAACCATTATTATATTTTATAAAAAGCAGGAACTAACACTGGGGTCAGAATAATATATTCTAAACACTCGTATTCAATAACATCACAGTGTTCAGACAGCAAAGTCCTAGTCAGTGAAGGCACTGAAAAATCTCCTACAGTAAGAACCTGTGCATTTAAAATGATATGCTAGCACACTTCAAAGACTTGCATCCTAAAAATTCATGATTACTTAAAGATAGTTTATATTAAAAGAGAGTATACCTCCAGCTTTCATCTTGCTCCAATGCAGAGAAGAAATTGTCCTTATATTCTGAAATTTAGAACTGTGTCACTGTTGGTTTTCTGTGTAAGGAGGAAATATGATGCTTTGTTACTGGTCTTATTTATTGCAGACCTTGTCTGGAATCTAGTATTGAAGCTGTGCTTGATGAGTTGCTGCCTTGAACTTTTCCACTGATCAATGCTGGTGCTATGGCTGCATGAAAGAATAGCTTTCCTGAGGAGAAGCTATCACATGGGAAACACACTACACAGTAAGCTAAGAAATCTGCTATAATCTTGTATGCTTAGGCTTAGAAACGTGTTTCCCAAAAGGAATGGTGATAGTGAATGACCATTTTAAAACAGATGTTACGTGAGCAAGAGGTCAGGTGAAGAACAGGGAGGTATTAAAAAAAAAGAGGTAGAGAAAGAAAGAAAGGAAGATTGGGGAAAGGGAAGAAAGAAAGAAGCAGAGACCCTCCTTTCACTGACATGATAAGGCACAACTGGACAAAATGCACAGCTGAAGGCAACATTACAGAGCCAGGAGACAAGAATCATATTTCTTCTTCTCCCTGCAGTGACAAATAAAAGCTTGCTTTGATTTTTGCTGTATAAATGATAGGCTTTACTTCGAAACTGTAGCTGCTGAGTTGTTCTCCACAAAAGTATTTTTTGCTTTTTGTCTTAATGGCAGTACTAGAGGGAAGAAAAGGAAGCAGTTCTGTAATCAGCATATATTTTATTTACCCATGGATTGTCCTCTGCATCTTGCAGTGGGGGTGGGATTGAGACTCTGAACAGGAGGAATGTCCTCTGGAAGTGGGATTTCAGCAGCATTTAGCATGGGCAAATCCCTGTCTGTGCTTACCAGGCCTTTAATTTGTGCCAAGGCTGCCACTTGTGACACTGGGTTTTTTATCACGTCGGACATACACTGTGATGGACCCACTGTGAAGTCTTTTTTTTTTAAGTCACCAAATTACCATCTCATTTGGTTGTCAGCAGAGCATGTAGGAGGTCTCTCAGTGTAGTTGGCTTTATTCATGAGTCCCTCTAAATGAGCCAGTGGTTAAAACAAGGAGTCAGCCTTTCTGAAGTAGTGCTTCAATCGAGATCCCACAAAGACCAACTGCAGAGACACACAGGGTGCCTTTACTTGTAAGCAAAGATTTTTTTAAATATATTTTTTAAACTTAGCACCAAACCTAAAATCTCTGGATGAGATAGCCTTGTTAATGCTATAAGTGACTGGTCTTACCTCATTTTTGGCCCTAAAATTCACCACTTGTCTGTCTTCTCTTACACTCTGAAATGTTTGAAAGCCAGATCTCAAAGCTGAGCAAATAATAACATGTAAATAAGGATCTAGCAGATCAAATCACTGGTGGAAAGGATAAATGTGGCTGAGAGTCCTGCCCATGGATAGTGTGAAAAAAAGAGTTACTGGATTTCTTTACTTTAAGTAGGCTAATAAGGATGGATTTGGGCAGCTAATCTTTGATTTCTGTCTGGTTTTAGAATCTTTTACTTGCTGTCTCTGCTCTTTGGGTAGGTAGGAATGAGAAAAAACAGCACTCTTCTTATTCGCATTGTTGCAGTAAAAATAAATCTGTGGTGAGGTGGGTATTCAGGTGCCGTGGGAAGGAGGGCTATGTAAATACCTCAGTCAGTGTTTTTTTACCTGGGGTCCATGGGCTGTGATTGAGAGCACTACAAAAGATAAGCAAGGATAGCAAATCTCTTGTCAGTTGGCTTAAATTTTCTCTATAAGGGTCCCTACCTCCAGCAGAAGATTTTAGATACATAAACATTGAAGAGATTGAAAATCACTGATATAAAGAGGCTGTCAGACCATTGCAGACACTGAGAGCAATATATTCAGCCAGTATTATCTCAATCTGAACATTTGAGTCATTTCTTCTAATACTATTGAATTTAATTTCTTAGTCTAAATTAAACAGGAGTAAAAACTTAGTGTTTTTAATAAAGTTATATTTGAGCTAAGGCTTTGATGATAAATAAGCCATTCACTTATGTACATCTGCCAGAGCATTCATAGGAAGCACTGGGCTTAAATGAGTTGTGACCTTATGAGACAGTCTACTGTTTGGAGACTATATAGGTGACTGCTGGGTTTTGAGTCTTGACCTTTCTGTTTATATTCATCATGAATGTGCGGATACTTTTATTCTTTCTGGGAAGAGGCTGTCAATCTTCACACTAATTTTAATGCCTGTGCAATGCAGAACAGTGGTGGATCTTAGCAATAACAATCACCAACTGACTAAAATTAACTAATTCAGACTGCTATGCTAAATTGAGTATGAGCGGGTTTGTTTCAGGCTCGGCATGGAAGCACAGGTGCAGTCGATAAATAGGGACACATACGGTGCCTAAACACGCTCGTGCTCGTTGTGACCTCCCAGCAAAAAAGCTCTGACAAATCACTTGTGACTTTCCAGAGCTCGTCGAGCTGCTGTTCAGCTCATCCGTATTTCTCTAGACTGGAAGTGACAGGAAGAGGCACTGATACTTGTGAGCTTGAAAAGGACTTCAATTCCTGTCCCAAAATCAGGGTGCCTTCCAAGGACTGGCCATGTGAGCAGCTCCTGACCCCTCTGCTGAGGCCAAGGCTTGTCAGTCTCTGTCCTTCATCACATCTCCTTCCTCACTTCTGCCACAAAAGTTCACTGCTGTTCGGGGACCATCTCAGGAGATCTTGCACCATACCCCTCATCAGTTGGGGAGTTGCCCCTTTCCCCCTTTGCCCTCACCAGGGAGGCTCAGGTGGTCTCCTGGAAGTGCAGCCTGGGGCAGATTAGCATCCTGACATCACTTCTGCCCCCAAAGCTGCTGAGATAGCAGCTCAAATCACCCAAACAGCAATGCAGAATATCGCCTAAAATTATGATGAGACTGTTCCAAGTGTGGGATGCTGAAGTATCCACCAGGCTCTGGAGCAGCCACTCTCTACCTTGCTCAGACACAGGCATAGAAAGAATATTCTTATGGTAAACTCCCAAAATAATGTTCTTTAATGATTTTAACCCACTTTAGTGCTGAATAGAAAAGGAAACTTCTATTAGAGCTTTGGCACACTGAGCAGAAGATCTTTGTGAGGCCAGACATCTGATTCTGGGTGGCAGAGCTGTCCTGAGCCCTTATTTCCCTATGGCCATGCTTTTTACACTGGCACCACCTGCCCTTCCCCAAAATCCTTTCCTTCTTTTGCCACTACTCCTGCATTCTTACACTATTTCTCATCCTCACCGAGTGTTTTTCTCCCAAATTAAATCTTCATATATAACTTCTTTATCATGGTTCTTCAGAGAAGCTTCAGCTGGGGAAGCAATTACCTGAAGAAAAACAAGAGGAAAAAAAAAGGGGGTTTCCTTCTCTGCCAACTTGCCAGGAGCCAGGTCAGTCCTAGCAAGGATACACAAAGGTATTTTTCAAGCAAATATTACAGAGCTCTTTCAGTAAAGGCATATTGGCTTAAAAGAGCTCCAACCCTACTAATATCTGAGCTTCTTTCACTCAGAATTGTTCAAATCAATGCAAGTTATATTGCTCCTTTCTCCCATGCTAGCCCAAGTAAGCTTTTATTGCCTTCTCTACGCTGCCAGTCTCTGTGATCCCAGGCAGTGCCAGCCACTCGCTGCTGGCAGTGTGTTCCCCTCTGCCAGCCCTGCACAGAGCATTGTGCACAGCAGCTGCTTTCGCAGGGTGCGAAAAATACCACGGCGAGGCAGCTTCAGAACAACTTCCCTTGCTTGCTTCTGCCAATACCTCTGTCCTTGTTTGCTTTACCAATGGAAAAGGGTAAATTAAATTATAGTAAAATGTCTTCCTAAATATGCTTTCTCACTCCTCCTTCACGTATACAAGTGCTGCAGACATAGCAAGAGATTATGTATCCCAAAGGAATTTGGTGCAATATTTTGTAATTCTGATTGAAATGTGTTCTGTCTGGTCCCCATAGTTTAATTTAGAACAATTAAGGTTCAGAGTACATGAGCTTGCAAAGCACATTACAAACAATGGCTGCAGAATAAACTGCAAATCAATCCACACTAAATCACCCTGAAAATCCCTGCGAACACAACAAAGAGGTCTAGATTCACGGTCCTTTAATACAATCTCTTCTGTCTTTGTAGCCATAAGTAGTTCAGCTTCTTCCTTTATGGAAAATTGTCATCATATTGTTTCAGGTTAGGAGATTTTTTGTTTGTTACTGAAAATAAAACAAGAAGGAGCCATCCCATACGTGATTATGCAAGCATGTCAAATCAAACCGCGAGAGAGACGCTGCCGCTGTGCTCCAGTCTCTGCTTTACCTTGCAATGCTTATTTCTAATGATTGCCTTGCTGCTTTTACAGAGGATATAGATGAGCAGGAGTACTAATATAATTAAGCCTGATAAGAGGGTGTCCTGAATATCATGCACGTGCGTGTACAGCCTGTGTAATAGGGCTAGTACATGTCACACATCAACTTTCTATGATTTTTACATTACCATTATTACATTGGCTGACACCTGTGTTCCTTTTATATGACACTAGCTTTTCATTAATACTGTACCTAAAACATTATTTTAAATGAGGTGAAGTCAAGTTAAAAAGAAAAGTAAAGATCCTCTGATTTTTGCAAAACTAAGATTTTATTTCCTGTGTGTGCACTCTGAAACCTTGGAAGCAGCAGACAATACATGATGTTTTTAGCAGAAAGTCTCACAGAGCATATTTCCATGTTCAGATGAACAGGCACAAATGTGTAGATTGTTTTGCAATCACATGCAGTGTTGGGAGAAAACAGTGTTTTGTTTTGATTTTGAGTGTGAAGAGTGGGTGTCTCAATCCAGCCAGGGTTCTGCAGAGTCTGCTTTTCAAACCCCGGACAATAACCCATTCCTCACAATCAAAGTTCAGTGAAGGGAAATGGCTTCCAGGAGAGCACAGGAGCCTGGCCAGCCCCAGAGCAATGGCACTACGTCACAGAAGGCAAAGCAGGAGCTAGCACAATAATTGTCTCTGGAAATGACCACAGGGGAGGGCCTGATCCAAAACCCTCACCAGTCAGTAAGAGGCTACCACTGATGTGGGCTCACATTATCAGTTGTTATATCAGAAAGATTTTTTTCCGGGACAGTAGTTCTGATTTGAATGTTCCTTGCACAGAGCAACAAATAGAGATACCCAGCCACCAGAGGCAGGGGCTGATTAAGGGTGGTGACGAGGTTGGCACAGGGCTGGTACATTCATCAGCACTTCTGCAGGGTTCACATCACCTCTGCAAAACCCCACAGGTCTCTCTGTACTTACCTTATTCAACACTACTGATACATGAAGGAGGCAGTAAGACAAAATGCTGTTGCTGGTTTTCCACATCACCATTTTGCTGAACCCTGCAGCATTTTGTGCAGTGCACTGTCTGTCCCCCCAGCACGGGCACTGTCCCCTCAGTGCGGGCAGGGACACACAGCCTCGTGTCCTGTCCTTGCAGAGCAGCACAAGAGCCCATCACATTGAGGTCACCAACCCCTGAGAGCAGATGCAGGGCTATGGCTGTTTGTGCTCCATGCAGTGGTGTCGTGCCAGGCCTGCTGGGTGTCTCTTGTGACACCTCCCACCCTGCAGCACCCTGAGCAGAGTGCAGCCCTGAGCCCCCAGTGCCCTCGGCACATGTCAGTCACATCCCCATTGTGTTCAGCCCATTACAGGTTTTACAGTTTCCAGTGAGGGCGATGTGCAGCCTGGCTGAGGCCAATCAATATGCTCCAGGACCATTATCCTATAAAATTCCCACTTATTTAAAAAGGGGGTGGGGGACACAGACCTTCAGTTCTGATCCAGCTCTGTAAAGTCGATGGCCAAACTTGCATTGATTTTCAGAGGCAAAGAGTTGGCATGTGCTTTAAAATATTCACAAGCCAAGAATAATAGCAACAAGCAGATATGGATGCAGCATCTTTAATCCATGTGCTATGGTCTGCGTGCTACTTCTGCCATAAAAAATAAACCATCTGATGTTTGGGAGAAAATAAGGGTGCATAAACAATTGTGCATTACAGAATCCTTCAAAGCAAATGCAGTGATTATAAAGGTAAAGCATAAAACCTGGGAGGTGTTTTATTTGCATGTTGTCACGCTGGTTTTTGAACCACTTTTTCCTTTCTCCTAGCTAGCGTTCTGCTCAGCCTCGCTGTTGTGCTCATTAGTCTGGTAAAGCTGCACTGCAGGATTCGACTTGTTGTTTCAAGTAAAATAATTTAATTAATCTTGTATTCCATCATTTATTTTATTTTGGGAAACAAAGATGTTTAATCTGAGTACAACAGTGTTTGTTCCCTAACCTAGGAGCCCTGGATTTTAAGCAGACCCAACAGATAATTTTCAGAGGGGAATTAGCTCAGCACTTCTGTCTGCAGTGGTGTCTGTGTCATGCCCCTAATCCTGCTCTGCTACTGTGCAGAAACAACAGGGAGTGCCGAACTTGTAAAGACCTTTAGGAATTAGGTAACTTCCTCCACGGTATGAAGTTCTTCTGTCAAAGGTTCCCAGCATCTGTGGGGTTAGTGCTGATTTGTGAGGATTGCATTAACTGATTCTCACTGTCACAGTGCCACTGGTGAAAAGGCAGATGATAAAAGACTTTCCTGAAGAAAATGTGCTGCCATTTTCATTTCAAACAACACACTGCTGTAGCTATTTTAGTTTCATGTTCAGTGAGACAGTATGGGTGAAAAGAAAGCATAAGCATTTTGTTTTGTAGCTATAGGGGGAATGGTTGGTAAGCCTGTCCTTGGATGCTGGATCATGGGGACAGCTTGAGGGGGGAGAGTCCCTTCAGGGGCTCCCTGCATCTGTGTTGGTAATATAGGTGGGCATTTCCTTGGAGCTGCTCACATGCAGTGGTTATAGGGACAAACTCCAAACAGGGGGGAAAAATAGACCTATCTATCTATATCTATCTATCTATCTATCTATCTATCTATCTATCTATCTATCTATCTATCTTTTTTTAGAAAAGTTTCTAAAAACTCTAAAAACCTTCCAGCCTGGCCATGCCATGTACACACCCCCAAGCCTGGGTTCATGTTCTGCTCTCCCCATTTCCCTGAGTCTGTGCTTTGACTCTGTTCAGTAACACTTTGCTATTTCTCCTGTAAATGCAGCAGTCCTACAGCTTCGTGGTGCTTCAGTATGGAGGAACCATTTCTATCTTAACAGCCAGTGACCCGGGAGGTTTATATATATGTGAGGACACTAACCTTCGGTCTAAGTGCTTCATCCTTGTTCTCAGCTCAAAGAGGGAATTTTATTTTCCTCTAAACATCTGTGAAATACTTCTTGGCCATTTTAAAGACCTCCACGTATGGGACTTGAAAAGACAGTTCCTTCTCTGTCAGTAGTATTTCAGATGCTTTTATACAGAAGGTAACAGGAGATGACTATTTGCTTGTGTCTTTTTTAATTACATCAGTGCTTGAATGAAGTGCTCGGCCAGCGGGGCCCATCCTGCCTGCTAGGTGAGTGCCTTACTCTCTCAGTGAAATGATCGGGCTCGTGGCTGCTCTCACTGCCTCCAGGGACCTTTCCAAATTGCATTTCTCAACAGGAGGGGTGAAGAGCAATTTCCCTCCCGGCCCCCTCACAGTACAGTTCAGTAGCCACAACTCCCTGTACACAAACCTCTCAGGCAGAAGAGGAGAAACCCAGGTCTCCCTCTGCCTTAACCACAGGGCTTCACTGGGAAAAAGAAAAAAAAACGAAGGGAATGGCAGCACCTATCCCCCAGCACTGTGAAAAGAGAGACCAGACAGCACAGGCAAGGCTGGGGGGTTTGAACAAAAGCAGAGCAGATGGAAGATCATCCCCTTCTTGGACCTCAGGAAGTGCCAGCCTATGGAGCCTGGTCATGCTGGAGGATCTTCTGGCAGCATGGACCCGTGTCCACTTGAACCTTTAACTTTGGAAATTAAGTTTAAGCGCCTCAGAAATTAACATACAGCCAGGTAGTATTTCTAAAATCAGGAACCTGAATTTCACCTACACTTCTTTTTGGATCAAACCTTTAACAGTTTCTACAAAATATTATAAAAATTTATTCTTTATGGTTTGACAGAGTTTCCACATGATTTGAGAGTAGTGTTGTGTAGGAATGGACATAAGTACGTGTTTAAAACTTAGGCAAATGCACAGATGCTTTTTTGAACCTGGGGGCCCAAGAGTATGTCATAAAACTTCTCCTGGCTTGACCTGTGCCAGCAGGAACGGAAGGAGGGTCATCTCTTATGCTGTATTCCATTTATTCATTTTGAGTGTTATTTTCCTTCTCCTTTGAGGTTGCATTGTAACCAATCAAGTAGAAAATTTCCAAGCCATTAGTGTATCCCAAATAGGAAAGCCATGTCTCCCCATTGCCAAAGAGCAGGAGGACAGGGCACAGTGGCAGCACATCAGGGCCCCAGCCAGTGGCCAAGAGAAGCCCTGGCCACCACCATGCCCTCACCAAGAGTGACAGGTACTCATTCAGCCTGCAGGGTTCCTCCCATGCCACATCCAAGGGTGGCTGTCTGGGCTAAGGCTGGGTACAATACTAATTTCATGAGGGATTTATTGGAAACAAGACTTCAGATTGAATTATGGTGTAATTATGAACTGGTTTTGTGTGTGCTACAGGACTGGGCAACTTGCCACTGGGCACAATCCACTGTGCATCAAGCAACCACAGGAGAACCCGACAGTGCTGCCAGCCCTCCCCTCTCCCTCAATTAAACACTCCTTCTGACTGCCAGTTACACGAATTAAACTGTTTTAGCCTCATTTACAATATCATAAGTGAGGAGCGACAGGCTGAAACCATCAAACACCCTCAGCTTTCAGCAGCCTTATTCCTGCAATGACCATATGCTTGTGCACAGTTGTCTTTCTCAGCTGATCTGATACAGAATTAATTGACACTCAGATTTTAGCTTTAACATACCAGCTGTTAGCTGTAAACCAACAATCAGTGCTGCTCTTTAATCAGAAAATGTACTAGCTACCTTAAGGGTCTAATTTTTTTGACAGCTATGAGTGATTTCTTATGCTTACATGATCCAGGCATAATTTTAGATGAAGCTGAAATACTGCTAAATGTACTGCTTGTAAAACCAAGCACATCCCACTCCTTTTCTCCTCGGCTGGATGATGTTTGGCAGTTGGCAGAGGCAGACTGGAAGATAAAGGGTGCGTGGCTGTGGCCGTGGGGCGAGGCACAGCCCAGATTTCCAGCCAGGGCCACTCCTGGCTCCTGCCAGCAAGCACCCTGAGCCTGATGCTTCTGTGGATATCTGCAAAACCTCCTTGGACAACTTCTCAGCTGGTATAATAGAGCATGAGTGATTTACCCCAGCTGGAAGAATGGGTTTGAATTTGGCAAATACATTTAAGAACGAATGAGTGCTCTTAAAAAGCAATTGTATCACAGGATAAACTAAGCTGTGAGAGCATAAATTGGACAGCAAATGTGGTTCTCACAGTACTCACAGGACATCTCACATGGCCAGCCAGTTTATAAATTTGGGCACCTAAGTCTCAACATATTTAAAAATATTAATTTTTTTCTATTCTTTTGTTTTGCTGATCTTTCGTTCTGCTTAGAATGATGTTTTTCCTTGAGTTCTAATAAAATGAGTTAAATAATTAATGCCACAATCCAATAACTGATCATAGAATTTTTTTCAAAATTGCATGTAGCACTGTTCACATACTAAATCTTTTTGATTAATGATTTTTAAAGACGGCTTGTTACATCCATAATATAAAAAAGTAGAGAGATTTAAGCTACTGAAGTATAAGTCTAAATGCCTTTTATGAACAGTAATTCATTTTATAAGCTTGATCCTTGATGTGTGTGTAGGAAATACTAACAGGAATATTTGGAAGAAATATTCTAAAGAAACTGCAGATAGAAGCCTCCTCTTCCATACCCCCCTGAAATCTAGTTTATGTCCATAGGTGAATTGCTGCTGTGAAGCCACTGCAATTTGACTTTGTACAAAAAGGGTCATTGAACAGAAGGTCAGGCAGCTGGCCATTTCCATTTCAAAGATGCTATCAAAAGGGCAAGAGGCAGTTCATCCAGCAGCCCTTTAGCAAACAAGATTTTCTCCTTTCTCATTTATGATATTTTTTTATGCTAAAATACTTTATAGGCTACTGAGAGAAGGGCCTTGATTCATTTTCTTCAGAAAGTGGACGAAGTGAAGCTTGGAAGGGACTTTGGTGCAAGAATGCATAGGAGCTTTTGAGTAATGAGGAGCCATTTGGTGTCCACTTATCAAGAGCCTGGCAGTAAGGCAATAAATCATTACGGGGACTCTCAGCTTCAGCTGAAGACAATTGGAAAAGGTAGCTCTTTTATTACAAATTATGGCTTATCACCTCCTTAATGGCAGGCCTCAGCTTTATGAATACTTGAGCTTATTAATCAAGATAAACCAAACAAGTTCAGAAAAGTTTGGGGTCCCGCGTGCCATCACGGGGGGAAGTCCTGCAAGGTTTGCAGTGCTGCCTGACAGCCAGAGGCACAATCCATCCCTCCTGCCAGTTGCTGACAGCTCAAATGATACTGGTTCTTCTGGGATTAGGGAATTGCCTCTCACCAACGAGCAGCTAAAATTCACCCATTACAGGGATTAAAAATAGGCTGTTCCTCCCCCAGAGCTCAGTGTGCACCTGCATAGTGGGACAGAGCAGGAGCTTCAACCCTGCCCAGGCTGCAGCCCTTGTGAGAGTGGCCCTGCTCGGTCAGGGGGCTGGCAGCTTCATTGTCACTTAAAGGAAAAGTATCTTGCTCTCAGGGAAAGAATTCTTAAAACTATTTAGGTCCCATATTTTACTGTACTCACCATTTTGCTTGTCATCTCAGAGAGCTTTTGCACTGCAGCTTCATGGGCTGTGTTTCACAAATGCCAGGGGCAGAAGGCTCTCCCATCAGCATGCTTTGGGACTGAATTACCAGACTGCTTGTGGGCAGGAGGTGTGGGTGCCCAACTCCACCACCCAGCCCTTGGGAGGAGCAAAACACCACTGTGGAAATTTCTGAAAAGCAAATTAACCAACCTTTCTCTACAAATCAGTGTGAAAATTTTGGGCTTCATTAATTCTTTTTTTATTGATGGATAGAACAAAGGATGATTTATGGAGCAAATTTTGCAAGTGGGTCCCCACTGCAAACAGACTCCTGGCCTGTGCTTGGGTTTGTACATGCAAAACAACTGATAAGAGCCCAAAGCTCTAGTGAATCTTTGGTCATTCTCCCAGCCCTTGCCATGTCAGAGATAAGTGGCTGAGCTCACAGCTTCCTCACCACCACAAATATTTTCAGAAACATGTCAGTGTAAGTTCAAAATATGTCATTGTAAAATGTTTATACAACATTGAGCTGAAAATCTATCGATATATCTGTGCTATACCAATACATCCTGATAATAAGAATGCTTCATCACAGCAGGTCAATATTTATTGGAATAAATCAACCCCTTGCCAATGTGGAAATGAAGGTGTCTGTTACCTGAAATTGGAAGAGTTGTATATTCAATTATAAAAACCAACAAATGAAGGCTTTAGCTATAATACAACATCACTCCATTGACTTGATGGAGCTGCATCAGTTTACATCAGATAAGTCTGGTCTTAAAAGCCTTACTGGAATATCTGGAAAGGACTTGGATGATCTTTACACAATGTAGTTTTACAGGGCAGTGCAGGCAGATATGCAGCAGGCAGAGCAGTCCCCTGGCACCTGACAGAGCGGGTGACACCGAGCATCAGCCCAGGGAGCAGCACTCCCCACAGGTGAACACCTGCCCCCCTCAGCCCCCTGCAGCCACGTCCACTGACACCCAGGCATGCAGGAACATCAGAGGTCCTGTCTGGAGAGCCCCCTGAGAGGTGTAGAGGAAGCTCTGAGGCCCCACAGGCAGGGGCTGCATGAACAGGAGGATCCTGGTCCTCTGGAAATGCCTCTCCCAGCTGCTTGGAGAGCACTGCCACCAGCACATCCCAGCTGAGAGTCCAGCTGAGAGCTGCATCCCTCGGTGCAGAGTGAGTAAGATCAGGGATGTGATAATGGAGGGCTTGGGAGGACTGTGCAGGGAGAAATGAGTAAATATTTTCTGTCATCCCTCCATATCTTTATCCCTATTAACAATATTGATTGTGGAAAGTGAAAGTGAAGTATATGGTTTTAAATACAGATGTTGCGAGTCATAATTCAAATAAGGACATTTCAAACATGTCTGAAGCATGGCAGTAGCAATCAGCAGTGCAGGGCCACTTGAAAATATGGTCACTAACAGTCCTCTGAAAAGCATGAGGCAAATTGCCAGCTAAACAAGAACCAGAGGAGCACCACAGCCTGCTGTGTTTTCCAGGCTGGTCGGATATGAGTTAGTTCATTGCATCCTTTGGAGAAGGAAAAGCGTTTCCCAGTGGCAGATTTCTCCCCTGCCCCTGCTGCACAAGCTCAGCTGCTCTGCCAGCGCCTCCCAGGGCTGCGGGGCCGGCAGCACTGCCTGCCCCGAGGTGCCCTGCCCTGTGCTCTAATGACACTGCTCTGCTCCTGGGCAGCAGCAGCAGCTGATGCTGCTATTGTTTCTTTGACAATAATACAGATTTTAGACTTACTAGTCACGGAGACATTTTTCTTCCTCTCTTCCTAGTGCAGCATAAGCTACTTTGACACCCCAGGGACGGGCTGAGGCAGAGCTCTGCAGTGGGTTTGGTGCCGCAGCGGTGAACCTGTGACCCCTAGCACTGCTGTGGGCATGCAACTGAATTCAGAGGGACCAAAGGTAACTCTGGGGCTCTGCATCTTCTGCTCATCAGCTCTGCTTCAGCATCACAGCTACACCTTGTGCCTTTAGGCTTAGCTCAGTTTCCGCTTGCCAGAAGGGGAATGAATTAAAATGTTAAGCTCTGCAAATGTAACTAGACCTTAAGGTGCAGCTTCCCCCACCAGACTGAAGAGTGGGCTCCTCTGGGGTTGCTCACAGCAATTATAAAATGAACTATGCAAAAAAAACTGTGAAGCAACCCATCAGCTCTCAGTTGGCTTTGAAAATGCTAGAAATTGTCCTCAGGTGTTTCAGAGGGGCCTCCAGTTAGAGCTCATTACCATAAGGGACATATGTTTGGCTTTTAGGTGAACCACTGGCTCTATCAGATTTTAAGGCACTGGGAACATCAGACTGTCACCTTTAAGCATAATAATGTTTTCTCTTTAAATTCAAACATTGTTTTTGTAATCATCAAAGTCAATGAGACCACACTTATGTAAAAATACTACAGAAGAGGCAATCATTCTGAGGTGTTTTGTATTTTAAAAGTGTAAAACAAAGAGACCTTCCTTTCTACAAAGCAATAACATGTCAGAGAACTGCAGACTTATAACCCAAGGATCTATACCAAAAACCTGTAAAGGGAAAAGCTAACAAGAGGTTGTAAGAAAAGGTCGATGAAGCTGTACAAAAGGGTAAATATTCTGATGGTTTCCTCTCAAATACATTGATATTAGGTTCAGAAAGAATTCTCCAGGTATGTCTGGTGCTCTGTTTCCCAAGTAAATACTGCTCACTTCTGCTTTTAATCCAATATAAGGCCATTGGTAAAGGTCTGTGGAGTTTGGGAAAATTCACCTGAAATTTTCAATCTTTTCAGTGTGAATTCATGCAGGTTGCAGAGGTGTAACAACTGCTATTTCATTATATAAAATGCTAACATTAAACTTGACAGCAATTCCAGGACATAAAACTCCAGCAGAGCCATGGAAGTGGTAGAGCAGCTATCTTTGACCTTTGGACCACCATAAATGGGGAAAGAGATGTTTGTCTGGAAGGGAGAAAGTATGATGCTTTTGGAGGCTGTTGGTGCTGTCACTAAGGCGGCAGCCTCCTGCCAGCTCTGCTCCTCCAGCACCAGCTCGTGGGGCTCACACATCCCACAGCGAGATACATGGGGTGATGCAAGGGTGCAGGGGAACATCTGAGACAGAAACACCTCAAGATGCCTGCACCAAACCTTATTGAGTGAGACAGCTGAGCAGAGCACCCCAAAGAGACCTTTTGGGTGCATGAGCTATACTGAGTGAACAGCAAGAGATGCCAAAAAGCAGCCACCAAAAAGGGCTGAGGAGTGATTTGGGCTAACTGAACACCAGTATTAAGCCAAAGGGCTGAGTAAGTACTGCCTCTGAGTCGTGCTTCAAAGAGAGGTTTTGAAGAGCCTTGATGAGCTGGGCACAAAAATATTAAGGAAACATAAAGGACCACAGACTTCTGATATAGCTTAGGGTTGAAGGAGGTCCAAGTTTGAGGGTATGAATAACAAAGAAAGGTCTAAATCTGTAATATGCTCTGCAATCTTCTTTTTTATCTCCTAGCTGAAGAAGCTACTGATAATGTTTTACTTGTGTGAACCAAACCTCATCATATCTATCCCGGTCCTCTCCTCTTCTGCTCTCCAAGAGGCACACATATTCCTGTCTGACTGCTGAGCATCTGAGCAGTTTTTCCCACTAACTCTGTGCTCAGGAGAGTGATGAAGCTGTGTTTGCATTCACAGCTTCAGAGCTTCCACCTGGCAGGAATGCCTTTTTCTTGGGTGCTGCATGGATGTCCCCTGGGTGCCATCTCCTCTTGCAGTCAGGGTGGTGCTGCCATCACTGATCTGTGAGTGTGCTGTGATTTAGGGGTTTCTAAAGCCCCATGGATGGAGCCAGGCAACTAACGTGGAAAAAAATAACTTCAACTATTTTGCTGCTTTTGCAAGGAGGGAGTGAGGAGAAACTTGATGGAAGTAAGGCAGACAAAACAAAGCTACAGCCTAAAAAATCCACAGAGTTTAGTACAGGTGACATTGGCCAAGTGTTTCCAGCTCCAGGCAGACACCCTGACATGCAGCCCATGACTGTGAGAGGTGCACATCAGCAGGGACAGCCCTGCAGAGCAGCCAGCCCCCTCAGGGCAGCTGGAAACTGCTCAGTCCCAGCTGAGCCTGCAGCTGTGTTCCCTGTCCACACTGGCACTGAAGGTGCCACTCCATGAACCCACGTCTGTGACCTGCTGGTGGCACTCCCTGGGTGCTGGTGGCACTCCCTGGGTGCTGGTGGCACTCCCTGGGTGCTGGTGGCACTCCCTGGGGCTGGTGGCACTCCCTGCTGTGCCTCCTGGCCCTGCTCCCAGCTCCCTGCTCAGGGCATGTGTTGATGATTCCTGCTCTTCATCCTGCAAAGCAAAGCCAATTCCCCTTTCCCTTACAGAGTTTGACCTGCCCAGAGCCCCGAGGGGATGAAGTGAAGGATGTTGGGTGGGCAGGGCAGGGGAGGGTGGCTTTGTCACCTGAAAGGACAAAGGGAAGGGAGCTAGTTAAAGTGGATTTAAGGCTGAATTTTGCCACCAGACCTGCTTCAGAGGAGCCATAACCTGGTACCTTGTATTCCTGTAAATTCTGTGGGTTTTGAAACTGGTGACTTTGAAACTTCCCTAATAATATGGAAAATATTTCCCACGGTGCTAATGACAGCTGTAATATCACAGTTAAAATAAATAATTGGCACTTTTAAAAGCAGTATTTTATTTCAACTGTGTTCTTATGATTCAGATATTTCTATGTCTGTTCTATGGAATAGACATATTTTCTTTTGACATCTTTACAAGTTGGGTTCAAAATGTATCATTACGAAATATGGTCAGTTGCATTAAAATTATAATTAAAAAATTACTTTTTACCCTGACATGAAAAATTTAAAGCTGATACCATGAACAAAGTACTTTAACCTGCTGGGTAAAAGGAAAGCAATGTTTTATTTTAAGAGTGAATTATTTTTTCAAGAGTTTATTTTATAATGGTATAATGACATTTGTGGACCCTTAACCAGAAATATTAGTCCTCACAGTTAATTAGCTCTTAGAGGGAATTTTGTGCACCCACATTATGAATGTAATTGCTTGATTCTGGGTTCACAATGAGGACATCAGAGAGGAAGCAGCACCCCCAGAACCTGTGTGAAGACCCCCAACTGCCTTAGAGCAGCACTGGGGGTGGTGGGGCCCTCCCCACTCTGCTGCCCCCGAGGCCACCGAGGCACTGCCAGCTGGGGCAGTCCCTCTCCTCACACAGCGTCCCTCTCTGGTTTCAGGGGTAACCTTCTCCACAGCAGCACAGTCAGAACTACACCAAATGTGCTGAGTCAGGGTTTTTCCATGATCACCAGTCGGTGAAAAAAATAAGAAAAGAGATTTTGCGTTAAAGAGGTTGCACAAAAAGGTTAATTGTGAAGGGACTCTGTGTGGGAAACAAACATGAGCTTGAGGAGTCTTTCTCCTAGAAAGCCATGAGGTTATAGAAACTGGGAGAGGATTGGGATGGATGCAACTTCAAAACCATGACCAGGAAACCCATGTGAGCCAAATGGTCTCAAAGAGGAGAGAGAGCCACAGCCCAGGGAATGCAGGAAGCCAGAAGAGGGTGCTACGATATTTAATTATCCAGAGAATTTATTTAAATTAGTTTAAATATTTCTCTGATGGGGCTGTGAACCCCTCCATCTGCCATGCACACAACCCACTGGCTCCTGCTGGGGCACCAGTGTAAATCCAGTTACCTCTGGGGTTGGTGTGGGATGTGGTACTGGGCTCTGCAGCTTGTGTTGGAGCCTGCACCCAGGGGGAAGGAGATGCAGGATAAACTTTCCACACTGAGAGTTGAAGTCTGAGTGGGGGACACTCTCTGTGCCTCATCACTTCCCTGGTCCCCAGTGCCTGCTTCACTCGAGTCGTAGCCTTTACTGCACTGATGCTTTCAGTTTGGAGGGGAGGTGTGAGGGGGGCAGGGGCTGTTGCTCAGCTGCTGTGGTTTTGCTTCCATGTAGTGTTATCTCCAGGTAGTTATTGCTCATACAAGCTATGCAGTTGCAGGAATGCTGTGGTGCACTGGCCATAGTCCAGGTAATGTCAGAGATGGCTGCTTTGCATCTCATGACCCATTTTAACTCATCTGATTTAAACCTTCACCTGGCCAAGAGTGCCATAAAATGTACTCATAAGACTTGTATTGTTCATTGCTTTAAAAAGTGCCAAATGCAGGAGGCGGGACAAGTCCCTTTGCAGACAGAGAATTATATTTCCCTGCTGCCAGCCAGGAAGGTGCAAGAAAGGACAAAGAGCCTGGTCCCAGTGATGACATGACACAAAAGCTAAAGTCAGGTGCATTTATAAATAGTTTCTGTGGGTGCAGGTTTAAGGTTTCTCTTCTCTAGGACACTGCAGAGAGAGTTGTTGTCCACTGAGCACCTTGCACTGGGTATCTGGGCTCTACAGCCTATTAGCAGGAAATCTGGCAACTGAAATAAGCATTGAATCAGTCCAATTGCCACTGCTGTTAGTAAGTATCTGTGAGCTGCTGAGAGCACAACCAGTGTTTCAAAAACGTGAGGAGAAGCAATGATGTCCTGTCCTCAGGAGCTTTGCCACAGAGATCAAACAAGTCAGGCACAAGATGTAGCCTAATATTGTTTGCATGCCAGAAGCCTGTGTGCAGTAATTACAGGGATGCCTGGATGTCATAACTATTAAGGGCTGTCAGCGTTTCCATTACAATCCCCCTGTGCATGGAGCGAGCCCCAGGCGCCCCAAGGCTTGTGCAGGTTGAGGCTGTGTCTCTCAGCTCCCTCAGTTTGGCCACTCTGGGTCCCTCCTGGCCACCCACATGTTCCTGAGGCACCTAGGATAGGAGCCACCCTACACCAAAGAGAGAAAGAAAGGATGTTCCAAATTCTGTTTTAATGCTGCACTCAGTTCTTGCAGACCTTGGAACAAATCCTGACAAGGAGACATTTCCAGAGGACAAGAGTGTGATGTTCAAGGTGTCAAATTAAATAAATCCCAGGTGCTCAGTCTGAGAACTCAAGCTGCTTCCATCACACAAGACAAGTGGCACTCCACAGCAGTTTCCAAATGGAGCAGGTCACAAAGCATCAGTAGAAGTTGATGGGAAATATTTTTAAAGCTTATACTTTTTTCCCTAATTTTTTACAAAATTATGGAATTTATAATTTTTAAGAGCAAGTGTAATCTTCTATCACCACTTCTGGAAATAATTCTAGTGGTGCAAAGTGTTATTGGAACATGGGACACTGTGCAATGTTTTTATGCCAGTTCTTATGCAAGCAGGAGATTCGGAGACACAGGGTGAAAATAGAGTGGTTTTTCTTGTAGGACATCATGTTTCTGTTCCCATTCTGTTATAGCTCACTCTTGAATAAGTGTGATTTAGTGCATACTGCCTTATAAAGGTAGTCTTTTAAGCCATATGTTAGAATGGACTTACAAAAAAAAGGATCTGATTTATTGTTCTTGGTCTGTTTGTTCCTCCTGTGAGCCTAAATACAGCTTTCTCTCCGTGGTAATTTACACTGATAGCAAAGCCAGTCAGTAGAAAAAAATACTAGGGCAATATGCAGCAAATAAGATGCTATTGAAGCTAGAAAATATGTTAAATACCATGGAGACATAAACAGAAACTGCAAACCCTTTTTTCCTTTCTGGTCCATAAGGGAGACACAAGCCTGGCACAAACCTGGGGAGTCTCTTCAGCATTGCTCAGAGCATCACATCAAGTCCAGCATTCACATGCAGCCCAGCAGATTTTGTTGTCATCTGAGGGGACCTGCTTTCATTACCTTGGTAAGTCCAAAATTAACAGGGAAATTAGGAGCTCTTAACCAAAAGGCATCAATCTGAAACTGCAAAAACACTAACTGGTTTAGAGAGAACCAAACGTTAGAAATCCCTTTTGGATTACCAGGGAGAAGTATGTATGGGGGCTTGTTTGTGTTTTGAAATGCCACGTTATTTTACAGGGAGATTATTTATTTGTCACCAGTCAACAGCTGCCTGAGCAGCGTGACTTGCATTTGTGAGCAGTTTGCTGCATCAGGATCTGAGCCCTGGCACTTGCTGGGGCCATTCCTGGTCCAAAGCTGTGAAGTGGGGGCACAGCCACCCTGCATGGTTCCCAGGCTGAAACACTGGCCCTGGGTCTGAGGGCTGTTGGGTGATGCAAGCAGATGTGAGGGCTATCAGCACTTCTCTAGTGCCTGCTCTCTGCAGGCACCACGCAGGGAATTGAGAGGCAAAGACATCCTGTAAGTGTCCATTTCAGCTCAGCCTAATTGGCTGTGGCCTTTCAATCAGGCACTTCATGAAGACACTTAGGAGTGTGCCTGCTGCTCTTCTGCATGGGCAAGCTGGAGATGATTTGAGGCACAAGTTAAGGAGGGATGGGCCACCCCACTGCCATCATCAGCCCTCATCAATCACCACGTTCAGCGTGGATGCAGAAAGGCTGAAGGGCAGCTAACAAGACTTAGTCAGTTAAAAGCTGGAGCTGAGGGTATCACAAGTGTTAAAACACTCTATTTACTATATGTGAAGGTAAAGCAATCTATATCCCAATGGCTGGAGTCATTTGAGGCTCACAGTTTGCTGACAAATGTGGATGGACAGATATGTAAAGATGATGCGTCATGAGCTCTGCTGATGAGTTTACAGCAGAAGCCTCTGAATTCACATCAAATATGTCAAAGGGTGACAGAACTACATCACACAAACCCTGGCAGTTTAATTTGGTGTCAGCTATTAGTGTTGACTTTCAGCACTATTGCTGCTCAGTGTTTCTGCCAGCAAGGTGACACAGCCTCCAGATTGCTAAATTTCTTTGTTGTAAGAAATAGGGTTTGCTCACTGCACAGTAGTCTCCTAATAGAGGAAATACAGAAGGTCAGAAAACTATTTTTCCAGGCTGCAGCACTCCATTTTGTGACCTAGACTTTTCATTACATTATTTTTGGTTAAGTATTCGATTGTGTCACTACACGAGGAAAATATCTGTGTCTTGGGTTTTTAATTTTTCTCAGTTGTTTGGAAAGGTCTTATTCATGTTATGGGCTCTGCTCAGGGATGCTGCAATTTACCAGATGTACTGAAGGACTGTGGAAGTGTGGAAGGCTTTTAGTTTTCCAATCAAAACCTTTTTCAAGGCAAAATGTTGGTTTAATGTGTTTTGTTTATCAAACACTTCCTCGGAAGATGGTTTGGGAGTCTGTCAGTTGACCCAAAATGGAATTTCCCTTTTTCTATCTCTTCTTACTAATTGTTGCTAATCTTGCAAAGAATTGGACAAAAAAAAAAAGTGGAGTAAAAGGGGGACAAGTGGGAAAACAAAAGCTATACTACTTGAGAACAGGAAAGAATTTATGGGAAATGCACCCAAACCCAAAACATTTCAGAATGTGTCATGTTTCCTTTATCAACAGAATAGGATGGGCAGAATAGGATGGGCAAAAAAGCACAGTTGTTGTTCTAGAAAGACTTTAAATGGTATCCAATTATATTTCTGTAGAAGTGCCCAGTGTGAGCACAGGCACACCCAGGCACTGGTCCACGAGTGCCTGCTGGGCTCCCAGCAGGGATGGGCTTTGGTGCTCCCAAAGATGGAGATGAGAAAATACAGCTCCCATTGCAGGGAGAGTGTTTAATACACACTCTCTATCATTCACCAGCACAAGTTTAAGCAGCACATAAGCCACTTTGACACAGCAATACATCATTCAAAAACAAAACCTGTGCACTCTGCACCAGGCATGGGTGGATAGATAGCTCATCAGAGGGGGAGAGAGTCTTTCATCAGCTGCCTTTCACCGGGTGATGACAATAATCATTTCAACACAGAGTACACAACCTGGAGTGATGAAGGCAGCAGAACACATCTGGCCTGATCTCTTTAATACCGAATATTTTAAAAACCTGAGAACATTTGTCGGCGTGATTCAACACAATGCCTGAGCCATAGGAGAAGGAGTTACATTTATTAAAAGAGCCAAGAAAAAGGAAGACAAACTGTTTGTGACAGAAAAGCACAGTACGTGCTGCATCTAGTTCTGACCGTGCTAGTAACTTCACACTGGGGATGCTATAAGGTCAAAGAAATTTTACAGCTTTGAGCATCTGATCCAAAACTGACCAAAGTCAATTCATTGCAGTCCCATGTATGTCTGTAAGCTTTGGCTTGGGACTCTGTAGTTACATCAACTGTGTGCTGTTCTACACAGCAATATTCAGTCCTGAGATTGTGCTTGTCCTCAGGGTACAGCAAAATGCTGGATAAAAGTGGCCAGCATCACTCCCGTGGGTACTCAGGTGGGAAATGGATGCAGAGCAGTGAACTTGATTAACCAAGGCCACCCAACAGATTTGGGGCCAAGCCACTTCTGGAAACAGGAAAGCTCTAAGCCCTTAGGTAGCATTCAAGTGTATTTGGGTTGTTTCCAGCCCCAAAGCAAGCTGCCAGATCTGGGGGGCTTTGTCAAGTGTTGTGTTATTTGCTGGCAGCTTGCAAGTCCCATACATGTGCAATCCCATGTGAGAACTTCACATGGATGCCTCTCAGACACAGCATTGAGGGATATTTTTGGTCTAGAGCTCAAGGACTGTTTCCTGCTTGTCCACTCCCATTCATGCAGCACACATGATAAGGAAATGAAGACATCATCCATCTTCTGTGCTAGCCTGTAAAGGACTAAGGGTATGGGAGAAAAGGCTGTGTGATGGGATACAGGGGTATGTGCTTCCTCTGCCATTCAGGGCCACTGATATTCAGGGGAAAAGAGCCTATCAAGGGCAGGATATAATTTCTGAGCCTCTGAAAGAACCTGAGTGGGTGCCCACACACAGCTACCTTGACATAGTTTTTCTTTCATGTGAGGTACAAACAATGTCCAAAAAAAACCTGTTTGCATTCAGGTCAAATGTAATGGGTATAATTCAGATTCTTGAGGGTCTTCCAGCAAGTAGGAAAACCTCAGCAAGTCTAGAGATAAAGCCCTAAAATAGAGCAAAATTATGTCTTCGAGTTCTTCCAAGATTTTTTACAGTATCATCTATATACAAACCAGCTCTCTGCTCAGCAGCAGGAGTTTTTCATTTTCTGTATTTGGCACAGAGACTTTATTAAAAACCCTCTGCACAGTTAAAGATGGATTAAAATGGATTAAAAATGGATTAAAAATGAATTAAAAATGAATTTGTATATTAACATGTTGGTCAGAAAAAAAAAAAAGAGTTGGAGAAGGGTATAATAAACAAGACAATATGAAGAAACAAAGCTAATTGCCAGCCTGGGAGAGCCATGCAGCACATTCCTAGTAAGCTGTCTGTCTTAAACCCTCTGGATCAAAAAGTGATTAATCCTACAGACAAATGTAGCCTTGATGGTAGAGATACTCAAAATCCCCTAAACAGAGCGATGCAGTGTTATACTTACCATTCTGAAGGCCTCAATTAAAGGGTCTTTAACTTCAGCCTTTCCCATTATGTTCCCTGATGTACCAGGAAGCCTCCTCCTCGTGGCAACCTACTCTGAGCCCCAAAAAATGCCTGATGCCAAGGTTTCCTGGAAAATAGCCTTTTTAAAAAATAAAAGCTGCTTTCATGTTCAAAAAATACAGATAGCTTTTTGGCTGTCTTTGCTGGGTTATTTTATTCAGCACATCTCCAGTCTGGTTTATAACACATTGTGTTAAGTGAGTCCTTTTAGGCTCATCACTGGTGCAGTGCACTAAAAGGCTTTAGAAAACACATCACACTAAAAATATGGGTGCTAGAAAGTGCTCTTGGCACTATTTGGCGAAGGGAGAGAAGTCTTTATCAAAGCCAGGCAGCAGTTAAACAGTTTGTTGCCCTGCCAAATGCCAGTCTCCTGGCTCCAGCCCTGCCATTCAGCGCTGGGCTGTGGGCGAGGGGAGGCGACCTGCAGGCACTGATGCCTCTCCCCACCGCAGTCCTGCAGAGGCAGCTGCCAAGGAAGGTGTTTGCTGGTGGCTCCAGGCGCTCTTGGATGCCTCTCAGTTACTCTCAGTGTTAAAGAAATGCCCAAAACAAACTTGCTAATACAGCAAATGAAAACAGAAATTTGAAGGAAGCCTAAGCGAGCACCTTTATTGATTGACAAATTAGGACATGAATTACGTGGCTGTGCTGGGGCCTCTCAGAAATGTGAGGCTCAAATGTCCAGGTTCAGGGGACCTGAGTAAACGGGCACAAAAAGGGGGAGACTCAACCCCATGTGTTGGATGCCAATATGAGAGGTAATCAGTGTGAAACAAATGTATCATCCAAATGTTTTGCTCCGTTTGCCAGCTGAAACCAGAATTCTGATTCTTACAGATTAAGATCCCTGCTATGTACGGTGCGAGACCTGGACTTCCCTGCAGCACTGTGCTATTTCATGTCCCAAACACTGCTCATCCACTGAACCAACCGGAAAAGACAGTGGTTCCCAGGGGAGGAGGGCAGGGAGTGAATACCTTCCTGACCCCTACAGTTGCTCATTTTATGCCGTGAAACATGAAATTTGATTACTCTTATCATTAGCTTAGCTCACATAGCTACAAATGTTATTAGTAGCCATAAAATTATTGAGGCCCTTTTAAAATCCATTTTTAAAGAGTGTGTGACATGTATTAGCAGATCTGAAACCCTGATTTCAAATACCCTCACTGGAACATCAGAAACAAAATGTCGAGCTAAGCAACAGTGACAGGGCTTGAGATGTGCTAATGAAGAGTGGTGCCATTGCCTAAGAGAAACATTACACATTATTAACACATTAGCCCACTAAGGCACTGTGCCAGCTGTAATAAGCAACCAATTTGGCATGCTAACTTAGATACACAGGACCATTCAGAAAATCTTCATTCTTTCTTTCCTCCTCAGCGACAAACACGTGGTGCAACCTGTTCCCATCTCACTAATGCCCCGAAAATCTCTGCTTAGCTGGGCCCTAATTCCTGTGCACGTTTGGTCACTGCACTATTAATACTTTGACACCGGTCTTTCTGATGCGAGGTCCAGTTCACAAATTGGCTACATATATTATCTGTGCATGGGAGTGAGGGAGGGATAAATCATATTCATTATTCACATTCATGAAATTCCAAACACATGGGAAGTACTGATGGTGTCCTTGGGGAGCAAGAAACAGCTTGTCAGAGATATCCAAGTAAAAGGGGTGCAAAATCAATTATGAAAGGAGGTGTTTCCTGCTCTAACAAGCTAATTACTGTACATCAAGTCACAAAAGGAAAACTGATGCTTTTTATTTTTTTAATGGAGGTGCTGTCAGATTAAATCAACTTGGAAGGACGACCGGGTTTAATGTATTCCCTCAGCTGATGCTCTCTTTAACACATTTACATATGCAAACATGTTAATGTTCTGGCAGAATCCATGAGATAGGGCTGACAGGGCAGAACCTAACAAAACAGTTCCGTGACCCTGCCCCTGCAGCTTATTTACGTGATTTACATACGCTGGTAACTCAGCTCACGCTGAGAGTGATTGGCTTGGGAGTCAGCACTGTGAAAGCAGGAGCATCTCAACAGGGAAATGACACATCCCTGCTGCTGGAAAGATCCATTTTAGGAGACAAACCAAACGTATAAATTGCTAATGAACTATCCCTTCCTGTCCAGCACAGCTAGCAAAACTGCAGATGGTTGATTCCTCCTGGGATAATAGGTGAAGCTGGGGTATTCGTTAGGTGGCTTCCAGGTTATCTGCCAGGAGCAAACAGCCATGCCACGCTTCCTTTTCCACAGCAGGAATCAGAGCAAGGGATATTTGCTGCCCACCTCTCCCAGCCCCTTGGGCAGCCTGCACCCATCAGGACGCACCAGCTTTTCTCAGGGCTCCTGCCCCAGCGCTTGTCCAGGAGAATGCAGTGCTTCTCTGCATCCCTATATCCATTTCTACAGCTGTCTCTGCCTTTTCTTACAGACCCACAAGCCTGAAAAGGCTTGGAGTCAGCAAAAGCTCCCTGTGCACACAAACCTTCATGCTGGGCAGTGATGCTCACCTGTGTTAGGGGTCGAGGCACTAATGTTTCCATTCACTGCTCTCCAAAAGATTAATTGTTTTCATGCAACCATCTGCACTGGAGGCCAGGGGTTACACCCTGCCCACAACGATGCCGTGTACGAGCAAATACCCAGAGAGCAGTGTACAGATGAAGGCTTGCACTGCTCAGCATCCAGCTGCTTCCCCAGCGTGAGGCTCTCTGCAGCAGCAGGCCTGGGTGGCAGGGAGGGTTTGCACTGCCTGCAGAGCCCAGGAGCCCCTGCCCCAGGCACCAGCCAGCTCCCTGCCTCTACCAGCCAGCCCTGGCCTCAGCACAGTGCCAGGGCTGGATCAAGAAAAGGTCATGGCACCTCCAGGACAGAGAACCAAACCCAGCCCCGGGTCTCAGTGTCTCATCAGAGTGGGCTTGGCAGGAAGCAGCCTCAGTGCTTTGGCCACCCCAGGGCTGGCAGCCAGGCCCGGGCAGCTGGACAGCTTCCAAGGGAAGGGTGCAGGCTGTGCTCTGTCCAGCTGCAGCTCTGCTGGCCGGCCTGTGCAGGCTCCAGCAGGATGGCTGCACCCAGCTGTGCCAATCTGCTCCCACCTCCGAGCTGAGTGCAGCTGAAAGACAGATGACCTGTTATATATTTTCTTACTTTTAACTGTTCCCACATGATCAGAGTTTTTCTGGGGTAGAGATAATAGGTGCACTCTTGAAGTCTTTATCAGGGCCAGGTTGTCACTGGTCCCTCACTCACCAGGTGTACTGGGGTAGATTAGAAGGAGCAATCAGATTTCCATTTGTGCAAAGCAAAGGCAGAAGAAATTTCTATGCTTAGACGTGGTAACAAGCTGCTTTCCATTGTAGTCAACAGGCAAAGCCTTCTTTTAAAAGAACAGGAGTATCTGCCACTGCACACCACACACCTGCAGAGCCAGCCAGAAGAGAATGTCGTGTTTTTCAGGAGGTGTTTCAGCTTGGACACTATCACATTGCTCCTTCAAAAGAAGAATGTAATCAAACTCCTTACTCAAGCAAAACTGCCAGCATAGCTCCACCTAAATGCAAAGGGAGAAAGGATACAAAACCTGGTCCAAGATGGGCAAAACACCTGTTTATTTGCCTGTTATCTTCTCTCCTACTGAGTAAGCATAGGCAATGCTAGGGAAACCATGTCATTCATAAAATGGATTGATATCCTTGAAACTGTTCAGCTCCTTCTTGAGGAAAATGCACAACCTGTGTCTTACACTCAGATGGATTCACTCACTTGTGGAATTTATCCCTTGATACCATTTTCTGACACAGGCTTTCCTTCACACACACATCTGCAGACAGCAATTTCCTATTACAGATGCTGCCCATCACCTCCATGTTCCTTTCTTCCACCCACAAGGAGTTCAGATGTAGGCAGTTCAGAGCAAGCAGGGACAGCCAAGGGAAGTCTGGCCCCAACTTGCCTGTGATTTAGCACAGACCCAGAAGCACCTCATGGAGAGGGCAGAGTCCAGCCAGCAGTCCTGGCCAGGACACTGTGCCCGAGGCCAAAGGCAGGCTGTACAACGGAGCCCTTTTCTCCAGACCCCATTTTCCTGGTGCTCCCAGGCAGTGCTCTGCACAAACAGGAATGGTGGTGCTGTTAATGATGAGGGGTGTTCCCCACAGGGAGATGGGCTGGCTGAAACCTCAGGAAGTTCACCCCAGAGCAGCGTGCATCCTTGCAGGCAGATGGGAGCTGATGCTGTCAGATGCACTGTGCGAGGGCAAGGGGGAAGTGGAGAATGAAGAAATGTGAGCTGCAGGGTGTGTCAAGCCCTGCCTTGCCACACAAGGTCCCCTTGCTCTTTCATGGCTGGAGTAGATGACTTGGCCTCTGGGAGCTCTCTAAAGAGCCTGCATTGGTCTCACTTGCTAAGATGCACTCTCCAGTGAAGTCTATCCCCTTGATAAAGGAGAAAATGAAGAAGATAGAGACATCTGCTGGGAAGCTGTCAGGTTTATTAGATACATGCAGGTTTGGGGATGGAGCACCTAGAGGATCTCAAGGAATCTGAGCTCAAAGAAATAAAGGCAACTTCAAAAGGCACGACCATACCAGGAGAGTCACTTAACAACAGTAATTTTTTGCTGGAAATACAATTGAAAACACCTGAGAATCAAACTGGGATTCAGCCTATCCCCCTGCCTGGAATTGCAGCTGCTATTGATTCTGGGCACTAGATCTTAGGAAAGCTCCTCTGTAAACTCCTGACACTGGCCATTACAAGCGATCCCAGATGTGAAAGGATTTATGGGATCCCCACACCTTTAAATATGCACAGATTAAAGACTGTGCTAGTTCTAAAGCTAGAGGGAGATAGCACTCGCTCCCCCTCCTCTGCTCAGTGCTGGGTGTCACAGAGGTGCCACTGGCTGGCGAGGCCAGAGGGGCTCAGTCTGGGGACCATGGAGCCATGGCAGCTCCTGGAGATGGAAAAACACATCTACAAGCACTCCATGGTAATCCATGTGAGATGACCTACTGTCTCTATCAGGAAATCTGGTACAAATCACAAGTCAGTGATTTGCTGTTAATGATCCTTACCCGGGAGAGCCCTTTGTCATGACGTGAGCTACCTTGCCAGGGCACAGAGGAGGGATGGGCACACCTTTGTCACTGGCTGGAGGAGAGCAGGTTCTGACAGGTGCTGTAACCCACTCGAGTTCCTACATGCTCCACACCGGCATTGCAACTTTTCCTTTTAGTTTCATCTCACAACTCTCATCCAGGGATCCCAAGGCAGAAATGGGGAGGCTGAAGGATGGAAACAGTACTTGTAGACTTTGCAAATAATAAAGCAACATGGTCCACCCATTCCAGTGCCCCTAATACCAGGGGAAAAAATTATATTGACTCAAGTCAGGAGGAGATCAGCCCCTTTGTGCTGCCAGAATGGATGAGGCTGTTCACAGTGGTAAATACCAGCTCAGCTGCATTCAGAGAAGGCAGTTTTCCTTCTGTGGCAAAAGAGAGGAGTGTCTCCTCACTGTGTATACCTGTCAGTACCACTGCAAACTGCAGCATCACCAGAAGGCAGGTTGGTGCTATATAATTTTCTTGTTATTTGTCTTTAACAAAACAGTAGTCTTTAAAGTAAAGAAATTAAAAATCTACCTGATTGGAAAGTTAAGTGTGTGGCAGTTGGTGGGGTTTGATTTTGGGCAGTGCATAGAGCAAAGCAAGCTGCCAGCTTGTGTTCACACATGTCTCTGAATCATCTGTGAGGTCTCAAAACGAATGATCAATATGTTGTCTGTTGTGGTAAACAGACATTTTTAAAAGATTCTTGCTTCATAGTCCACAGAAAAATTTGATTTCCATGCCTATTAAATAATGATAGATTTTATGACAGCAAATGTAAGATCTGTCATGTGACTGGGATCAACTTTTGCTGATAATCCAATATCTGACCCTACAGCAAACTAGTGTTTCACATCTCCAGTGCAGCACCCCCCTGACTTTACACCCTAATGGGCTGCACTGCCCCTTCTCCCAGGACCTCACCACTCTGCTGCCAGCTTGTCCTAGGCAAGGGAGAATGAGAGAGCACAAAAATACACCAACATTTCCTACGTTTCTAAATAGCTGAGGGATGAGGGTGTGAGGGAAGCCACACAGGTTTGCAGGATCATTGCAGGCGAGGTAGCATCTCGTGTTCTTGAGTGTATTTTAATGTAGGGATTGATGCCATGTTCCTGTGCACGCTCCAGTAATAACACCCATGGCTGTTCTCATGTTGTCTTGCCACATCTAGCTCAGTATGAGCCTTTGTCTTGTGCCATGCTCTGTGCTTGGTCAGGGGCTGTCAGGAGGGATGTGAGCTCACAGTGTGCAGGTACATCCTGTCTGCCCCAGGGAGGTACCAAAGCACCAGGGCACTCCTCTGAGAACTTCACTTTCTGCCAGCAAGTGAAAGACTGAGTCAGCATAAATGACAGATATGCTGAGCTTCTCACTAACAAATTAACAGAGCTCAGGAACAGAAAGGCAACTTCCCAAGACCTACTGCATCATGTGAGTGAGCTGCTGCCACACAAATGCCTTTAAAATGCCAGACCAAGCCCCAGATGAGCTGTTTGGAGCCCCACAAACCCCTGCACTACCCTGGGTGACATTTTCTTTTGCTTCTACAGCATCTAAGGTGAATAACTTGCAAGACTGTTACAGACAAGAGTTTCAAAGAGCTGCTCAAGTCCTTCAGGAAAACAAAGCTCTGCGTTCATTAACAAACACTTGTGATGTGTTACCACGTAGAAAGAGAAAATTACTACCCTTCAGCAGCAAACAGTAAGTATATCAAACATGAAAATCTACCAAACATACCAAATGCTGCTGTCATGAGAGGTTTACAATCTGTCCTTGAAATGAAAGACATAGAGAGGTGCACTTGCTAGGTATAATCCCACTGAAATTATAAATATTGTGGGTTTTCATGAGACAGAGGAATTTGTTTTCATTGAAAGAGAATGAAAACTCATTCTTCATTGTCTTGATTCGAAGTCAGGAATCTCTCTATCTCTGAACACATGAGAAATCTGCTCCAGGCAGAGCAGCCCAGTGTCAGGCGATGTGGCCAGAGACCTCTGATTTGGGGCACCGTGTCAGAATCCTCCTAGGCAGAAGCCACAGCTCAATCTCTGCCTCAGCCGAGCTTCTTAACACACCCAAAACAAGGAGGAAGGCTACAGGGAGACTCTGCAAAATGAGTCAAACGTGACAAGACCCCCTTTTGTACCCTCAGGGCTCCCCTGAGGGAGGAAGGGGCAGGGAATGAGATGCTCAGATTGCCCTAGCCACTTCTGGGGCAAACATTTACTTTAGATTAAGTGGCACGTAAAGAAGAGAGGAGCCCTCTCTGGCTGGCTGCTAGGGTTGATAGTTAAATATTTATAATGTCCAAATTAGCATAGTGGAAACTCAATTCATCAATTTGTTCTGGTCTGTTTGTAAGAAGGAGAGGGGGTGTCAGGCAGGAGGTGCAGCCGTGGGTGGGCAGGGCGCGTGTGCCGCCTCCAGCGCGGCCCCAGCGTGGCTCCCTGCTGGCACGGACTTGTTGCCCTGCCTTACCCTTTCCTCGGGGTCAGGGAAGTGGCCGGCTGTGGGCAGGGCTGCAGGGATCCCTCCTCTCCCCCAAACCCACCTGCCCGGGGGGCAGCCCCTGACTACCGGGAAGCTGTGGGGAGCAGCCTGGTCAGGCAGCATCAGCCTGGGGCTACCCGGGTGGGGGCTGGAGTAGGGAGGGGGCTGCCCTGGAAGGGTTAAGGCTTTTCAGGCCAAAATCCTCCAACAGAAGGCAGGGTCAGCCTCGGAGATGAAATCTAAGTGCTAATGACTGATGCCCTTCACCCCTCCGCTGCCTCCAAAGGCGAGTGCCCTGGATGAGCCGGGGCCGGAGAGCATTTAACATTTGAANCACACCTGGGGGACACGGGGCAGTGCCCAGGGCTGGGCTTGGGTGCTGCGCTGGGGACGCCTCGGGGCCTCCAGGGGCAGCTCACGCCAGCCTGATTCCAGCTAGCACCTCACCAGTCCTTCTCATCCCCCTGCCACACAACAAAATATCACTAAATCCGTGGAGACCTGACCAGTACAGCGTGCCCACGGCCTCCCGCTGCTCCTGGCAGTGCCAGAACAGAGGAAGGAGCTGGCCTGGGCTGCCGAGGCTCCGTGGGGACATGGGGCAGCCACAAGAAGCCTGGCCAGGGCAGGCACAGCTGTGGGCGGCCCCTTGCCCTGCCTGCGCCCCCGGGGGCTGCCCTCCCTCCCCCCCGTGCCTCTAGCCGGGAGTTCTGGACATGTCCTGCCTCCTGCCCTGGGAGGAGGATGCCACAGGTGACAGGAAGGGCCTTGCTGCAGCCGCCAAGGGCTCTGTGGAAATGGTGCTTGGCGGGGCCAGTGTGCCCCGGCCTCCTGGCCGCAGCCCTGCCGGCTGCCTTGCAGGCAGGGCTGGGGAGTCCAGGCTGGGCGCTCGGGGAGCGGAGGCTGTGCAAGCGCAGCCCCCGCGCCCCCCGCTGCAGCCCGCTGTCCCTTTAACGGAGAGCCGTGATTCCCACAATTACTGGGATTACAAGGAAAGGGTTATCGATTTGCAGCCTGCACTGTGTGATCAGCGCCCGGGCGCCCCCCCCCCCAGCCCACCTCTCCTACTGTAAGCACGAAACCATTTATAAATGTTTTATTTCACTGATCGCCTCACCCTTGCTGCATAATAATAACCCCAGCAGCACGGCGATATATTCTCTCCACTCCCCCTCTCTCTGTGCCCGCAGCCTGCAAAAGGCACCAACGTGATATGCAGCAGCCCCTGATTTGTGTGTATGTTTTAATTACCGCCGGAGAAACCTGTACACAAGCATAAAAAAGGGTGAGGGAAAGGGAGAGCAGGCCCAGACGGCGGAGGCAATGGCAGCCTAATGCACCGCTGGCTGACAGCGACTTCCGCTCAGGCACCTTCTCCAGATCGAACCCTTCGATTGTAACTGAAACAATTTGCATACTGATTCCTCTCATAGCCTCCCGATCCATAACCAGCCAGGCAGCTATTCAAATGCAAGTAGCATCCCTAAATGCAAGGCTAGACTGACCAAAATGCGCTGTCCTACAAGCAGGAGGAGAAGAAAAACCCCTTGATTATTATTTCTATTTTTATTCCTTTTAACCTTTAAAAGGTTTAGCTGGAAGCTGTTGGTTTATGGCTGGGGATGTAAGGGAAAGAATTGATCCTGAACTGGACTTAAAGATGGAGCAAAATGGGGCGCTGAAGAGATTTTTCGTTGTGGTTTTTTTTCTTTTTTCTTTTCCTATTTTTATTTTTACCTGAGCCACAAACTGAGGCTCTTTGGATGGAAAGAGGGTCTATCCTCTCTCCCATCCCTTTTCTCCACCAAAACCATCTCAGCTTCTGCAGACCCAGGGAATACACAAATTGCTGCCTATGCCTCTGCCTCTGGTGCCTGTTGGGCTGATGAAGATCATGTAATTCTGGCTGTAAATTCTTGCGATTAAGTTGGTCCAATAAAAGATCTCTCCTACACCTTGTGAGGGTTTGGTGCTTTATTTTTTTAACGGGACTAGCGTGGCAGCCGCGGCGGTTGCTCTTTTTTTTTTTTTTTCTTCTTTTTCTTCCTCTCGTTCTCATTTGAAATTATGCAGATAGAATTTTTTTTTTTTTTATTTTGAGTTTTCTCCTCCTAGGGACAAATCTAGGAGGCGAGCCCGCAGCGGATGGCCGTCCCAGCGGCGTGCGGCGGACGGCGGGGTAAGCGTGCCCAGCGGGGCACGGCGCGGGCGGAGGGCCGGCGGGCGGGGCGGGG
>VXBC01004509.1:1467045-1479656 GCA_013399945.1 Ploceus nigricollis | reverse complement strand
GCGATTAAAATATTGATGTCGTCGCAAAAATCGTTCATTAAGGCAATTTAATCTTTGCTATTAAATGTCCTTTCAATTCATTTGGGGTAATTAAGATGCAGTTTAAGTGATTAAATTCTAATTACTTATGCTAGGCAAAGAAATATTTGTCACAGTAATATGGTTAACTAAAGACCTAGCTAAAGAATTTTAACATTTAGTTTAAATTATATCGCAGGGAAATCAGGTGCTTTCCCCTGATTGATCCACTTAGCAACACATTCTGTAACGGTGATGTCAGTTCGCTGAAGTGCTTACAGATCCATCAACACGAAGTTTGTGTAAACCCCTGAATCCCAAACTGCTGAGTCAGCACTCCCCGGTCAGATTCACTTCATTATTCCAGAGCCAGCAAATTAAGGTCACGCATTTTAATACAGTGCCCAGGAGTGAGGTGTTTACCGTTCTGGCTCAGCTGGGATCTGTATGTTGGTGGGGTGATGTCATCCTGTGAGCTTCCCGTACACAAACGTATTTTCATCTCTTTTAATGTTATGAAACAACAAAAGAGTATTCCCTGGATTTGTTGGCAGAGAAATGAGACACAGATCAAAAGATCTCTGGGTATATGGAAACACCTACACCCTGAATAAGCATAAATACAAATCACTAGAGAAACAAGTGCCAAATGCTGAATAATGCCAGGGTTAAAAAGAAATAATTTACTGTTGGCTCAGACATTTCAGAATAAACAATACTCTTTTCAGTTGAAAGGAGGAAGCTTTGGGGAGCAACCTGTGTCACCCAGGTAGGCTTTCATCACTAAAAAGCTGTGAAGGGCTTTGTCCCACGCTGGGCTGAAGCTGAAGGGAATGCTCTTTCAGGCATCAGTGCTGTCTGCTACCTGCTGCAGCGGGAGCTCATGGCCACCAGCTGCCTCCGTGTGTGGAGGCTGTCTCACACAGCACCTCTCCAGAAGGATTCCATTTCCCAAACACCTTTGAAGAACCTGGGGCAGTGCAGGGGACCACTAAACTGTGATGTATCAGAGTGAATGTCACCCAGCAGTTGTGGTTATGATTCAGGTCAAACGGATTTGCTTGGGTTTAGTTCATGTGGTGACACCTAACCCTTAGGTAGCCTGTGCACCCTTTTGTTCTGTTTTCATATTCCCCCAGATATGAAGGTTTTGATAAATGGGAAAGGTCCGTTGTTCGTGTGTCTCTCTGCATGCCCCAGAGGTGTTATTCACGTGATAAGGATGTAACTTATCGCACTTTATTATGTGTTACTGCCACCAGGGATTTACCATAAGCTTTTGGCTACCTGTTTCCACTGAGCTGTTGTAGTCAGTGTGATTAGAACAATCTATGATGGCCAAAGTCCTCCAGCAGTTTCAGCCTCCTGTGGAAGCAGAAACACTGCTGCTTTCTCCACCAGAAGGTAGAGCCTCCTACAGAAGAATATCCTTCAGGATATTCACCAGTTAATACCAGTGAAGTTTTCACTCTCCACATGTGTTATTGGATACTGTGTGATGTTTCAAAACTAGAAGCGCATGATTTGGAAAGGGATTCCTAGGTGGATGCAGTTCAGACTGTAGCTGAACTTTCTAGACCTGACACAAGAGAGATTAGAAAATACATGTAAGGAGAGACTTCTAAAAGGGCTTTTTATGTCCTTAAGACAGTCCTGTACACATGAGGTTGGGATAACTAAAAGACTTTTGCAAGAGGAGGGATAAAAGACATAATCTCATACAAGGCACTTGGTGGCCATCAAGTAATAATGGCTTGTGGTCAGCAGTGGCCCGGGGCAGAGCTGGAAATGTGACCCATCACCTCGGGGTGAAAGGTCTCCTGTGCTGTCATTGGTCACCTGCTCACAGTCTCCTCTCCATGTCCACAGGCTCTGAATCCAGCATGGCTGGGGAGACACTGTGTGTGTCTCTCTCTTGCTGGTCTGGACCCCTCTGGGTCAAACAGAGAAAAGAGCTCCCTGTAAGCAGAGATGCCCTGTGTGCATTGGCTTTGTCCTCCCCAGGGCGAGGAGACTCATGCCAGGCACTGCTGGGCTGTTCCCTTCCCTTCCAGGAGCAGCTATGTCACCATGCTGCTGGTGCTCCCCTCTCCCGTGTCCCTGCTGCCATTCCAGCCACTTTGTACAGGCACAGACCTGGTTGTGGCCATGGTGTGGCCCTGTGCTGGGGCTCTGGGAGCTGCTGCAGGTGGCTGGTGAGCAGTGTGACCCTCAGAGTGCATGGCTGCTGCCTCAGCCTGCCTGTGCTTGTGGGGCACAGCTCTCCCAGTGCCAGGCCTGAGACCCAGATCCACCATCTGCCTCGCTGTCTGCACCCTCCCATCCCCTGCCAGAGAGCTTGATCTGTGGTGGCACCACAGTGGGCCACCAGCTGAGCCATGCCTCTCTCAGGGAGAGCTGCCCTCTGACATCAAAAGTAGCCACAGGTCTTGGGGCGGGGTTTGCCCAAGTAACATTTTCCATTGTTGTTCCCTCTGCTTCAGTGACAGTCTTCCAGAAAAACAACCAGCAGAACTTGTGGTGATATTTTATTATGTTCACAAACCAAACCAGAAACCATTGGGAACTAGGTTTATTGAGAGCATCACCAGTTTTATTCTTTGCTCCTGTTTTTCAGAAAGGAAAACTGGAGTTTGCCAGAAACAGCTAGGGACATGTGTACACACCAAATTCTCCTGAAAATTGATGTGTAGTAATCAGGGTTTTTTCAATCCTAAAAAGAAATCCACCCTCTAGGGATGAAACACTAGATCAGCATCAGGATTAACACCTGAGCTTACTATAATCTTGACTTTTACACTGACTGAATAATGTTGTTCACATTACAGATGGGCAAAAGATCCTCTTCACTGTCTCGACCTAAAGATGCAATTAGTGCATTTTCATAGGGGACAGGCTCCTGTTCACACCCCTGGCAGAGCAGAACTAATCCCACTGTGCTGCACCCAGCTGGGGGCTGCAGAAGAGTGTCAGCAGACAGTGGAGCTGCAGAGGTGGGAGCCCACTTCTGTACCATGCCCAGCAGCTGGGCCTCACTGGGATGTACAGACCTTGCAGGGTCTGGCAAGTTTACTTGACCAAATCCCTCGGGTGACTTAGAAGGAACAAAGGGAGACAAAAATAGATTGATGGGTTGTGTCAGGAGAATTGCAAGTGTCAAAAATATCTGTTGCTCAGGGCAGAGGAAGATGGAAGTGACTGGGAGAGGCCAGAGTTCAGGACTGGATTTATAAGGCTCCTTCTGGCACTGATAATATTACATTGTCATATCTGCACGTGTGTTGCCAGAGTCAGGGTGACTCTTCTTTTATCCTCTGCTTTTCTTGTTTCTTAACAAGATTTTCTTAAAGGCTTTTTCAAAAGGCATCACATGGAGCATCTCTTAGCCAGGGCAACCTGGAGACAAAGAACAGGGCTGCCTGCAGCAGGGAGTGAGGGCAGGGTGCCAGCAGGTGTGTCCTGGGAGAGGTGCGCACCTCTAGGGAGCACAGCACCCTGCAAAGCACCGAAATTCAGTGTCTGTGCTGGGGGAGAGGATCCACTCGCAGTGCTCAAGGGCAGGGGCACAAGAAGGACAACAGTGCAAATTACTGTTATTATCTTCTGCTGTGTAAGATAAAAGAGAGATGGAGTGTGTGATAAATCGTTGTGAAGACAGGCTCTGGTGTTTTTCCAAAAAAACCATTTCAGTTGATGTCTCTGGGGCCTGACCTCAGTGGACATTAGGGGAGGACCTGGCCAGAGCAGGCACAGCCACTCTGCCTGGGCATGAGCTGGCTCAGGCTGCTGTCAGAGAGCCTGGCAGCCCCACCTTGAGCTGGCCAATCTCTGTGCCTGCTCTGGATCTGCTCTCATGTTGGAGCAGGTTTTATCCCGTGGTGTACATTTGTTCTCTGGCAAGCTGGAAGCTACAATTTATTATTAAAATTGATTGGCTCCAGTGCAGGGAAAACGATCGCAAGGAAACCCTATTACAGTTTTTCATTATCACTATTATTTATTTTTAAGTGCTATTAATATTCCTGAGCCTGGACAAGGCAGAAGATGAGAGGTGGTATCCACCCCTGTTGCTCACAACCTGAGGCCTGGCAGTGCAAGGGCTCTTGGAACAATTGAGCATGTTGGGAAATTTTTGCCCTCAATCTGCCTCTGGCAAATGCTAATGGAAGTAGAGCTGAAAATATTTGCAAAAAAGTAAAATAGGCTTATTTGTATCATAGACTGGTTGGGGTTTTTTTTCCTCCCTAGTAATAAGCTCTTTTTTCTTACTTCTGTGATGTCACTAAAGGGTTTTGATACAATTGAAATTGAGTACCAAGGTATGTTGTAACTCTTGGGACACTGTCTATGGAAATAGTTGTTCAGGAATACTACATTTCAGGAAATGAGCACAAGTTCAGGAAGACAATATGTTGTGCAAGCTAGTTTCACAGTAGATGGTTGTTTTTTGTTACTCCCTACTATTTCAGAGATCTCATGTAGTAGCTTGTGACCGAAGCCCCAGAGGCTCACATCACTAATTGAGCTGGCTCTGTAGCTACTCCTGTGGCTGTCATTTGTGATGTGGTGATTCACACTGAAGCATTGCACAGCACTGACTTGGATCACGCTATCTGGGCCATTAGGATTGTGTGACAAATTATGATCTGGACGGAGTATCTAGGCAGAAGATGGAATTTGTGTAGTCTTTGAAAGAGGAAGGTGTAAAGCAGCATGAGCAGAAAAGAATCACAGCAAATGTTGTCTGCACCTGGTTTGTTGTCCTTTCTGCCTGAGCCTGTTAGCAGGGGCAGCCAGAGCTGGAGGCTGAGGCTGTTATAAAGCTGAGCTCCTGCAGCTGCTTTCCCAGGAATTTCTGATTATCGAATGGTCAGACATATATAAAAGACTGAGATGCTGTTGGTATCCTCATTCTTACTATTTGTCAGTAAATAACAGACTATTCTTGCAAAAGCATTTTTAACCCTTGATTTGCCCATGTTAGCCTCCAGTGGGGATGCAGATTATTCCAGCAGGAACCAATCCCCACAGTGAATTCAGCAGTTTGGCTTCAGCAGGGGCTCATGTGCATCAGGAAACCTGGTTTTTAGCCCAGAAGCTCCACGGTGTTTTAGAGGTCAGGATGTAACTTCAAAGCCTTCTTCAAAGGTTTTCAGATAAAAATACCTGTAGGAGACATGAGCTTGGCAGCCCAAGCTATTTGATTGATGTGTGATTTCTTATGAAAGAGTATGTGGCTGGAATATATATTGTTAGGGGCCTTTTCAAAAGCCTCTCCTCAGAGGGGATTGAGCCACCAGAGTCTTGGTCCCTGCCTGGGACAGCAGAAGGAGCCTTCACAGCTCCTGGCTCCTGATCTGTGCAGTTCCTGTTTCTCAGGTACCAAAGGTGGATGACTATTTGCATACCTCCCACAAGCAATGAAACCCTCATGCCAGGGCTGGCTCTTGGTAGTAATAGAAGTTGTAGAAAGGACCTTTGCAAAGTAATTTGTTGTTTTCATTCCAATAATTGTGGTGTAAGTAGAGATACTGCACAAAATTCCTCGTGTAGTCAGTACTGATCTCCACAGAAGCCAGGACTAGACAGACACAGAGAAAGAACATTCATATTACCTTCAGAAACACATCTCTCAATCAGAATTAAAGGACATTGTTAGAGAATGAAGGGAAACAGACAACTTCAGACAATTTTGAAAGTGAGACAGAGGAATCTGCCCTCCCAAGGAAGCTTTTATCCTAGCAAAATGCTAAGATGAGCTGGCAGACAGTCGAAGGCTGACAGAGGGATCTGAGAGTCTCCCTCACATCCCGTCAGATCCTGCCTGGAAGGTGATCTGGGAGGCAGATTTCAAATTGCAAGCATCCTTTAATAATGTAGAGCAAAATAACATCCTCAGAGGGAAAGAAGGGATTATAGATGAAATAAGGAGCAATTCTATAAAGAAGATTTACTATACCATTGGTTTTCATGACAAAACATGTTTTATTTTGTTCAGAATACATCTGGCCTGTAAGACTGCAGTAGTATCCTGCTTTCTCACAGTTCCTTATTTCAACAAAAAGCTACAGAAATGGATTGAAAGCAACTAATAACGGTGAAAAATATTACCAAGGTTAACTTTAGAGTTCCCTGAAATTCCACTCTACCTCCCAGAGATATTAAATAGTTAAATTCTCAGCACTAATGGGTAGTATCAAAATGTAAGTTCTTAGTAAAGTCATTTGCTGAGTTTTAACAGACAACAACAAAGGTATTTTCTTTTATTCCTTATACTTGTAATAGTTTACAATGAGTTAGAGATTTAAATGTCCCACATCTTCTCCAAATTCAGAAGCTGACACGAACAGTCCTTTTTCCCTAATTTAATAATTTCCCTAGCATACTCCTCTGCCAGCCCTCTCTAACTGTCCTCCCCTTTCTTGCAGCGTGCAAGAGGAAAGAACAAGAACATGGGAAGGATAGAGGGAATACACCCAAAAAGCCTCGGTTGGTCTTCACTGATGTCCAGCGTCGAACTCTACATGCAATATTCAAGGAAAATAAGCGTCCGTCCAAAGAATTACAAATCACCATTTCCCAGCAGCTCGGGTTGGAGCTGAGCACCGTCAGCAACTTTTTCATGAATGCACGGAGGAGGAGTCTGGATAAGTGGCAAGACGAGGGCAGCTCCAATTCAGGCAACTCATCTTCTTCATCAAGCACTTGTACCAAAGCATGAAGGAATAACCACGAACTAAAACCTCGGTGGAAAAGCTTTAAAAATAAATAAATAAATAAATAAAGACAGACCAGGACCTCAAAATAGCAGGTTTATACTTAAAACTATTTGAAAAAAATATTTATAAGTCCAAAGAAACCAAAGACTTATTTCACCTGCATTATGACTTTGTTCTAAGACACACACTTTAGTAGGATGACGACTTGCAAAAAACAGAGAGGAAGGAGAAAGCAAAATGGAGGGAACGGAACGGAAAGCAAAGAGAAGAGGAACAGACCACTGGTCTTACACCTTTGCCCATTATCATCTTCACCGTACTTGGCTGTTTAGTGGTTTGGAGCATAGTGATTTCCTGTCATTGAGCAGACATCTCTTTGGATACAGCTCTTCACGTCCACAGCAGTTGCCATGGAGGTGTTCAGTGTGTCCGTACTGCGCGCACGCCAGTGGGGAGGGACTTAGGGCTGGTCTCCAGAGAGGGCTGTGCCAGGGCACGGCCGACAAAGCGTGGAGTCGTCTGAATTCCTTGGAACGGTAGTGTGATTTTTGCTGTTTCACAGTTTGAGCTTGGCTGGTGCAATGCCTCGAAACAAGTTCAAACTAGGCAAAGAAATTTTGAATGGTACCTAAACCAGTGCATTCTCTTTGTTTGTTAAGGAATGTTCAGATTTAAAAAAGGAAAACTATTCCATCCATAAAAAAATCGACTAGCTACCAAAGAACACATTTAATAATTGTATTGCAGGTATTTTATTGCAATGATTTTAATATTCCAAAGCTATTTTTACACAAATACTATGTAGAGTTATAGGTATAAACTAATCTAGCTGTATAACACATGAAACTTGTAATCAAGACTGTTATTTGCAATTAGTAAAACCACATTATCGTTTCTTTCTGTGATTGGCAAGAAAGAATGTCACCCGAGGAGATCACAGCCCCTGGCAGACCACGGGAACTGAGAACGGGATGCTGCTTCCATTGAACTCAGTGAGCCCTTTCCTCACTGACTTCAACGGGAGCACAAGAAGGAGCCACGTGTTAGAGCCGTGTGTGACACCGTGTGTGACACCGTGTGTGACACCGTGTGTGACACTGTCCCCAGGCGCTGTCCCGGGCTGGAGCCCGGCGCAGCCCGGGCGCTGTGTTCCAGAGTGGCTCAGCTCTGCCATCTAGCCTGCGAACAGGAGACCTGAGGCACTCAGGATGCAAAAATGAAACGAATTGAGGGATGCAAAACCACAGGGCTCAGCGTCTGATCAATACTCATTGACATTAGTGAGCTTTTTTTTACCTATCGACTTTACCAGGCAAAGGAATAGTAACAGCTTGGACGGCTCCTGGTCTTTTCCTCCTGGAAACAGTGGTACAACATCAGTTAATGTGGGAGGAGCTCCAAGAGGAGCTCCAGTAGTGCTTTTGGAAGGAGGAATTGTGATCTCTCCGAAGTCAAAAGCAAAATTCCCATGACACCGAGATACAGTCCGATGTTTTGTGGCTTTGTATCTATGTGTAGCAGGCTGAGCTTTTGTCCCATGCATTCTTTCTTGCTCATCTATTAGTCAGGATAATGCATGAAATAGTTTGAAGTTTGTAGCTGAAAAGCTTTAAACGCTCTGTTGCTAACAGACCCATAGGAGAGAAATCATCCCGTTCCTACTCTGATAAATTAAAGACAAAAGCGTGAAATATCTGCATATTAAATTTTAATGTAAGGGGAAAATAGACTTTAAAAACCATACATGTGCCTGTTAGATTTCTAACTGGTATTTCAAATTACTGTAGTAATTATGCTAGATATAATAAATTCCAAAATAACCAAATATGCAGGTATAGGCCCAATGCAAGGACTAGAAATAGATAATCTTACTTCCAAACTTTTTGTTTTTAAGGAAAAAAAAAAAAAAAGACAAAGGAAAATTCAAGGTAAACTAGAATCCAAACACTATAAACAGTAGCAGATACTGGTTTGGGGGGATGAAGCCCACTCAAAATACCAGTGACACCAACGTAGAGCAACTTTTGTAGCACCAGTTTCCCAAGAGGACAGGGTCTAGTCAAGGTTCAGGGTATACAGTTTGTTTCCACCCAGTGTTTAGAATACAGGTGAAATATCTGTTTATTAAAATAAAGTGAAATAAACCCAATATTTTTGGCACTGAATATTTCTCCGTATTTCAGTATGGTAAACCCACTTTAAGGCTGACAAGGCAATTATCTATGAAAATGGCATCTAATCTGGATATTTTTTGAGTCTCTAGCTTACCTTAAATTTTAGCAAGCTTTCTTTTCAAGTGTTCCATCCCCATGGAGACATAATTGACATGAAAACGTTGATAAGCTCACATATAAAATACCTTATGAATGCAGTCTCATTAGTGTAAGGTTAATAAAGGACAGTGATAACTAATGGTTTAGTTTTTCCAGCAAAACACTGCTTTGTAACGTACCTATAGTTTAGAGAATAAAGCCTTATTTATTTAAAACTTGAGAATTTAAAAATGCAGGGAAATTCAAAGTACATTGCCGCATTTTTAGTATTTCCATTGTATGGTCTTTATAGACTACTTGCTGAAACCAAAGAGAACTTTCATACCAGCATTAAATTTGCACCCAATATGCAATTTCAGGATCTCTGATACACACACATGCAAGCCCCTAAACAGGACTGTGTATATGTACATGCACACACATTTTGATGGGGTGTGTGTATGTATGTATACATGTGCACACACATGTCCACACACACTAAAACTGATGCACAAGTTACAGATTTTAAGTGTTTTGGGTTTTTTACATGTCTGTTTAAGTAGATATAAACCTTTTGGTTTTCTCTAAGCCATTAGGAACAAACCACTCTTCCCATGAGCAATATGCGCCTCATACTCTGAATAGGCAAAGAACACAATTTCCTTTAATTTCCTTCAAAACATGAAGCAAATAACTCTGGAACTGCTCAGTCTACCTGGAAAGCTGTGTTACCTCTGAGCAGACTGCCCGGCCACACCGACTGAAGCATGGACAGGTTACCTGGTGCTCCCTTGCTCTGACTGGTGCCATTACTCAACAGGGCATCCTTGAAGGGGAGTTTCTTCTGATGCTGCATTTAACATTACCCAGGAAACCTGTCTCTGCCTGTTAGGGTTAGTCTTTCAGTTCATTTCATTCCTGACAAAATGGAAATTAGTTTCAAATTCGACAAGAGGATCTAAAACTCTGCCAGGAAGGATTAGGAGAGGGAGCAGAACCCAAAAGAGTTTGGGAGCATCAGGAGATGGGGCTTCAGTCAAAGGTGACTCCAAGGGCAAGAGGGCATTAGGAACATGCATTCAGCTAACAGGCTGCATCCAAACATGACCGCAGTGACCCACGGGGGGAGGCTGGCCAAGAGGTGAACTGTCCTCATCCATCCCCATTGTAAATGGCATCATTAGATTTCTAGGAAAAAAACAAAACAAACAAAAAAAACCAAGTCCTCCTCCAGCCTGCCCCACAGCGCTCCTTTAGCCCTGCATGGCTTTCCAGGGCCGCAGCCTCCTCTCCTTACTCAGGTAAAGCAAACCCCACCAGAGCCAGCCAGCCAGCAACGGGGCTTCTGCTTGAGAAGTTGCTCCTGCACACCCCAGGCCAGGAGCAAATTCCCAAACAGCCAAGTGGCCGGGTGGGCTGGCATGAGAGCAGCCCCAGGGCTGCCCGTGGGCACCGAGCTTCTCCTGGGATTTCAGGATGAGGCCGGTGGTGGTGGGCACTGCCCCAGGGGCTGCTGCTGCCCGGAGGGCTCGGAAACACTGCTGAGCTTATACCAAAGAGTCTTAGGACACCTCTCCTCACCTGAGTTGTAAACAGGACATTTTTACCCCAAAAAACGTTCCTTCTTTCTACTACTCTTCCTCCTATCCTCCTCCTCTTCCTCCTCCTTTGTACATAGGGATGAAAACTATGCATTTAGCAAACAAAGAGAAAGCACTTACCCTTTTCTATCTCACTGCGTTTGGGTGCATTCAAAGGCCCAGGGGCTAATTTTGAGACTTTGCTTAGCCTCCTGGTTTATTATTGTGGTGTGGTTAGCTTTACAATACATTTGGTAACTATTTGCTAAAGACAAAGAAGCAAAAGGTAAGGAATAGCTACTTCCACGTGTTAAAAAAAAAAGAAAAAAAAAAAAGAAAAAAAAAGTGTGTAAAGATCTACTATTTATAGTGTGAACCAAAGACGCTACCTCACTCGATTTCCATTGGTGATTTTAATCACATTGATGATACCAAAGAATACCAAAGATTTTTCATGCACGGCCTTGGTCTGGAAAGGGAACTCATCCTCCTTCTTACCCCCATCCCCTGACCCCCTTCCTCACCTTCACTCAGTGTGTAACCTTGTCTTCATTCTTAGTGGTAATGCTAATAACCTTATGAATACTTCTCTTGCTACAACTGCTACTACTGACGATGATAAGGATAATAATAATAATAATAATAATAATAAAGCTCTTGGCAAACATGTTGCAAACTTTGTAAACTCATAGGACGAGTGCCTTGCTTGAACCAAAGTGTTAAACCGCTGTTGACCTCTTTATCTCTCACCTTATACTCTTTGAATACCTCAGCCTGTTAGAAAGGCCACTAATGAAAAAAAGGAATAATTCTTCACCGTGGTGCTTTTTGCCGTGCAACCATGCAATGAAACTTTCTTTGATACCAAAGGAAAATGTTTTTTTCCACTTTCTTGCTGACAAACCAAAGGTTCCCTCTTCTTTCCCCCAAAGCAGCTTGAGTCCCTCAGCCCAGACAGGCCGTGCATCGCTTTTACCAATTCCTCCAAATACCTCATAGTAATAAATCTTTAGGGTTATGTTGTATAGAGAGTCTATGTGATAAGGCAGAACTTACTAGTTTGATAATTGTTAAGGTTACTTAAAAAAAAGCTTTATAATTCTTATTTATTTTGTAGGGGTTGTTTTGTTTGTATATTCCTTTTATATTGTTTGGTTTGGGTTTGGGTTTCTTCTTTTTTTCCTCTTTTCTTGGCAGAACTTCTCTGTTATACTCAAGGAAGATCTTATTCCTGGGAATGTTTCAAAGTGGGTAAAGATCGCTGTTTGCAATGAATGCAAGAAAGGGAAACATGGCTTCAATTACTTTTGTTTCAACTAGGATGCTTTGTGTTTGCTAGTCGATGTTCTTTTCACAGGGTAAAAAAAGATATTCTCTGCTGTGATAAATGGTTCCTATTTTTTCTCTATAATGTGCTGTGACTTTTAATTTAATTACATTTTGTATACGCTTATTTAATCACTGCTTTAATTTATGACTATGTAGTTTAAAAAAAAAATTGTATATAGTAGATTCAAAAATGGCCAAAGCTTTATGTTACAATCTTTTCATTCTTGATGCTGAGATAACTGAAGGAGAGTGCTTCTCTTGACTGCAGGGTGTATCTTCAGCCTTGTCTTGGCATGCACTTCCACCCGTGTTACAAACACTGCCAGGTTACCCCCCAGGCCTCCCTTCCCCCCAACTTGTACATGCCAAAATGAGTGTTTCAAGGTAGTACTTTTGTCACTTAGAAAGCAGAAAGGCATTATTAGTGTGTTTTTTCTTTAATTTATTTGTCTTTTTCTAGCAAGATTGCTTTGTGGGTGAGACCCGCACATCCAAAGAATTTAAAAGTCGTTTAATGTTTAAAAGCACTGGCATTTGTGAGAGATTTTGCTGAGTTTTTGTTTTCCTTCGCCATTCGCACGGGTAGCGCAAGCAGGAAGCAGGCGCGGGCCTCGGGAGAAAAGCTGACTTGAATCTGGAAACCTTGCTCACGGAAAGGCCTTTGCGGCGGGCGCGGGGACAGCGCGGGCTCCGGGCCAGCCCAGGTCACCTGC
>VXBC01004509.1:1445890-1467009 GCA_013399945.1 Ploceus nigricollis | reverse complement strand
TGGGACGGGATGGGATGGGATGGGATGGGATGGGATGGGATGGGATGGGATCCTTGGGGTGCAGCTGGGTCCCTGGGGAAGCTGCAGCTTCTGCGTGGCTCAGGGGCCGCAGCAGCGCCGTGGCTGCGGGGGAGTGCACAGGGACCTGTGCCACGGAGCTGCCCTGGCACCCCGCAGCTCCAGGGAGGACAAGGCAGCTCGGAGTTGAAAAGCAAAAAATAGAGTAATGACAATGATACTTCTGCAAAGCTGATGATGGCATCATGGCACAGAGAATAGGATGCCACTCACTTGTGTTTTGTTTTGCATAAAGACTAGATTCTGGTTCAGCTAAATGTTGTGTACTGACACGGTTTGTGATGGCTGTAAATATTTCCTTTCCCGTGCAGTAACGGAGCCCCAGGTGTACCTCGTTTTCCTTTGAGGGGATAGTGAAGGGGTTGAGGGAGGGAAGGACAAGGGCAGGGTCTGAGCTTTGGGTGGAAGTTACACTTTCTAGGTACATTTTTATACTTCAAGTATTGAAATGGGGCAATAAAGACGCTCTGAAAGGAAGGATCATTAAATGATCTGTTGGCAGGCATTGGCTCAGTGTCTGCTTTTAATACAGGAGCTAATGCTGTGCAATGAGTTCTGCTTCACGTGGAGGGGGAGGCGAAGTATTAGTCTGTGAATCAGCATGAGCCATCGAGCACTGGACAAACTGTGCTCAGGGAGCCGCGGTTTCCTGTCCTGTTCTGCTAGTTTGATTTTTCACGGAATGTTCTGCATTTACTGCACTTACTGCATCCTCACCGTGGGGCCGCGTTAGTTTTGCAGCCTGAGCCGAGCAGCGGGGAATGTACGGTCCAGCCCTGTCTGTGGCTTGCCTGGGGAGCTGTGAGCAGCCCCGCCCGCAGTGCGGGACCCCCGGCCCGCCCCGCCCCGGCCCCCGCCGCAGAGAGGGCGCCAGAGACAATCACAGGTCCCAGCTCCGCAGGGGTAGGAAATCTTCCCAGAGCAAGCGGGAATTCTTCCAGAGCAACGGAACAANAATTTTCACAAAAAAAAAAAAAAAAAAAAAAAAAAAAAAAAAAAAAAAAAAAAAAAGGAAATAAAAAAAAAAAAGAAAAATAACGAATACGAAGCGAAGATTTTGCTAAAGCCCTTTGCTGCCATCTTTAGTTCGCCCATTAGGAAGCAGCAGTAGTTTATGCGTTGCATCTGCATTTCAGACTAAGTGATTATTGTACCTAATTACGGTTGATTGCTGATATTTCCTCACTCTCTCTCTTAGTCAAGCGCTTCTTCTGTATTTTTGTGTGTAGCGATGACAAGTGCAGTGCGCTAGGCATTGCCCTGGGTTGGGTATGAGTATCTCCTGTACTGCGTTAAGATTTCCTTAAGTTACTTTTTTTAAGCTTTGCTACTGTTCTCACTTTATGCCGTGCAATATCATCTGCTGTGTTTGCTAAGCAAAAAAAAAAAAAAAAAAAAAAAAAAAAAAAAAAAAGAAACAAAAAAAAGAGAAAAATTTAAAAAAAATTAAAAAGCAAGTGATGATGTCATCATGCTTTTCAGTGTTACAATGTTTCAGCGTTACAATGTTTCAGCGTTTATGTAGTCACAAAAATGTAGTAAATAAAAGGTTGGATTTTCCAGCACTTTAAATTTAGACATTTCTTGCCTTCTTTTGTTTCTCCGTGTGCAGCCACAAGGCACTGGGCTGAGCCAAGGGGAGCAGGTGAGCCCCATGGGCAGCCCCAGGTCCCCCCTGGGAGGGGCAGCTTCGGTGGGTCCTGGGAGGGACATCCACGGGGTGGGGGGAGAGGGAAGGACACACAGAAGAGCACCTAAGGCTTCCCAGCACTGTGTCTTCTTCCCTCTATCCACACAGGTGTGCAGCCCCCAACCCCAGCAGGCACTCCCCATCCCATCCCATCCCATCCCATCCCATCATGGTGGGCTCTGGAAAGATGAGTGCCAAGTGTCTGAGAGACGAGAGCAGTTCATACCAGATGCATTTCTCTAATTGAGGGAAAAAACATTAAGGAAATAAGTGAAGCAAATAATCTTGGTTTCCTTTATATCATCTAAGGGTATGGATGTCACCAAACTAATTCACAGAGGTGTTTCCTTTTGTGTGATGGAGTCCACCCCAGGCCTGCAGGATCAATATTTAATTGTTTAAAGGGATATTGTATTCCTTTCCTGTCACTGTTGTTAATGCCTTCGCTCTCTGTAATCCCACGGGGTCTTTTCCTGGGGATCTGATCAGAAAGATTGCCCATCACTCGGGAGTGGTGGGAGGAGAGTCCCAGCCATAAAAGATTCAGGAATGCATTGAACCATTTTCTCTCTATCTCCTAATGAAGTGATGAAGCGTGTGCCACAAAATTTAACAGGGTTTTGTGGCAAATCAGGTTGCACTGCTGAGAGGAGGATTAAACCTTCATCGTTGTCCCATAAATCATGGCATCAGCTACATTTATTCTGATGGATGGTCTGGACTCTGCTGACAATATTTTATCTCTGGGAGCGCCTGCAGCCTGTGCCCTGATGTGCAATTTCGTTTTACTGCTAAGCTGAGAGGCACCGAGCGCATCCCTCCGGAGGCCTCCCCCCGGCTTGGTGTCCCAAGACCATGTCAGAAACCAAAGCACCACCAGGAACTCCTGTCCAGGGCAAGCACAAATACAAAGGGGATACAGGAGGCCAGAAATGTCCTCCATGGCAGCAGGAGGGCCTCTGGGATTTGTTCAGCTGCAGATCATACCGGCCAGGCCTGGGATAACTCAGCGCTGACTCGGTCACTGTCTCCATGGCATGGTGCTGGCCAGGGCCACAGTGCAAGGTGAGGGCTCCAGCTGTGTTCACCCTCACCTGGCAGAGAAGGGGATGCTGGAAATGCTTTTTCTAAAACAAAAAATCTGGAGATGCCACAAGGGTTGAAGCACATCAGGCAGATGTGGGGACTGTTCCCCAGGTTCTGATCCCATGGGCCAGGGGACAACACGGGGCAGCATGTGGGCAGAGCCTGTCACAGCCACAGCAGGTCCCTTACTGTGACCTCTATCCACACCTCCTGTCCCTTGTTTCCTCCTCACACGAGTCACTTTGGTCACTAATCTCTGCACAGGAGCATGTCCCTGGGGTGCACCCATCCCATGTGGTGGCTCACTGCCCATACCCTTGGGCACCCCTGGCCACCCAGCCCATGCTGCAGGGACAGGCCAGTCACAGGCAGGGGCAGGGGGTGCCCAGGAGCCTGCACAGCTTCCCAGTTACTTCATCAACTTAGAACTTTATTTTGGAGCTATATTTAACTCTGGTGTGTGCACCACTTATGCCAGCACGCTCAGGGGAGTGAGGTGGGCTTTTCACAGAAGCCCACAACCCAAACACCAAAATGAGCTTCACAAATTTTATTTTCTGAGCACAGGCAGAACGCAAGGGGAGCGCAGCAGTGCAAAGCATCTCCCCAGGACAGGGAGAGGGGTTGCTCTTGCCTCAGTTGCACCCAGACCCTTTCAGGGACGAAGCAGCAGCAGCAGCTGGACGCTGCCATCACCCACCCTTGGTGGCAGCACGGGCAGCAGAGGTGATGCAGCAGCTGCAGCCTGTTTGCACGTGCCCAACCCAGGGCAATAAAGGCTGCCTGAGCTGGGCCCTACTGCCCAGCCAGAGGAGCTGTAAGGTAAGGAGGAGAGATCTGGTTATTTGGGGGGAATATGGGCTGTTTTGTGTTTATGTGTGGGGGGAAGAAGCTGTGGGTCATGGCTCAGGTGCCCTGTGTGTGATGAGGCAGTGCTGCTGTCAATGTTATAAATTACCAATAAATGCTAAAAGCCTCCAGCAGGGCTGTGGAGGGGAGGTGGGTAATGAGGCAGGGGACAGAGCTGGAGGGATGTGCTGCTGCTGGGGCCTGCAGCTGGGCCTGTCTCTGAGGCAGGGACAGGGAGGCCCCAGCAGGGATGGAGGGGTGGCTGTGCTGGGGCTGCCTGAACACTGGGACAGGACCTGGACAAGTCCTGAGCAATTTTCTTCCTTTTAGGGCACTGCTGGGGGAGAGGAGGCTGCACAGTGCCCAGCCCCTGTGCCAGGGCAGGGGGGCCATTATTCTCCCTGGTGACAATCCCTGTTTGGCTGGAGATGGCAGTATCCCACCCATGCATCTAGGAGCCAGCACTGTTATTTATGTACAGGAAAAGGCCCTTTGTAAAAAATGGTCTATTCATCAAGCAAAACAATTTCCTGCCCAGGGGAGGTGCCCAGAATTTGAGTCTCAGTTATGCTTTCAGTACTAATTATCACTTAAGGTAAAAGATGATTGGGAGGGAAAATTAATCCCTGTTATTGGCTCATTAGGAAGAAGTACTGCAACGCAAAGTATAAGCACCTAGTGGAGATGAATCCACAGTGGCTGCTAATACATAAACCACACACTGCTCAGAATATCAGCTGAAAATGGTTGGCAGCAGAGAGAGTACCAAGGAATGCCAACCCCACGTGCCCACCCAGCCTGTGTGCTCTGCCCTGGGCACCCAGCTGTCCCCTGTATCACAGAAACGAACCCTTGGCCTGGCTGAGGGTGGCCATGCTTTTGTTTTGGTAGCCCCATGAAGAAAATACAATCCCAGACTTTACAACTGTCTCCCTAGGGCAACACTGCTCAGCCAAGGTCTGCCTACACAGGCAGGAGGGGCTGCTTGAAGGAGCTGCTGTGGTGTATGTGACAGGGTTAACAATCCCTCCCCTGGGAAGGGTGAGAAGGATTTTCACTGTTGGGAACAGGCCATTGGCTGGAGGCCAGGCTACACCACTTTGTGAACCTGGTCAAAGGTTTTATGCCTCTGGTGTCACCTGTGGCTTGGGCTCTTGGCACGCTGTTTGCTGTCCCAAAGAACAGGTAGGTACCTGCTGGACAAGCACAGTGGTTTGAATAGGATGCTCAGCATGTGCCTGGCACAAAGCCCTGTGTTTCAGCATAGTGTGATTCCTGCCTGCTGTGCTTGGGTGAAAGGCAGCAAAGCATCTTACTTGAGCTTTGCTTGGTGGAGGATGCTTCCAAAGTCTGTCAGTGGTGTGAGAGCACTGTGAGACAAAAGGAAGACTCATGGCCATGGCAGGAGGTTGTGGAGATCCCTGCTCTGCAGCAGTGAGGCTCCTGCAAGGGGCTGGCAGCAGGCAGGGAGCAGTGGCCTCCTCTCTGGCAGTGTGTGCTGCCCGGGGTGACTTGGCTGCGGGAGCAACTGTGCTCATCACAAACATCCCTGGTGATGCAGGGACAGGGCGAGTGAATTACTCAAATTACTTGAATCTCCCCAGTGGTGCAGGGAGATTCAATCTCAGCCTGGCATTAAATCAAGTCAGTGACATAGATCAAAGGATACTGCTTTAATCACCTCGTTAGGCCCCAGACATCATTAGTTACTCATTATGATGTGTTGATGCTGGCATTCTCTGTAACACAGTTATGTACACTGCTATCAGACATTTTTCTCATCAAACGGGATGTCAATACTTTAACATCTTAATGAGTTACAGTCAATATCCATTGCAATAAAGCTCGTGTTTTCTCATGATTTCATCTACCCTTAGGGTTTTGATTAAAATGGCCGCTTTTCCCAGGTAATTGATTGAGGAATTAGGGAAATTCCATGTAGGAACAAGCACATGCTGCTATGCAGGCTCTGAAAACCTTCAGTTGTCTGCAAGTGCTTCAGACACTACAAGGGAGGTTGCAATTTTAATATGGATTTTGGATACTGTTGCTTAATTCTTCTTTCCCAATCACTTGTAAAACAGATTTAGTATCAAATAAAGTAATTAAAATATCTAAGAGTGTATTGGAAAAATGTTCCAACCAAATCATTGGTTTGCAAAGGTCTAAGAATGAGAATATGACCTGCTGCCAGGTGAGCAGCAGTTTGGATGAACTTGCACAGCAGGAAGGTTTTCTGATTTACTGCATTGGCAAAATATTAAATCATTTGCAGGAACACAAAAGCAGGCAGAACAGACTGCAGGGTTATTTCAGGCTCAGGTTAAGCAGATGTAATTTTGCAGAAGTCTCCAGTTGTTCAAATTAGGGGTGAGGCATCATCTATTTCAGCAAAGCAGATTTTTTGAGTGAACTGTGAAAGCTTGCCAATGCAGTGGGAGAGTGAAGTCCTGAAGCCTCCCCAGCCCACTGCCCACCTTCTAAATTCATCTGAGAAAAATGTTCATACGCCTCCAACAAAAAGAAATCAAATATGAAAAGGAGGATGATGCAGCAGCACCCAGGCTGCAGAACTGACTCTGTGGCCCATGGCTATCTCCCGCCCAGATGGAGCAGACCAGACACCACACAGGGCTGTGCTGCTGAGGTTGGGTCTCCCTGCTCTCCCCTGGGCAGGGACAGAGCTCTGCCCACAGGGAGCCCTCCTGCTCACTGCAACCCTTCCACTTGCACCCGTCTGGACAAATCCTGGCTCCAGTTAGGTCTATCACTAAAATACAAATAACTTCAGTAATTCCCCTTTAAACAAACCTCCATGAAATTTGGCACTTCTAACAACAGATCTAGGGTTGCAGTTTGGGACTGTAAAGCCACATTCAAACTGTCTTTTATTTTTAAAATGTCTTTTAGACAGGAAAAGACAGCAGAGGTTTCCTGGATCTAATTTAAATCCTGAATTGGACATGTTTTTACTCTTTATGGTAGTGAAAGACTCTGTGGTTGCTGGATTTGTAGGAATAAGAGAAAATTTGTCATATTCTTAGCAGTCACTGAAAATAGAAAGCCAGCTGTTGTGATTTGCTTTGGAAAACACCAGCCACTCCCAGTGCTGAGCTCACAGCCTGGGAAGGGCCAGCTCCCAGCACAGTCTGGCCATGCTGGGGGTGCACAGACACCCCGGGGTGCTGTGCTGCTCTGCTGGGCTCCAGGGGCTGGGGAGCAGCCCTGGGCACCTGCCCAGCACACACCTGAGCTGTGGGGCCCAGGCACTCCTGGGAAGGGGTGGATAGAGAAAGTAAAAACATAAAGAGTTTTGTAGAAATGATAATGCATGAGGGAATGCACAGGGGTTAGTGTCACTATGAAAAGCCAGCACCCCAAACCCTGGGCTCATTTTCTGGTCTTCACAGCCCGGGGGTTCCTCAGGACCTCTGCTGAGAGCCAAGGTTACATTCCCTGACGTACAGGATTCTGGTGATCTGTCCCCTTGTCCTTGGAGGATTACATGCAGTGTGGAGTTACCAGCAGGAGTCACTTCTTCAGTTACCCAGCTTGTCTGGATCACTGGAGTCCCAAAGTTAGTAAACAAGGTAAGAAATCCACTCAGAAAATACTCTGAATGAAAGCCCCAAGGAAAAACGTGGCTGAAAGTATTCCTTTACACAAGAAGGAAAAGCCATTGTCTTTCCTTTCTGTGCAGCCCTTGCCCCTGTGCTTTTCAAAGGTGCAAGGAAATTTTGCATATTCATTTTGAACAGGGACATGCAGATGAAGAGGTGCAGGTAATGATGAAGGCAAAAGCAGCAAAGGCAGCAGGTGAAAGCACAAACATCCAGAGCGTTGATGAGAAATGAGACACTCTGGGGCCTGATTCATGGAGTTAGGCAGAAGGAGTTGGGTCTCTGGGCCCAAGGAGCTCCCATGGCTCTGCTGGGCTGTGGGTCAGGCCCTTGGCACGTGGGCAAGGATATGAAGTGCTGGGCTCCCAGCTGTCCCTTGCAGCCAGGCTGCCAGAGCCAATGCTCAGTGAAGGCAACAACTGTGCTGGGAGACAGGAGCCTGCTTGGAAGGTGGCTCCAGGTCTGTTTCCTGCTCTTGCTTCCCAGTTCAATGCTCACCCTTTCCAGGGGGCCAAGGGCTGCATGGAGGGAGGCTGTGCTGGGCCAGGAGTGAGCCAGGGCAGCCATCCCCCCGGGCATGGCTCACACAGGAGCTGATTCACAAGTGGGAGATGCGAGGGAGGGGCTGCAAGCCAGGCCAGCTCTGCCAGCAAGCTCAGGAAAAGGGCTGGGTGTACATCAGACATTTTAGCAGGCTGCTGCTACAGAGTACAGCTGGTATGAGCTGAACTGCTCTGATTCAGATGTGGAACCTTTTGCAACGAGTTTACATCCCCAGTGGTGACCAAATATTCTATTCATAGGGGTTTTAAAGGCTGTAAAGTACAAGCCTGGCTGAAGAGCAATCCCATGGGGTGTTGGGCTGACCCCAACCCCTGATCTGTTCCCAAACTCATCCTTCTCCATTGAAATCCTTTTTTGGTTGCTCAGAGGAGCAACTTGCCTTCAAATTTATGTGGCTGCCTGCTTCCAGTTTTATCAGAAGTCTCACAAAATCTATCCTTTCCCAAAAGCCTCACTGGCTAGAGGGAGAACTGTAACTTTCATTTGGGATGTTGCTTTGAACAGTGAAAGTCAGAAAAAACATCATGGTGGTAATCCTTAAAAACTTCAGAACCTGAAGGCACATTAGACATGCCAAGTTCTATCAGCTGCAATTCTTTTTGATTGTAAATCAGTGCAGTGATATTTGAGAGTTTACTGAATGACATTAATAACATGTCAAACCCCAAATGTTAACATTTGGGGTTAATAAAAGTTTTCTCAGGTTGATGGAGGTTTCCATGAACCTCTGGAGGGAGAAATTAGTGGCTGGAGGAAGGCTGACTCTGACCCATCAGTCTTTCAACTAATTTTAGTGGGCTTTGCATCAGCTGGGTGTTGGCAGCTTTTTCAGTGTCACTTCTAAAGGAGGCCTACCTAGAGTAATTAGCTCATTCGCCTCTAACAGAAATTATATGTTCCTTATCTCTTTAATTAGAGTGTATATAATGTTAGTAATGATGTATTATCTATGTATTAATTTTAAAGGGTTGTTTTGATGTCAGGCTTGCTTATATAGGGTCATTGGTATGAGGACATGCATTAAAACCAGATTTTAAATCCCTGAAGAATTATATAGCCTGGCATTTCCAAAGCACTTGACCTTAAAAGTACTTTAGATTGCTCCTTTCTTATGTTTCATTAATTTTTTTACATTGTGCCTCACTTGGCAAACACTAAATTGCAGGAAGTCATGTGCAATAAGGGACAGAAACAAGTTCACTTTATTTGGCTCTTAATGTGGTCATTGGCATGGTGAGGAAAAGAGTGACAGCATCTGAGATGAAGACACAGCTGTAAACTCTGCAGCTCCACAGCCCCACCAGGCTCCTGCAGTTAGCCATTAGACCCTTTAGGGAAGGGAGAACAGATAGAGCATTGCTTGGATGTAGCTTTGCTGCCAGTTTTTTAAGGATTTCAGCCCAGAAGCTCTGTGGTGCTGGGTACAGAGTGCATGTGTTGCTCCCCAAGGAGATGCCACAGGCCCTCCAGCAGAGTTCCAGCCCTAAGGAGAAACAAAGGTCTTGTTTGTGCCTTCAACAGCCAAACTGGAGATGGAAAGGCACATCTGTCTGTTCAGAGGTAATGCAGACCTGGGAAAAGCAGGACTGAGGAGACACCAGAGAGTAGGTTTGAGACAACAGTCTCCTAGGATGTCATGTCCCAGGACTCATCCAGGCTCAGGCAGCAACACACTGGTAGGTGGGACTTGAAAGATGTGATCTTAATTTTAGGAAAAACGGCAGATTAAAAAAAGTTCTTGTTACAGAATGAGTGATGGGGAGCCCAGGGTGTTTTCTCAGCTGCAGTCTGAATTGGCAGTGTGGTTGTAGCATTTTTCTTAGGCACTATTCCAGCAAAACGCTTAAGTATGTGCTTAATTAAATCATGTGAGAAGTTTAAGGAGCTGGAAAGCATGAAGCTAAATCCTTTGCTGGGGACTTAATATTAATGCCTCAGTTTCCCTTCTCCACCATAGAAAAGAAATATTTACTTCCCATACAGAATGCTGACAAGCTTAATTCAATCTTCCTTGTAAAGTGCCTTGAGGGCTTTAGGGAGAAGGTGCTATAAAAATCAGAATATTATTCTACACTCCCTGGCAAGACAGCACTTAGCTTTATATATTATCCTGCTGGTGATGCATCTCCCTCTGGCTGACAGCAGGATCAATTAATGTATATAAACCAAAGGAGGCTGTTTAGGAGACTTGTGGTCCATGTAATCTGCTAACACCCAATGACAAATCCAAACTTGAAAAGATGGAAATGTCAGAGGTTTTAAGGCATTTTAGTGTAAAACCAGACAGTGGAAGACTCTGAAGACTGTGTGTGTCTTCAGAGCAGCAACAGGAAAGGGGCTGTTCCTCCAATAATCTATTTTTCACTCCTCATTGTTTTTTATGGCCTTTGCTATTCCCTTTTCAGTTTTTCTGATCTTTGGTAAATTACCAAACTGCACTCTTACACTGATCTCTTATTTCAAATTTTCTTCATTAGATTGAGAAGAATCTGGACCTGACCTGAGAGGCAGCTGGAGTTAAGTGAAGACAAGGGAACTGCTGCCAAGGAGAGGCCATCAAGTGAAGGCAGCATGGGAGAGGTTAGGGGAGGGTGGAGCTTTTTAAAAACCCTCTAATGTGCTTCTGCATTTAAACATGTGGAAAGTGCTGTTCAGGACAGAGTATTGCAAGCAACACACATTTTCCTTAAGGTTCATTGATTTCAGTACAGCTAACACAGGTATTTTGGATATTTTTAACCTCTGTCTTTTCATGCATTGAAATACAAGTATACTATAATGTCTACAAAAATAGACACTCAAAGTGAGTGAAAAAGTGCTACTTCAAACTATCTTCCAGATAAAATGCAAATAATTGAACATATGAAGCTCTTCACAGGTATTTGCTGTGAATCCTCATTTCCTGCCTTTAGTTCTGCACAGTGTATTCTGGCAAAACTTATGTTTTTTCCTATTTTTGTATTTTTTTCAATGACAATACTTAAACTACCACATAGTAAACATCAAGAATCATAGCTACTCCTTTGGCATTTTTATGTTTACTGTGTATTTAATTAATAAAATTATTACAATGAAAATGAGTTTTAACAAATCTCAAAAGTACATGAAAAGGTAAAAATAGCAATTCATGAATGAGTGATTGGTTTGGTTGTTTAATTTTTTAAAATATGACCGTTGGCAACTCCTTTCTCTGTTTATGTGTTTGTGCCCTGCCTTTCCAGGATACAGCCTTTTCATGGAAATAATATTTCCTCTTCTGTGTCTGCTGCACTTGGCACACAAAGGAGCCTCATTACTCAACAGAGCCTCTACGTGCCATGAAAAATAAATAATTAAACTCCAGCTATTTCAGTAGGTAAATACTGCCTTTCTCACCCCTGTGCATAAAGCAGCCAGTGTTCCACACCTGGCAGTGATCTCCTCTGCAAGTTCAGCCTCCTTGAAGTCCTCTGGCATGAAACCTTAAGGTGCTGACACAATGTGTGTCACCCCAGGGCTGTCCTGGGGCAAAGGGGAGGGGGACAGCAGTGCCCACCACCCGCTCTGCCTGCTGGGTTGGAGACAAAGGTGGAGGAGTTTTACAGCCAAGCTACGTTTCTACGTGTGTACATCTTCCAGCACCCTTTAGAGCTGTAGCTGACATGTGCTAGACAGATGTTCAGTCATGATTTCCTCTATTTCAGCAAAGATTGGCTTTATGATAGCTGGCGTGGTGCATGGCCTGGGAGTTCCACACAAATACTCGAGAAGGATGAAGTGCTGTTTAGCTTCCACCAAAAGAGAAGAAATGCACACCTGCCTCCCTGAGAGTCTCCAGCTGCACAGTTCTGAGGGCAGTGCTGCACTGGCAATTCCTAGCAACTGTGGGTGAGAGCAGAATTTGGGGGGCCAGTGGGGCCCACCACTGTCTGATCAGAGCTGATCCGTTCTGCTCTTGTGCCTAGATTCAGCAGCTTTTTCTCATCTGTAATTTACTGTGTTTTCCCCTAAAAAGATATCTTCCCTCACCCTGAGGAAGTGTGAGGAAATCCCTGGGTTTTCTCTTCAACATATGCTGTAGCTTCTAGCCCAAGTACTTTTGGTGTTTGAGTAACGATGCAAAAAAGGACAACCCCTCAGTTTGGATGTAATTTCTAAATCCCTCCATCAGAAGTCTCAAACAAAAGCTGATGGAGGGACAGGGTATGTCAGTCAGATCCTGTGGCTCTGACTTGTGTAAGAAGTGCAGCCTTAATCCCTGCTAATGCCCTACAAGCAGTGTCGAGACAGCGTGATACAAGCACCTGGAGCTGCTGCCAGGTAAAGCCTTTGGGTGCCCCTGTGCAGCTGCAGGAGTGTGTTGTCAGCAGGGCAAGCCCCACAGTGCTGGCTGGGCTGGGTGGCAGTCGGTGTGTGCATGGCACAGCGTGGGCAGTGCTGGTGGCACTCCTCAGGTGCCCTGGCAGCACCCTCTGTGCCCGAGCTGCCACTTACCTCTGCCATGCATGGCTGAACATGCTTTGGCAAGGACACCTGCCACTTGCTCCTCTGCAATGAGGACCTGGCTTCCAGATTTTTAAACATAAGGGAGGTGAGTCCAGAAGGCTGATAGCAAAACAGTGATGTAGATTCATTGCTACAGTGACCAGAGACATAGAGGATGCAGAGAAAAGCAACTTCACATGATTTATGTCAGAAAGGTACCTGCTGTGAGTTAGTACAGTCCTAAAGATGCTGTGATCTATAGCAGCCTCCTAAGGCAAACCAGAACCCCCTTTTCATAAGCAATATATCTGTTTATGTAAAGAGGGGAAAATATTACAAGTCTTACGATGTTCTTTCCTGCCAAGGAAAAATCTGAAGCATTAAATGTGCAGAGTGACTTGGTGAATCAAAGCTGGGCAATGGCTTTAAATGTGCCACGTGTTCCTTGCTGGAGCTCTGTTGCTGACAGCTGATGGCAGTTTACTACTGGCTCTGGACTGTGGAAAAATTAGTCTCAATGACAGCAAAGGAAGAGGAGTCAAACCCTCCCCTTCCTTAAAACTGGATTGAGGAAACAGACCCTTAGCATGGTGGGCTGTGACTAGGGCCCTGCTTTTGAAACGTGATCCATGTGTGCAAATCCCACACAGACCAGATGCCAAAACTGCAGTGATTCTTTGACATTTCAGTTGAGAAAGAGAACAAATGTGCTCTGTACTCATCTTTTCTTTTTTGAAACAAAAACAATTAAATTAACTTTGAAACAAGGGCTTTGATTGCTATCTCTCTGGCGTCATCTTTATGTTGATGTAATTCTATAGACTGGTGGCATCACTGCTGATTTGCACTGGTGTAAGAACAATCAGGCTCTGTGTTTTCCAGGCAGTGAAGCTGCTTATGTTTTGTGTAAAGAAAGAAACTCAGTCAAACAACTTTAAGGGGAAATAAATTAGCCAAGAAATTCAGAAGGAGCCAAAAGCAATACGAGCACAGATACAGCTACAATATTCCAACTGTATTGCTAGTTTAAAAAAAATACCCAGCCTAATTAAGGAAGTATTGACTTCACTATAAATGTGTATGCTGATCTCTCTTGGTTTTGAGTTCTAATTGACATCCAAAGGTGAGCAATTTAATAAGTTTCTGCAATTTTATTTATTTTAGTATATGTACTTTGTTTGAGATCGTTGAACAAATGTAAGCTTTCTTTCCACTTCAAATAATGTTATGCAACAAGAGAACAAATCAACTGTAAGGATTAAAATTATAACTGACCTGGTGTGAAAGTAGGAGAGAAAGTTCTACCCAGCATACCCTGAGTTGAAATTCTAGCTGCTTCTGTGTGAAGAGGAGTTGACCTTTGTGTATGACCAAGGATTTCACTACTGATGACATCTGGCAGGCACAGAGATTTATATACATTTATTTATTTATTTTCACCCAGTGAAGTACAATCAGGACTTTCAGTATTCAGCTTTAATGTTCATTTTTTTGCTATAATTGCTATTATGCTCTCACTTGGAGGATGTCAAACTCCTGAAAAGAGCAATTGTTTTGCTTCAGGTACAGTAAAGTTTACAAACACTATGCTTGGGGTGAGAGACAGAGGCTTTATGTGTACTGAGGAAATTTGGTATATGAAGAAAGTGGAGCTGGGCCCAGGACTGATATAACTGACCTTGCCAACAAGTGAGGTGAGCCACAATATTCTTCACTATACCTCACTGTACTTCTTCACTATACTATACTACAGGACAGCAGCTCATGAGTGGAGTTTTAGGGAATATTTTAATGTTAAAAAAATTAAGAAAAATAAACCCACAAAAATTTGAAGCCACTTGAACCTGAACCTGGGTATATTTCACATTTCTGTATTGAAAAAAAACCAGTCTTGATGACTATGTGCAGCACATTCTGTTCAGTGCCATTTCCATTCAGTCTTTACTATTAACACATAGTATAGGCCACTAAACGGCCATGAATATATTAGATGGACTATGGCTAATAACGATGTGATTAAAATTTTTAGAACGAGGCCATGGCAGTTTTCCATAGCTCTGACATTTACCTAATAAGCCCCAGCTCACTGACTGCTTTAGTAAATGATACATGACTTTTCTTGTAAACCTGGCATGGGGTTACATTAAATATTGCCTTGTATTTAACAACGTGCTACTTTCCTGCCCTACTCTCATAAGTCTAGTAGAAGTTGTGGCCTTAATTTAGCTTGGGTGGAACTATAGGTTGGACTTGTTGTTCCAGCAAGGTAATTGCTTCTCTACATAAATGAATTATCCTTTTCATTTACGGTGCCCATGGAAAGTTGTGTGTAATTTCAACACAGCAGTGTAGCCATGGCAATCCTTTAACGTGTTGTGCACGTGCTCACCGTGTCGGTTTTGTCCCTGGTGCCACAGCTTTGCTGCAGGGTGAGATGTATGACAAGTTGGCCCTTTGGAGGGATGCTGGCTCTGCCTCACTGCTGGCCTCCCCTACAAAATGGGTACTAATGTGACAGAGGATGAGCCCTGCCTGAAAACAGCAAGTCCAAGGCCTTCCTGATAGGCTGACCTGGATGGCAGCTCTGCAGAGAGCTGTGGAAACTCAGGAAGCAACACTTTGGTCCAAGCTCTGGTAGCAGGGGAGGCACATGAGGGCAAAGGCTGAGTCCTGCTGTAAAGGAGGGAGCTGCCTGACAGGCAGGAGCTGGCTGGGATGTGCCACCAAAATGGTGCAGTGCAAAGCCATGACCCAGCTGCTGCAGTAGGAGAGGGAAAGTAAACAGGGCTGGCAGAGACACCAGAAGCTGAACTTTGTGAACTCCTACCAGATGGAGTTACACCAGCAATTAATTTGGTGCAATTACTTCCACACAACTGTGTTGGAAATTATTGCAAGATAGATCAACTCATTAACAATAGGAAAACAACATTGCAAAACTCCAATCACCTCCTTCCAAGTGTTATGCACTCACTTTCCACTGAAATTAATGAAAATAATGCAAATGGCGTGCCTGGGTTCCTGGATCACTGCATTGAGTAATTGGGGTACAGCTCCTGGATGTACCTGCTCAGAAGTAAACACAGTGATGAGGGGAGAGAGATGACTAGACTGAAAACAGTTCCTGTGCTTCCATTTTCCCCAAACCTACTGCTGGCAATATCTTGCTGTTTCTCTTGGCAAACATACATCTCCAGCTTCTGGTCCATGCCTGCTGTTGCTACAAAAACTTCAACTTTAATATGGAAATCTATATGTTTTCTGATTAATATTTCCATCAAGCTTAGTCCTGGGTAAACATTGTGTAACATTAGCATTCATCAGTGGACTTGCATAATCCCCTTGAAAAAACATTGAAAAAAAATTTCAAAAACCTGCTTTCAGTCTAGAATGAATATTACAGCCACAGAAGAGATCTTCTATGTAAAAGAGAATAATTTTCCCCTGTTTCAGATTGATGAACGATTCACAAGTCAATCATTTACTTTTCAGTGCATTACTGCCTGATTAGTCAAGTGCTGATGCAATTAAACTTAATGATCTTACTGAGTAGGTGTCTGCTTAGATTGACATTTTAAAAGAGCAGGTCATTAGTATTTTTGTAAAACAGAACCTTTCTTTGTTTTTACCATCCTATTTCTATATTTCCATTGCTACCAGTCACCACTTCAGATGAGACTGCACTGTTCTCATTTGGAGCTGGTATCTAATTACACATCACAGATCAGCTGCTAAAGAAGCATGCGAAGCTTATGAAGCATCAGTTCAGGAGTTGCTCCAAATAAAGAAGAGATTATGCAAGTTACTTTTCCCAAGGTGAATGACAGACATGCAGGAAGGGCTCAGTTTCTGTTGGCAGGAAGGCCTGGCTGACTGCTAGACCTCAGCCTCTGGAAGACTGGGAGAAGAGGAGATTCCATCCTGAGAGGTGCTAAGCTCCTGCTGCTGCTGCCAGGAGAGTAGAGAAGGCACAGGGCATCCCATGTGACATGGGAAACTTGAGAAGCAGCACAGGACATGGACCAGGTTGTTTCCAATGAAAGGAATCTTCTGTATGTAAACAAAGTTTAGTAGCAAAGTGTTGAGTCCAGGAAATCATTTCTGGTGAGGAGAATAAGCTTTCCTTCTGAGAGGAGTGCAATTACTTCTCTATTGTTCTCCTGGTTCCTCCTCAATTTAGTCTTGGCTGTGTCTCCAGTGAGAAAGTACTACTTGGAACATAAAGGAACTTGAGAGAACACAGAGGAAAACAAAACACCCAAGATGTCATTTTACATTTGATTTCAAAAAGTGAATTTAGCAGGTGAGAACATGTTAATAGCTATATGTTTTTGCTTTGAAAGGGACAATTAGTAGCGAAATTAAGCAATGGAGGACTTTGGTAGGAACTGCATGGAAAGAAAAATCCCTGTAAGTTAGAAAACAACAGGGTCTAACAGTAGAGCACTGATTGGTTTACGCTTTCTATGTTTGTTCACTCTCTTCAAAATATTTAACACTATGACCACAGTTTGTGTATTTCTAAAGAAGAAAACTAAAATGTTGCTGTTCCTACTCTGTCACAGATCCTGATTTTCCAGACATGGGACAGGCTTCCTGTAGAAGTACCTCCAGTGTCTTAATTGATGCATTTGCACCAGGGAGAGCTGATGCAACAAGATGACAATCAAGCCCATGGGTCAACAGTTTCAGAAATAAGTATCTAAAATTAGGTGCCTAATTCCATCATTAGGAACTTGAGTAGAGGTGGACTGGTTTTCAAAAACACTGCAGGAGTGACAAATTCTGCTGAAGTCAATTTGAGCTGGAGGTGAGTTTTCCTTTAATAACCAGGCTGTTTTATTTAAATGCCTGGTATTGTTACAGGCATATTGGACATCCTGAGTTGAAGGTTTGAGCTTCCCCTCCTAAAGTATAATTGTATCAGCCTGTACCCAGTGCACAGAACACTCATCATGTAGTACTCTAGAACATGAGTATATTCCATCCTGACAGACATTATTGTGTGAGTGTGTCTGGACACTCAAAACAGAAAGTTTAGAAAAATACACTTTCTTCTCTTTGATCCTGAGGCAAGCCACAAATGTAACAGAGGCCTAAGGGCTGTTCCAAAGGATGCTGGGGATTAGCTTTGTGGAGGAACTTCTGCATGGGTTGGGGATGAATACAGAACAAAACTTCCTCTGCAGCACCCACCAACAAGGTCCTTCTGCCTCCCAGACCAGTATGGAATAAAGCAAGGTGAGGAGCTCTGGAAGCACTGACTAATGACACTCATGGATCTTGGCATGACATAATGAGCCAGGTTACCTGAAAGCTGTAAGGATGGGAAATGCAGTTTGGCTGTTTCTAATGTATTTTTAAGTCTTATTGAGTTGATGCTATTCAAAAACTTAAATCAAGCTGTTAAATCAAGATCATTTGGGCTAAAATATTTACTCCTAAGTGCTGGAGGCTGAAGCCAACAGTGTAACACAAGAGTAGGCAGACATAGAGAGGACAATTGTCTCAGCCTGTCCTTGCTATTGGGCTTATAGGTATCTTCAGAAAGAATAATAACAAACTCTTTTCCATTCAACTAGATCCCCTTATCTGGATAAGATAAGGGTTTATAATTTAGTTGCAGCAACAGCTTGTAGGAATCTATTAGTTGTTGTGAATTTATAAATTCCTATAAGTACATAACTCATTTCTTTGCAAAGTGGTTACTACTGGTGACAATTAAATGATAGTTGATTCTTCATAGGGGTTTTTTTAGCACATTTCAAATTTGTTCCCTTGCATTCTGTACCTTCCAGTCTATTCCTGATTGTCTTCATCCTTTTGCAATAATATTCTCCCAACTGCAGTAGCATTATACCACACAGGTGGCAGCCATGTCAAAAGCAGTTGTGCCACATCATTTAACAGGCAGTAATTGTGTCCAGGAATTACAGGAATCTTGATCTGCTGCATCAGACATCACTTTTTGACAGCTAAAGCTGAAAAGACACTTGGGATGGAACCTAAAATACACTCTGTTTCAGGTTGCAGGGACTGTGCCAACAGCCTACAGTGCTGAAGAAAACACAGCCATACATTTATCTTGATTTTTTTGGTTTCTTTTTAAACTTAATTTCTATATGAACAAGACTTATGAGACATCACTGTGTCATGCTGCCCCAAGTGAGGACATTTTAAAATCCAATGGCCCATTTGACACAAATTTCACACGTGGTTACTGTTCACAAGAGAAATAAAGTCTGGCACATTTCAGGAGAAGGAGAGAGGGTGGCCCTGTTAAGGTTTCCACCAGGAAAGGGGCTGCCACTAAAATTCATGCACTGTTTGTGCCAGAGCCACTTTGTCCACACAGAGGCTACAGCCTAAGCTCTCACCTGTTCAGACAGTGAGGTTAAGCTACCATGAGACAGAAATGGGAAAGTCCCTGGTTTTGTCCCTGCTTGTGCTCCCAGAAGTATGTGTTGGTCTAGACTGGGCAGTGGGAGGGCAGTTAAAGGTCTGTGTGTGTTTCTAAGCTAATCCTGCTTTTGTGTGATGTGTAATGCAACCATGTGCTTTTCAGATATTTAAGTTGATGTTAAGCTTCTGAGGTCAGAGATTCATTTCAGTACTGTCATTGCTCTCATTAGATTTCCAAGTGTGTGTAAGCAAATTCCCATGGTGGAAGCCCCTTATCCCATATTTTCTCTGTGTATTCATGCAGTATTTATAATTTTTTTGTGACTGGGAGGAAAATTATGAGTTCAAGGACATTTTTAGCTGTTTTACCAAACTAAGTCCACAAATTTGTTTGGGATCTTTATCATTATTTTGCTTTTATTATTATATGTGGAATAGTGTATAATTAGATCTCTGGAATAATTATAAGTTTTGTGTTCTGCTTTTTTTTCAGATCAATTATGTGTCTATGTGGTCAAAAGGGAAACAGTCCTTCTTCATCTGAAGTGGAGCAGGACCTGAAGGATGTATCTCAGACATACCCATGGCTCTCAGGGTCCAGGAATGCACTGACTCAGGAGTGGAAGCTGGACCTGAAGTCTCCTACATGGTCACATAGAGTAGGACTGCACACCAGATGTGGCTTTCTCTTGTCATATGCCTAAAACTTTTTTAATGATAAGTGTTTCTCAGGCTGGCACTTAATTTCCCATTGGCTTGAACTCCTAAGAACTACAAGGTAATGGGAAGCTAGCTGGCTCACTAATTAAAATGGAAAAAGTATTTTGAGATAGCATTTTCCTGGCAGTGGGGTCCATTTGTGTCTGATGAGTTGTTTTATAAAAAGTGCCTCACTTTTAAAACTTTTAAAACTTTTAAAACTATTAAAATATAGTATGTGAAGCTCAATGGCTAAATAGCTACAATTGTAATTAAATAGTAGAAAGGCAGATTTGGTTTTGGCTGTAAAAGCAATCTTAGAATAAGGTACAAACTAATTTGCAGTGTCCTACAGCAACAATTAGTGTCCTAAAGGATGTGACTTTTCATTAGGATGACTAGGAGGATCTGACAGGTGGCTGAATCATGCCCACTGTAGTCACGCTGAACTTCATCTACATGCACCCACAGTATTTATTGCTCAGTCAAATTCTTCCTTTTATAATTCTGGATTGCCACATGTGCAATTACAGTGCATCCGGCAGAGAGCTCTGAGATCTGTAATTACCAAACACGTCTGCAGCAGTCACACAGCAACAGAAGTGACACTCATGTACTCACGAGTGTAAAATCAAAGCACTGCACCTCCCACTTGCCCATGACTGAATTGAGAGGTGTTTACTGCACAGTTTATTCTGTGAAGCACCCTCCCAGTGTAATGATACACAACTGATAAATGAGAGTGGGAAGTAGGTGCAGTTCATACAAGCCATGCAGTGCAGAGCTGAGTTATTCTGGAACTTTACACTCTTTGCAATACCTCCAGTGGATGCTCAGCTAGCTGTGAGAAAAGAGTGGCTGTGCAGAGCCCAGATGTACACACATCTGCAGGGATCCTGGCACAATAGAAGGAATCAGGAATTGGCTAGGCCATGCCCAGGAGTCAGAAGACTGTGTATGTAGAAGTCACTTGTGTGTGTATAAGTCACCTTGTTGTAGGGAGTGAGTGCCTCCCATAGGGCTCAGGCTATAAGATGAGATGTTTGTAAACAATCTCAGTGGAAGGAATTCCCAGAGTAATGACTGGAGATGGGGCGGTGTCTATGTACATCCCACCTATGGGACCATCTAAAAGCACGAGAAACACTGTATTGCCTCATCTGTCTTTCTGACCGACTCCGAATCCGAGTAACAGAGCTGTCCATGGGGCCTGCTCCGGCTGTGGCGCAGTCTCCAGGTGAGCTGTACGTTGACATTCCAGCTCTTCTGCAGTACACCTTCCCCTTTCAAGCAGTTCTTTCTGCTTTCTAGAGGCCACTTTAGCCGGCCTAGATCTGTGCCCCTGGTGAAAGAGGGATCCCCATCAGCAGGGCAGTTTGTTTCCCCGTTTTCCGTGGTGCATTTAGCAGTGCGTCTACAGCGATGGAGGGGCTCGGGGCACGGGCGGGGGAGGGGGTCCGCACTCGGCAGCCCCCGTCCTGACCTGCTTTACAGGCCTGACGTGAGGGATGGCGCCGGCCCATCCCTTTCAGTGAAACCTGAATTTCTGCTGGATTAAGGCGGTTGTGTAACCGCAGCCCAGCTGACTCCATTGTTCCCCCGCACAATGTAGTTATCAGCGCGAAGTGAGCGCCGAGCACGGCGCCGCCGGGCAGGGCGGGCGCGGG
>VXBC01004509.1:1433241-1445033 GCA_013399945.1 Ploceus nigricollis | reverse complement strand
CTGTGCCCGCTCCCGGGGCGCGAGTGACACCGCTGGCCGGGGCAGCGACAGCCCGGCTCCGCGGGGACAGCGGCACAGCGCCTCGGCCCTGTCAGACCTCGCTGAGGCAGCAGGGAAGATGAAGCCGGAACGAGGTAAACGGCTTATCAGTACATTTCTTTTTGTTTGTTTTGTCTGTAGGATTAGAAGTAGCCCGGCGGTTGCTTTCGATGTTATCGCTCTATTTCCTTATCCCGTCCCCTGTCATTTTGGGAGGTGGGAAGGAATCCAGGTACTGGGGCTCATCTCGGGAAATGCCAGTGGGAGTGGGATGCGGAAGGTGCCCCGCCAAGGGGGGTTACAGCCCCATGTCCTGCCTGCCCTTCGGCTTTCCATTGTCTTGGCTGGCTGGAAGGAGACAAACGCCGTAGCGAAGTGCTTTTGCTGTGGGAATGCTGCAGTTCGTGTGTCAGACACAGCCGGCTCGGTAGCACGGTCCTGCAGTGCTGAGGGGAGAGTCGGTCAAAGGCAAATCGGGCATCGACAGACAAAGCCAGCAGATGTACAGAAATATCCAAATATAGCTGAAAAACACCCTGAAAATAACCATAACTTACATCTGTGTTGTTTTATAAACTGACAGTGCTTTTTCTTTCCAGTTATAACTGAGATATTTCATAACAAGCATGGCGAAATATAAATTTTTCACGATTATTCGGTTATATCGGATTACTGACATCTGGTTTTACAGAAAAATCAAGACGGCAGTCTACGTATATGTTTATAACACTTGAGCTCTTTTGCCGTATAGCAACAGCTGCTGGTGCCCCTAGAGTTGGAAATATGTCATGACTTCTATTTTGATCCACAGGAGCAGTGATTATTGATTCGTGTTAAAGCAATCTATTTTTTGAAGAAAATCTTATGAGTACTCATCGTAGTATTCAGAATGTTAACTAAAAACAATAATCCATGTTTCCTAAAGTTTTGATGATTCTATTGATTATCTGGTTCCTTTTAGTTTAAAAACATATTCTGATTCTGTTATAATCACTTTGGTGTTTTGAGAAACACTTTTATATAGCTCAGATATTAGTGTATTAAATGCTAACACTTACATGACATACACATCTTAATTAGGTTTGTTAATGACATGTTTGCTAATAGTGACACTGCATACATGACCACTCTTAGGTGGATTTCTTGTTTGTATGTGCTGCAAGGATTATATGATGTGATGATAGCACAGATAGTACAGAAGCAATCGTAAATTAATGGGGTTTAAGTACCACGGTTTTGAAATGGGCCTTGCTTTCCTTGTTTCTTAACTGCTTAAACCTTCACACCATCTACTGCAGCAAGGCTGGTTGTTTTTAGGATCTTTAGATTCTAATACCAGACACTGAAGTTTGAAAACTGTTTACTGTCAGGGTGAAATTATATTTCAAAATAGCCAGGGAAAACCCAGGTCAATATTTGCAGCTTTCATATGTTCTGATCTAGCAGTTCAACATCTACATGACCTTTGTGTATTCCTTTCTTTAATTTTTAGGCAGAAGGAGTTAGGACACTGCAAACATTTTCAGTTGGTGTAGGATAAGTGATCAGATGCCTCTTTTTAACCAGTCTGGTGTAGAGGCAACCAAATTTGTACAGAAAGCAAGTTATTAGGTTGCTGGGGTATTTTTTGTGGGTTTTCTCCTGTAAGCTAGGAGATAATAATACAGTATGAAGTGTTTACCACGAACTGGGCAAAATCCTTCAGAAGTTATGTCTTGAAATTCTTGTAAGATAATTAACAAAAGTCTTGAAATAAATCATGGATCTTACCAAATGTGGGAGGGTATCTCCAGCCATTTTAGTGGATCCCTCCAGCTTAACTGTGTGCTAATGCATTAGAGCAATATCATGTACAAAGGGGGTTGTGAAAGTGCTGCCTAAATGCCACGTGCAGCCCACAGAGACTTAGGAGGCACGAATCATGCAAATGTTTACATGTGCTGCTTTCTGCATAGCAGCTGTACCCCAGGACACAAGCAGTCAAGTGTGCAGTCACCTGCTTCCAATCGTCGCAGATTAATAGCAAAGGGCAGAGGAGAAGCAGACTACTCAGCTTGCCACAGGTTTCACTGCTCTACAGAGCCTCAAAATCCTGAGAAGACTGTAAGTTCACACCCCAAGTAAAGCAAAAAGAAGCAGACTTTAAACAGGCTTGCAATGTGTTGGCTTTTTTCTTTGTTCTTACAAATAATTATATCAGAATCAATTTGGAGCAGAGGGATGCAGTTCTTGTTAGAATTTAACTCGGCACTGCACTGAAGATTGTTATGCCCAGGCACATTGGGAGAGGTGTGGTTTAGCCTTTGCTGAACTACCAGTAAGGTTCTTGTTATCCCCAGCAAAGATGGATGATGCAGGAGAAGAAAGAGGAGATCTAAATGCACAACTGTTTTTATCAGTGGGAAGTGTTACAGAATGTTTGAATTTAAGGAGGTGAGAGGGATGGACAGAAATGAAGAAAACATGGGAATCTGGCCCTAAGGTACTTACCTCCCTCTATAGGAGGGAAAGTTGGAAAATTTGCAGATATAGATATGTAATGTGTGAGAGCAGTATGGAGGGGATGGAATATGGAGCTCTGCATAGCAAACCTGCAGAGCAGTTTTGTGGGTGAGGGAGAGCAGGAAGAGAGCTTCGAAAGTGCAGGTAAAAATGTGGACTTACTCCTTTGCCACACAAAAGCACAGGGCATTCCCGGGATGTATCTCATGAGCATCACTCAGGGCATGGCCATCAGGTGGGGTTTGAGTGTGGGAGGACAGTGGCTGCTCTGAGCACATTCCCAGAACTATCTCTACTGGGTCTAGGGGACGCAGTAACTCAAGTACTGATGGTTGCTGCTCAGCTTTACCTTCCCTGTGCTGCCGTTCTTAAAGTGAACTGTTGAAGCATCTTAAAATACAGTGGTCATGGTTCTTCAGCTGAGGCTCCACTGGTGCCAGGCAGAAGAATTATTTATCTCCCTTTCTTACATACAATGTTGTTGGAGTGATGTTTGAGTTTGGGGTTAGTTTTGGTTGTTTTTTGGGTTTTTTTCTTTCGGCAGTAACAACATATCAGGTTACCTGGCTTTGATCCATGATATCATCATGATTTGGTTTCTGCAGTACAGCTGCCTAGTCAGCTGCTTCGTGCTGCGTGTTTGGACTGCTGTTTCCTTTCTCAAGTACAGAGCTTTGCTCTTGCTTCTATTGAACTTCGTTCTAATGACTTCTGGTCGCTTCGGCAGTTTATTGAGTTTGGAAGACAGAATAAGGCTTCGTAGCAGAGTGCTTGCAAAGTTTTCCAGCTCAGCTTTGTTCATAAACTGTATAAACACACTGTTTCACCATCAGCATTAATGAAAACATTGCATAATGTCAGGGTGATAGCTTGCTGCCAAACTCAGAAGGCTTGTTATGTACTCTTAGAGTACACTTGGTGCACAACTGGAAAACATCTTGTGGTTTAGATGAATCTACAGTATAGTCATATTTTACTGTGGAAATGTTACAAGACATCAAAAGTTCTGCTATAGTCTAAATAGCTGGGAGTTATTGCTCCTTCCTCCTCTCTCCCCCTCATTGCATGAATGATCAGTTAAAGGAGGAGGACAGGCTTGTTTGTCTCTAAATGAATGCTGGCTGGTTTTTATCACCTTATTCTAGTCTTTTCTTACTTTCTTATTGCCTTGCTTTGTTTATTGCTCTATGTGTGTTCTCTGTGTAGAGACTATTTTGTTTTCACTTACAAATTAAACAAAAAGCAGTCCTTCCTTACTTTCTGAAGCATTAATTCCCTCCTTGAGATTATCCTATTTACTGAAATGACTTTCTGTCTACAAGAGAGGAACAAGCAGACTGAAGATTGCTTTTTGTCTTCTCCTTCCTTCTTTGCAAGTCAAACTTGGATATGTGCCTCAGGGTCTGTTTGTAGTAACTGGGTTAAGGAACTTCTGCCACATTACTTGGTGGGTTGGTGTGGAAAGAGGTAACTCTTGGTTCAGCAAAAGTCTGTTTACTGCCTCCTGTGGGAAACATAGCTGAGGTATTTTGGGATCTATCTGTGGGGAAAGCTGAAGGAGAGATTAATGAACAGTTGATGGAATTTCGATTCTTAGGAGGAAGGATGAGGAGGCATGGGACTCGGGGGAAGTGAGCTGAACCTGTGTGTTCAGTTGTGGAGTTGGTTGTTAATTTAGGAGATGTGGGTAAGGCCCTTGTTTTTATAAGCATAAAATATGCCCTATATTAACTGGGGAAGATGTTATGGAAAACTTTTTAGCACAGATGATGTGCTACAGAGTATGCAGATTAGGAAGTGAAAATATATGTTGAAAAAGGATGAGTGTTGTTTTAGTGTCCTATATTGAACCGTGATACAGACACTTTAATTCTGTAGTATCTTCTCAGTGAAATGTCACAACACTTAAACTTTTCCATGGCAGAATGATGTAGCCAGTCAACAAAGTAATAAACTGGAAATGAGCTGCTTCCTGCTCGGTGGAGCTGTCACTGCAAAGGCGTTCGGGCAATGCTTGGGGCTGGGTAGGCACAGGTAAGTGCAGGTTGGGTGCTGATGGGCTGGGCTGACGCTGTGCCTGCCCCGGGAGCCCCCGGGCGAACAGGCTCTGCCGCAGCACGTGCGCCGTGCCCGGGGAGCCTGCTCCTCCTGCCTGCGTGGCTGTCAAATAAAACCTGCTTATCCTGGAAAGAAAGAACACCTAAAACTGTTCAGGGTAAAAAACCCCACCAGCCCAAGCAAACTGGCAGGTACTGCACTCAGATTCCATTCGTGGGGCATGAAACCATCCAGCTCTAATCTTTGGGGAGAGCAGATTTGTCCTGATAACAGATAATATATAGATACAGGATATGAGTGAACATGAACAGAAGCCTTTTCTTTTTAATTGAGGGTGGAGTCTAGATGCTTTCAATACAGTTCTGTCCTTGCACCTGAAAAATGGCAATATAAACTCTTTTTTTTATTAAATTTCTACCTCAAACATTTAACTTGAAAGAATTCGTAGCTTTTAGGTGCTTAACTTTTTTGAAATGTTAGGCACCAAAAAATTTAAAGTATATTTATTTGTAGAATGGAAAATCTCAGGTCTTAATTTGAAATGCCAGCTTAGTTTTCTTACCTGTTCTGCAATTTGTACCTAGCTATTGACAGCAAGGCAAGTCTTCCTGTTGTAAAAGTATTTATTGGGTTGGAAGGGTGCTTTTATCATTGTTCAGCAGTGAGAGTTCTTCATGGCATACCTGTTTCTCAGAGAGAACCGTCCCGGAAGCAACTTTGCCATTTTTTTGTAGTATGCTTGGTGTTGTCCATATTAGCTGCCTTTAGCTGTTGCTGAAAGAGATGCTGCTGGAGTGGCATTTAGGTGGATATTTTGGGGATTGTGGATATGCCAAGCCCATAGGCTTGAAATATATAAACTGACCCTTCTGACCATATTCTTTACTTGCTGCAGTGAGAAACTTTGGCATGTCAGATCAGATCCCTGGGGTGAAACATATTAGGTTGGACTTTGTTGTTAAGGGCAGTGTTGACATTATTATTGGATCTGAGGTCTGCCAGCTTCTAAATGTTTTTAAAAATAAGCTAACATTTATAAATACAGATTCTCATGAGAGACAAGAGTTTGCTGCCAAACGAAATTCTACTTATTAAAATTAGAAGTCTTCTGTGAAAACAGAGTAACTGACGAGAACAAACCAGCTATATGACATTTGTTAAAAGAACTTGCTCTGTCTGCTTCACTGTTTATAAAATGTTTCTTTGGTATTTTGACTGAGTTCTACTAATAGCAGCCGTTTACTGGTGGAGAAATAGCCATAACCTTTTATCTTTTCAGCAACGAGTTTAAGGTAACAGTCCAGCTATTCTTTTAGTCCATAAGGTCTTGCAGTTTAACTGTAAATATAGCAGTAGTTATTGTCTCCATTCCAATGTAATATGTGATAAACTATGTTTTTTAGATTTTTGAAAGTGTCTCACATCATTGTCTTTCAGGGAGGTGGTAAATTGTTCAGTCTTTGCAGGTCATTTAAATTTAATGTTTAGACAGTAGCCAATTTTAAGTTAAAATTGTTTTAGAAGTGCATGTACAGTTGCATGGTTACCTTTGTACTACCCAGTACTGAAACTCCATGTATAAGTAGGCAATTAAGGATGAATGCAAATGCAGAAGAGTGCCTCTTGTACCTGGGTAGGTAGCTGGACTTTGGAAGACTTCACTTTCATTACCCATTCCTTTTTCTGCTGGTCTCGTGTAGGGTGGCATGACTATAGCTACAAGCACATGCTGAAGCCATGTGAGTTATTCTTGCTCTGCAATCAGAACTGTACTGAGATTGGAAGAGATTTTTTTTTACAAAGGCTACTTGTAAACAGTATAATTGAGTTGGAAGTCATGAAAATTCTCCATATTTTCTTAACAATTCAGAGTAATCTGACCAAGTCAAAACCAACTCACTTGTACTAATACATTTCCTTCTATGTTAAATGGGCCTGACTAGTTCTTTGGCTAGTGATTTTTCATGCTAGGTTTGGGACCAAAGCTGGTTCAATTGCTGTCTGGGATGGTGTTACAACATCACATTGACTCAAAATGCAAAGATGTAAGAGGGTAGTGTGAGGTTGTTCTTGGGGATGTTTTGGAAAGGGGGCTGTGTGTGAGGCAGCTGAACACACAGGGAGGGAAGCACTCTGCATACATGAAATACTAATGACATTTCATGTCTGTGCTGATTGTAACAGTCCTTATAACGAATAAAGGCAAACAAAATAGTCTCACTGAGAAATCTCCTGGACAACTTTGTTTCTTCAGGAGCAGTAAGGGGAGCTCTTCCCCCCAGTACGCATTTATTTTGGTTTGACCACTTTTCTTTACGTGGGCAGGCATGCAGTCTCTCTCTGTGCAGGTATGTAGTACCAGTAACCATGGGGCAGCTAAGCTTCCCTCTTAGCAATGATCAATGTGTTTCCCAAACCCACTGGCTTTTTCTAAGGAAAAAAACAAGTTGGATTTTCTTCTGAGGCATAAAAAAGGGAGAATATATCTGAAATAAGGACTCTCTGGTTGCACATGAGCATTGTCATCTGTTTTACATTACACAAGTTAGTGATCTTTTTTCCATCAAGATCCCTGGGAACTGGGTTGTTAAGTCCATTTTGGATAGTGAACTACTTTAGGGAGTCTATGAGCAGGTGACTGCTTGTGCTAATTTAACCTCTTAATGGTGCTCGCTGTGTATGCAGGGATTCCTTTTGCCCACTAATGAGCCTTCAGGATTTCTAGGACATATTTCACACTTCTCTGTGCAGTAACAAATCAAGCTTCTTTCTCAGGATGCTGTGCAAGTATCAACTTGTTTTGTATAACGGGGGCAGGAAGGGCAAAAAGAGACACAGAACTTCAGTAGAATTGAAGATGGCAAGTATTATCCCATATCCTCAGTACAGTCAGCACCACAATAGGAGGTGGTAGAGTGGCAGCTGGTTTCTTCTGAAGGACAAGGGAAGGAGAAGGAGAGGTGCAGGAAGAGCTGCTGTGGTCAGCCTGCTTTTTTTTCAGAGCAATGGGAAGCCCTTCTCCCCTGCCAGGTATTGTTCTCCTTGATTCCCTGCCAGGGCACCAGCCCAGCAACGCAAATGAAACAAACCATGGCTCAAACTCACACTTCCAGGCAGGTCAGCAAGTTTGGTGGAAGGCTTTGTTTGCAGACTTGGGGGGGCAGAGAGGGTGTGTAAGAGCAGTATCTGAGTAAATGTCTGTGATGGCTACTTGCCATAACTTCTGTGTTAAGGGAGAGTGAAGTTTTGATATGTTGAGCTTATGCTTTTTTTAATGTACAGTTTTCTGTAAAGTCACAAGTACTGGTGCATTTCCTTTGCATGTTAGATCTGAATCTTTTAAACTCCTGAATCTTCAAGACTTCTATTTACTTGTTCTTTATTTTTTAAATTTTCATGAAGTAGGTGAATTTGAGGGTAGAGGAGAAGAGAATAGTTGCATCAAGAAGGGAAGAACTTTAGTAAATATTACAGTGATGTGGAATAAAAGAGGAGGAGTTTCCTATCAATAGGAACTGAACAGAGACAAAATTGTGAAGGTCAGCATGGACTGGGAATGCAGTTAGGTCAAAGGGATTTGATACCAACACTCATGCTGCTCAAAGGTAAACCCTTTTGTCTCTGCTGTTAAGGTCTTTAAAATTGAGCTTCAAGTATATGTTCTATGCAAATTTTCTCACTTCAGTTGCCTTTTAGTGAAAAGTATGACTTTGCTTTGTTTTAATTTGAGGGGGAAACAGCTTCTTCCTTTTGAAGCACATGCTATTGGAATTGCCAGAGGAGTTTTGTTCACCATGAGGAAACCATGAGAAACAAAGTATCTGGAGAGCTAGAACTGGAGGATAGGCCTGGGTAATGGTTGCTACCATAGCTGTACTAGCAGTAGTACTCATGGTGTAACTGCCTACACCGTGCTAACGCAAGCAAGGTGTGGAGGACCCCTCTGGGGAGTCTGCTGGTAAAAAATGAAGGAGTAAAACCAAATAGCTAGTTCATGCAGGGGAAACGGGAGGAATAGTTGATAGTACTGGAAATGTCTGAGGGCAAAGTTCAATGTAAAACTGCTAGAATGCACACCTGGCTCATCTTGCACCAAGCAGTTAGGCCAGTCATGACTGGCTGTTATTGTGCTGCCTCTGGATGTTTCCTACGAGAGCCTCGCTGAATTAACTTTCTATGAGAAAGTATTTTGGGTCAACAAGGCATGAAGGTTATGGTGCTTGATGTCCACTGTATGTTCTTTCATCCCATTGTCATGTTGAGAAGATGTAGTGAGTGGCCTTTTATAAATGTTTTAGGACACTTTTTGTAAGCTGGTGAAATTAATTCTTCTGTAAGTTTCTAGTATGAAATTTGAGCAGCTTTATGTTACACACTGATTTTTATTTTATTTGGTTTTAATTTTTGTTTGATTTAAAAATATAGTGGGACTGTTAGCATTTGATGCTTTCAGCTTCCCTAGGCATACTGTAGACTGTATGTAGCCTTTCTCACTCAAGAAATTTGAGTTTGAACATCAGTAAAAGGAAAACTATACATGGAGTGTGAGTGGTATATCTAACCATCTCTTTAACATGCATTGCAAGCATCGAGAACTGACCTCAGCTTTGTTCTGAGGAATTGAGCATCTGTACTGGGAGAAGGGGAATAAGGCTGTCTACATGAGAGCACTTGGTGGTTTTATGTTCTGCAAATTAGTAACTCAATCCAAAATGTTTGTTTCAAGGAAGGGATGTGTTAGTAGAAGTGTATTTTTATTTTTAGCTTGTCTCCATGACTAGGCTATGTAAACATAAGGTGCTATGGAGTCACTGAGGCTTTGCTCCTTAGGGGTCACATGCACACCTTGCTTTTCCTGCACAAGGCAGGGCTGGAACATGAATTAGAGTGTTTTTCTGAACTGGCTCATTACTAGACATCCTATGCTTTGGCTTGGCCCTTCAAAGGTTGAAGTTGAGTGTTTTTTATAATGTAGGGATGATGCCAATTATGTCTATTGGCAAGTGCCTCTGAATTGACGTGTAATTCACTTTGTACTGAGATAACCATACTTGGCTCTGATTTCCTGCTTTATGGAATGTGTAGGGCTGCTTACTCCCAAAGTGCTGGGATAAAATCCATAGTTATGGAGACCTAACCTTTTTTATTTTTAGAAGCGTTCTTTTATTTGTGGCAGAAGGTGGGTTAAAATAGAGTCTGGTCATCTTGATTGTTGCCTGTCATTTTGCACAGTGTTAGAACAGTGAGCATAGTAATAGTATTTGAATTGCAGGTACTTTATGATGATGAAGTATGCAGCCTAGGATAAAGTCCTATATATACCTCTGTGGGCTACCATATTCTCATGTAAAGTATCTTGTGCCTCTGGAGTTTGTGGGACCATGAGAGATCCAATAAAAAAGTAATGTCCTTCAAGCTAGGTTTTGTTTTGGTAAAATTTCTAATATTGCAGTTTATAAGTTTAGCATGTTATTAGGCTGGATGCATTCACTTCTGGGGTGTTCATCCATAAACAGACACAGAGCTCAGCTCTGTGTACCTGCAGCTGGTTTAGGACCGTAAGCTTAAAAGCTGGAGTGTCAACAAGCTGTCCTACTTTTACTGTACTTGAAGAATATCTGCTGTGAAAAGGGTCTTCGTGGTTGCACTGCAGTAGCACAGTGTGGGGAGACTGTTCAGGAGCAGGATGGTGGGTAGGTATGCCCGTCATCTAGAGACAGCTGCTCATCACTAGAACACTGTTAGCTGGCCTGAAAAAACAGCTGGTGACTCCTGAATGCTGTCTCTGCTGGCCCCTGTGGGAAGTGACTCGGGTGTTGTTGCTCCTGCCTCTTGTTAGCAAAACTTCTAAACGTACCATGTTTACTAATGTGATAAATATTCCTCTTACCCCTCCCATTCCTCCTGTAGATACTGAATAACTGTTTTATAGAAAATCATCTGAGTACTTTTCTCAAACGCTAGGTAGTTGCTTGATTAAGAAAACCTGAAATTGCTTTTTCAGACAGCTGTGCGAATGACGGTGTTTTTGTAGAAGCAAATGTTCCATGAAGGAAAAATACTTGGAAAGCAAACAGGTAAAATATACAGGAAGCTTGAATGTCAGTGACTAATGAAATGGTATGTTTTGCATCTAACTCTCTGTAAGGCACTATCTGTATGTGAGATCTTTAAATGGGCCAACTACTAAAACGTATCTGACCTTCCTCAGATAAAATGTCTACTTAAAAATCTTCTATAGACTGTGTTTTCTTGCAACCACAGCTAAATTATACTGCTATATAAAATGTGAGTGGGGAAAAGTAATTTTGTGAAGTGGCATGTTTTCCATGCTCTTGAATGGGTTAGTGAGTGGTACTGGATTTTGAATATGGTTGTGTAGTGTAGTTTGATCTGGACTTTTCATAGCTTCATGGTATCTAATTACAGAAAAAGGGTTTTAGTCTTGCTTTGTGATGTGGTTAGGCTGAGAGTGAGATAGGTTTTTTGCACTGATTATGTTAATATGGTTATTGTCATCTGACTTGAGTACTTGTAAATACGTCAGAACTGGATGAAATTGTTTAACGTAGCCAGTACATTGTTTAGACTATATCTAAAATAGTACATGCTGTTTTGAGACTACTCTCTTGAAACAACCTCATAAATTAGTCCTCAGAAATGCCCGTTACAAATACTGAAGTAAGAGCTACAGTAGTGCAGGGAGAGCTGGTGCGGGATCCTCCCCCTGTGTGCTCCAGGAGGGTCAGAGGAGTGAGGCAGCGGAGCCACTCCCGAGTGGGCTGAGCAGTGGAAAAAGAGCAGTGGGAAGTTGGCTGGTGCTGGCTGGCAGGAGGACGGGCTGGCGGCTTTTTCCGCTCCAGATGTAAATATTCATCACCTCACAGACTGCAGCTCGGGCTGACTCTCCAGAGCGGTGCCGTGCGGGAACATTCCATGTGCGGTGCCAGCGCACAGACCCGCGGCAGCTGCTCTCGCTGGAGCGCAGGGCCAGCGTGCCCGGAGCAGGGGAGCGGCTCCCGCCGCCACCCGGGCCCTGCCGGCGCTTGGCATCCCCTCCGCGGGGGCCCCGGCCCGGCGTTCGGGGTGGCGCGCTCCCGGCACCGCCGCCCTCCCACCCCGTGCCGGCGGTTCCGCCACGGCCCGGTCCCGGTAACGCCGGTTCCGGTTGGCAGCGTCGCCCCGGTGCCGGT
>VXBC01004509.1:1394289-1433233 GCA_013399945.1 Ploceus nigricollis | reverse complement strand
GGGGAGGCTGGAAGGCTGGTGGCACCGGCCCGGACAGACTTCCCGGGCGTGAAACAAGTCCAAGCTGTGTAACTCAGAGTAGTCGCAGTTGTTGGCGGTGTTTGTCTGAGAAAGGTGATTTGAAATCCACCTATACTAAAGTGTACCGAAGTTTGCCTCTCCGGTTGAGTCTGTGAACAGTTCCTTTAGAAACCCAAACCAGACATTCTTCCTTTCCTTCCGTGTACTGAGCCTATGAAAGGCTTAATTTCTGTGAGTTGGGGGTTGGCTTTTCGTTTTCCTTTTTTAACGTTCCCTTCAAGGAAAGTAATGGACAGCCTAAAAATTAACTCGGTTAATTCATTAGGTTGTTAGGGCAAGAGTATTAAATGTCCTGGAACAGGAGGGGAGGATTTTTAAGCCTTAAAAGTGAGGCGTGTAGCTAAGTGTCAGATGTGCTAACAGTTGTAGTTAGTGTAGCCATATGTAACTGTTTGACTCTTCATTGTTATGAGAAAAAAACCAACCTCTTCCCCTCCCAAAAACACCCCGAAGCTTAACTGAGTTTCTTCTGTGCCTTGTTATGTAGGTCAAGTTTCTCTCTCCTCTTTTTTTTTTTTTTTTTCCTCCAGCAGGAGGAAACTATTACAGTATTTTGATTTCTGCTAGAAACAATGCATGAAACATTATTAGCCCTTTGCCACTACTTGTTTGTCTTGGGGCAAATGAAGCTGATGCAAATATGTCAGCTTTGGGGGCAATAAAAATATGTATTTTTAATTAGCATCTTACTGGTTGCTCAACTATATGGTATAAAAAACTAATTAATATTGTACTGAACTCAGTGCAGAATTGAGGATTATCTATTGCTTTTTATGCAAACTTGTTATCTAAAAATGTGAATGTTGCTCTGACCAAGTACTTGCATATATATTTATACATACATATATATATATATATATAGATCCTGTATCTAGAGATTGTTGATATTCCTCTGAAAAGTGCAAGAGCTCTAATTTAAGTTAGCTTGCTGACATTGGATGACCCCCTCCTGGCACGGGAGGAGGAATGATTCCACTAGTGTACTCTTGTGTTTTGTGTGGGAATATTGGCTTTGAATCACTGAAGCATTGCTTTGTAAAGTAGTAAGGAATTTTTGAGGGGACAAAGTGAAATTTCATAATTGCATAGATTAAATTTTAAATATGTGAGTCTGCCATTTTGCTATGTGGAAAATTACCATCTTTAGGGAAGAGGGAGGCAAACTAGATTCTTGGCTGAAAGTCTGTTAAGCCTTTCAGTTTTGACCCTATGTAATGTTTTATTATTTGGAGTACCAGAAGACTATTACAGCTTAATAACATGACTTACAGTGTGGAAACTTGTAAATAGCTGAATTGTGCTGTGTGACACAGTTCAATTCTAAAACTATCAAAAATGTTCTTTTGTTTTATGCATTCAAAATTCCGTAGTAGGCTCTGGTGTCCATTTTAAAGTGCAAGTCACTTACACAGCTTGAGAGTTGTAATGTCCTCATTTATCCTCCCAAATAAAATTTAAAAACAATTTTATGGGCCTGGCCACTTTCCCAGAATTTTTTTAAGATGGGAAGCATATATTGTCTCTTTTGTAACTTTTTTACTTTTGCAGGTTACTGTTTAACCACTTAAGGGCAGGCACTGTAGGTGAAGGTTAATAGCATTGGAAAAATGACCCGAGGAGCTTCATGCTGCTCCACCATCATCAATTTCATCTCTCAGAGCTCCTTGCATTTCTCAGGAAGAAGTACAGTCTCTGCCTTTGGTCTGCTAGCCTTATGCCTCTCCCTCCACCCCACCCTCTCCATAATTTGGACTGCAAATACTGAAACCTACTGAAGCTGGAGGTAGCCTTACTAGCTAGGAGGAGGATTTTGGGTGGTCAAACATGTTCTGACAAAGTTCCACAAGATAAATTACCCACCACTTAGATGACAATGAATGGTTTGTAACATCAAAGTTTTGGGAGATCAAGTAGCACAAAGAGAAGACGAATACAAAAAGAAACTGCAGTAGAAGAGGTCAGATGTTATGAAAATAGTTTGCTCTGGGCTTTTTGTTTTGTCTTTTTCTGTATTTCAGATAAAATAATGGAATTCTTAATCTGCATTCCTCACCTGAGGACACTTCCTAACAAGTCCTGTGCTTTTTTTCCTGTGTGCTTTTTTAATTACCCTGATAGTTAGTTCTGTTCTAGCAGCAGTGCTGCTGAAGTTTTCAGCTTGTAGGTGTGATTTCTAGCTGACATGATGTTGTAATAAAGTTATAGGAATATCAGCTCCTACTTAACCTGCATACTATAATGTTTAATGTCTTGTCCATTAAAATAAAATTATTGAATTCTTGAGTGTTTCTATCTCTTCTCTCTGTTAATGCTCTTTAAAAGCTTTATTATTATCAGTGCATTTGCACTCTTAGGTTGGTTTCTCGTTTTCTTGTTTTTCAGTTATTTTGGAGAAAAAAACATTGCAGCTCAGTGGCATTAGTAGGTGCCTTGCATGTAGGCAGAAAATGTGCTTAATAGTTCTTCCCCACGACTGTATTTCTCTTGAGCTTAGTTATGCCATGAGTGTTCACATTCTTGTTGGAGTTGAACCAAGCCTCTCGAGTTGATACGGTCTGATAGTCAGAAAGCTGCCCTGGATGTGTTCCTCCAAGCCTTCACATGTGAAGTCAAATGTCTGTAATGGAGAATTTTCCTGAACATGCTAAAAGGAAAACCTTTTCAGGCACTTCTAGACTGTTGAGTTGCATCATTCTCTTTTGAACCAGAAGTAATGACACTGGGTTCTTGCTCTAGGTCTCTAAACCCTAGCATTATATCAGATCTATCCTATGCATGTGTAGTTGTATCTACCAAGTCTCTCATCTTTTTAGTCTGAGAAGGCATCTCAGCCCGTGCTGTCTCTGAGCCGTGTTCTGCTGCACTGAAATTATTTGTGCATATAACAGGCTGCTGGTCTGCTTGTCATCATGAAAGACAGACCAGCCTGGAAAATACTGTCTTGTTATTGGGATGTGTGACTTAGTCTTCTGATGCCCTGCAACTCTCCATATTCCACATAAGTATTTTTCAAAATTTTCTTCCACTTTATAATGTTGGAGTTTTGCTGGCTGTACCTGTGAACAGAGTGCTCTTAGCATATGTTAGGGTGTTAAATGACTGAAACAAGGACTTCCTGCTTCCTGCTGAAGGCCTCTTCCTTGCCCCTAATAGTACTGATTTTTTTATTTTTTAATTTTTTTGGTGAAGTAGTTTTAGGAACAGTAAAAGAAACAGATGCATTGTTCCCTTTTGTCACTGTACAGCCTCCCACTTTCTTCTTGAGGGTGTGATGAGTGAGGAGCAACAAGACTGGCCTGCTTTCCTAGGATGAGACTCAGAGTATTTTTCTTTAGGTTATGCAGATTTAAATGAAGATAGCAGAGTCAAGATAAGGTAAAATGCTTTTAACTCCAAAATTCTAAGCTTGGAAATGGATAACTAAGTTTTGTTCATATATGCAGCAAGTAGGCAAATATTTTTCAGATTCTCTCAGAGGATAAAAGGCAGTATTTACTTGTTAGCAACACATGGTTGAATCAATGCTATTCATCCTCTGAAATAAAATTACAAAACTTTTCTTTTGCAATATCAAGAAGGTGGGATAAAGAAGATTGAGGGATGCTGTGGAACTTGGGGAAGATAATGTATAGTGGAGTGTACTTAAATGGGAGGGATATAGCCTGTCTTGGAGTTCAGCCACATCATCTACTGTCTGATGAAATTCTTTTCAAATTGCTGTCTAACAATAAAGCTGCTTCTTCTAGAGGTTGGTGTCTGCATAAGTGTTTGCTTTTTCCTTGGTGAGAAAGGAGAATATTGGCCAACTTGAAGTAATGGTGGTCATCCTACCTAAAAGGTAACTGAGCCCTCAGATGAATTTCCACATTAATTAGGAGATTTTCAAAAGGGCTGAAGGTGGAGAGACTTAAATAGCAAGCACCAGTGCTAACAAGCAAGACTGTTGTTAAATAGTTAATAACAGATGGCTGAACTTCTGATGCAAATGATGAGACAGAACAAGAGAAGTTCTCTACATCCTGACCCAGTGACTCCTCACTACTGCCATGGCAACTAATACGTTTTACTCTCCAGTTTTAGCAAAGTTTATGAAACTCAAGATTACTTGTTGGTTTTATGACTTTAAAACAAATTTTAAAAGGCAAAGCAAACCAGCTGGAGAAGGAGAAAAGGTAAACGAAGAAAAAGTGGATATGAGTTCCTAGAGGCCTTGTGTATTGAAGTTCCATCTTTCCAAAAGATTTCTGAAGTACTGTATACTTTAAAATGCCTGGCAGTTAACTGAATCCTTTCCATTTAACTTAACATGAAAATTGCCTTGTGCAACTTGAATGACATTGCAAAGGGGAAAGGGAGCAGGAGGTAGGAAGTGCTCTGCATTTGACCTGGGCATGGTACAGCTGAGGAGGAGCCTGTGGTGGGGTGGATGTGACTTCTCCTCTGACTCGCACTGGCCTTGGGCTGTGTGAGCAGGATGCTGGAAGCTCCCCAAGTGCTCTCTTATTTTTATAGCGAGTTACTCTACAGGTCCTGTACCTACTGTAGTTAAATTCAAACCAGAAGTGTCAATATCTCTTTTAAGGGTAAGACATCTGAAGGATTGTTGTTACAGACTAAACTTCATGGCACTGAAAGTACTGGAGGGTGGGGTTTGATTTGAGAAGTCATGAACAAGAGCTGTGTATATAACTTGAGTCCAAGTCACTTCTCATACGGCATAAAAAGCCTGTTGTAAGTCTGTTTTATCAATGTTGTTAAGAACATGTAGATTCCTCAGCTTTTGCTGTGTTTGTGAGGTACATCTATGCTTGTGGGTCTTGACTACAGCGGTGGCTTCTTTACAGAGTGAAGGAAGTACTTCATGTAGTTGTGTACCCAGCCTCTATATTCTCAGGCTGTGTTTCCTCACTGTTTTGTGTTGCTGTGTCAGATGGATCAAGGACTTCTTCATCCTTCAGGTGTGTAACTCAGTCATAAGAGGACTTAAAGAGAAGGGAGCAAATTCATGGAGTTATTTCCTGAAGATTATTATTTGTTGTCTGTGATACAAATTAAGAGTCACACTTGGGTATTGTGCTTTGCTGAGTTTTATACAAGCGTGGAACAAAAGACTGTCCTCACCTCAGACCTTATGCAAGTATCAAACGCTAAATCAATGGCTTCCAAGAGAGGGCTGTGTGGAGACAAAGGGATAATACTGATAGAGACAGATAAACTGTGCTCCCACAGGCTAACAAGCCTTTATCACCGTAATGGAGAAGCTGCAAAGCAGAGTCATTTTAATCAAGAGTGTAGAACAACACAGGGGGAGTAAGGACTGGTGATTAAAGTAATCACAGGCCAGTTTACTGCAGTACTGAGTGGGTGACAACAGGAATGCTGGTAAGCCATGGAGGATCTTGAAAGCAGAAGAAAAAAAAAGAGTAATTATTTGTTACGAAAGATGATGTTTTAAGAGACAAAAAAGAACAGGAAAATATGGTTTCCTGTTAGGCACCGACCAGAGGTACCTTACAAGGCTGTATGGGGGTGAGGCATAACCTTGTCTGTGCCTTTTTCACACAAATTCCATGAGAAATCCTGCGGGCAGTGCTGCCTCTTCCCTGGGCAGGCAGATAAGGCAGTGCCATCTGCTCGCTGGGGCCCGGGTGGCGGGTGGCATTCACGTGGGCTGTGCCCAGCCTGGAGGTCCCCACTGGCAGGGCATGCTTCCAGCTTGGACTGTGAGGAATTTATCTCTTAGGAAAATCTTTGGATTTCAGACAAGCATTTTTCCATACTCAAGAGGAAAACCAACTCATGCTAAAAGCAATTCTCTGAATGCTGTTTCCTAGGGATTCAGCCCAGCAAGGAGGGTGTAGTGAAGCCAGTTTGCATGTTTTTCTGGGGATAAAGAGGGCAGGTTGCTTGTTGTCTGGATTCCCATGCCAGATTCTGATCCTTTCAGAACTTTCTTCAGCCACTAATTCAGATGGTAAGAATAAAATGTTCTGTGCTAAAAATCTCTCAGATGTGTTTTTTATTAGTTCTTGAAGATAAGCGATTGCAAAAAAACAGCTGTTTACAGTAATAGCCAATGTAATCAGATATTTCTAAATGGAAACTTTAAGTCTTTTTGACTACTCTTCTGTGCTTGCTGTTTTGTTATCTCTTAGAAAAAATCCTCTTCCTCCAACAAAATTATGCATTGTTGTCCCTTGATAATAACAAAATTTATTTTCTTTATTGATTTCTATTAGAAAATCTCTGTATAATGGTTTTGCTAATGGGAGGGTTGACAAAATAAGTTATGGGTATCAGGCACTTGGATTCTGGAATGTTTGTGAAAGGCTTTTGTTTTTTTTACCTGATGCTTAACTTGAGCATTCACAATAATTTATTAGATCTATTAAACCTGACAAGTGGGCAAATCCTTAATGTTGCTTGAACTTAGTGTTAGTAGCTGAAGTGAAGCTTTTGGCATATCTGACCTGAATTCATCTTGGAGCAATTTTCCCTGAAAAAAAGTAATTTTGGTATTTTCTGATTGAAGTTGCATTGGATATTTACTTTGGGCATTAATACCTTTTCTGCTGGTCCAAAACTCAGCTTTCTGGGCTCTTTCCCCTGCTGTTTACTTTTAATTAAATATATAGTTGCAAATTATCAAGGAGGAACTAAAGTAAGGTTTTATTTGTTTATCTGTCTTTGCTCATGTCCATTTGTTTTGCCCAGATACAAAAGAGGCTGGGGAGAGCCTTGAGCTTTGACTGGATAAAAACTGTTATTCTTCACGTGCTGCTCATGTTCACTATTTTTAGTGTAGTGTTTTGTTTTTCCTAATAATTTATTGCTCTGTCCCTTGACTCACGGGTCACCTGATTTCAGAGCACGTGAGCAGGGTTTGGATCCTTTACTCTTGTATGAGCTGATAGTTTATCTCGAGGAGCAGGATGCTGCTGCTGCTGGTGAGATTGGGCTGGAAGTGGCCGTGGAGGGGTGAGCCCTGTCCCTTCGGTTCTCTGGAAAGAATGTTCCAAGAATACGCGGTACAGGGTGTTACAAAACACACGTGCAGCCAGTGAACTCGGAGCCCAGGCCAGGCTGGGTGGGTGACTCGAGGTCAGCGCCGTGCAGGGAGGCTTTGCCTGCTGTCCTCACCGTGCCTGCCCTGAGCTCGCTTTTCCCTTCAAGGGAGAATTGTTTCCAACAGACACATGATGAATACACCGCTATTATCCTTGCTCCAGTAGTGTTAATTTTGGCACTTTGTACGAGTGTCTTGCGTCTCGGATTGTCATAAGCTTGTTTTGTTCAGTGAGGTGCCCGGTGGCTGGATGTTTCTGGTAGCCTTCAAAGCTGCAGTGCAAGCCTGCAAGGATGGTTGAATGAAGGGGAGAGGGAAAGCAGACACTTAAATTTTGTGAGCAAACAAGTATGCTGTTTGAAATTTTACTGTTCAAGCGGGCCCAGTTTTTTAAAAAGGTACTTTCCAAGGTCTGGTGCTCTAGAGTTTCATTAGTCTGATTGGTTTTTTTTTGTTGTTTTTTTTTTTAAATCTTAAGGTCAGTCTGATCTGTAACAAGATGAATGTACTCAACTAGATGCTGTCAATTCTTCAAATTGGGTGAAAGCAAGAGAAAGAAAAGCTGCATACATCAAGCTATTCAGTACCTGCACAGGTGAAATACATCTAGACATGTAAAATGACTATTTTGATGATTTGGATTGAATTCCAAGTTCATTACTGCCCAAGCAGTTGCAGATTTTTAATTGCTGGCCCATGAGGCCATTTCAGCCCAGTGGAAAACTGCACAGACTGTCATTCTCTAGAATTTAAAAATAATGCCAATTAACCTTCATTTATCTGGATCAGGGCCATTGGTTGACCTAAGTAACAGTGCTGGCATTCATTCATAACTTCATGGTTTTTACAGGTTCCTTTAAGACAACAGGATATTTGAAATTGAGTGTTATCCATCCTTGAGGGAGAGGGGTTGCTTTTTCCATGGGTGTAGGGTTTATTGCTGCACTGGTGAGTTGCTGATAGCACCTATTTTGCACTCTTACCCAATTTGTAATGTAAGTAACAAAACCAAAACTTTTAAAATGTGCTACATGTAAATGATCAAAATTCTTGCCCCTGAAGAAATGACATACTAACCATGTATGGGAGAGTTGTTTGTCTGGTTTTATTTTTCTTTTAGTGGTCTTTTAATAGAGTAGACTCACCAAAAATTGGACTAGGTGTTTTTTTTTCAAAAGCATGTAGACTTCTGCCCACCCCTGTCCCACAGTCTTCTCTGGTTTGTTTTCGTTTGGGGTTTTTGTAACCACAGTAAAGCTGAGAAATTGCAATATCTATTAAAAATAGATACTGATAGGGATCTTTTGAGGAGATTTTCAGTGTACAAGAGCTTTGTCAGTAGCATGGTTTTCAAAAACCATCAGTCAGGCCCGTTGGCACCCGACCGCAGTGTGATGATGAGTGTTTGAGTATTGGTTGTTGAAAGTTTTCTGTGTGTGGAAGGCTGAGTGTTTTGGTGCTTATGAAACCTCACTTGCCTAGACAACAATATTGTGTTGAAGGCTGAATGCTCAGTGAAAGGTTTCCATAAAGTGTGATCCCATAAGTCAACATGGTGCTTTTACCAGGGGCTTTCCCTGACTCCAGCAGCTGTGGCATGCCTGCTGATTCCACCCAAAAGTGAGTCAGAGCTCTCACACAGCACTTTTCAAATTCTCTCTGGTTTGTTTTCCAACAAGTCCAACTATGGTCTGAAGCAAAGGGCACATGATGTAACAGTTCTTTTCCTTGCAATGGTTTTAGGGAAGAAGAACTTGTGCCTGGTGGTTGTAAACCAGAGTGGAACCTGTGCACACACGGAGTAGAGATGGCCTTTCCCAGCGAGATTTTTGTGTTCCCATTGCAGTTTTGTCAGGCACTAAATGACTCTTCCAAATAATTTGCTAAAAATCCTTTTGAAAGCTGAAAGCTACTTGATATTTCTCCTCAGAAAATAAGTGTTATTTTATCTATAGTAATAGAAAAAGAAGCACAAGAACACTTGAAAGTATATTGCCAAAGTTTCTAAGTACAATACGTATTTAAGGTGATGAGATAAAGCATGAAATACCCCAAACAGAGAAATTTTTGTTATTAATGGGGAAATTTTAGGAACCAGTATATTTGGCAAGGATAACACTTCACCCCTATAAATGCTGAGCCCAAAGATACTTGTGTCTGTTGTGAAGATACATTTCAGAGGAATAAACCCAGTGACACTAGGTGTAAAATCTGGTCAGCAAAGGTGCAAACATCTAGTCTTTTAAGTGGAGGGTTACACTCTCTGGCAGCTCTCATAGGCACTGAAATACCTACTGCAGGACTTTTTTAAAGGTCTGTGTTGTTTTCCAGTAACATCTGGAAGTGATTTATTATCACAAATTACTGCTTTCCATCTCTAAACCAATCTCTGTATAAAACAGTACAGAAGTCTGCAAGTAGTTGAATCTTTGTCAGGCTGGATTGTTAAACAAATTAAAACTGAAACTTATGTGTGTCGTCCTGTATTGTATTGTGTTTAGGGCCTGAAATAAAATTTCTGGCACACACTTTTATTTATGTACTATAAAAATGCTGTCACAGCTGGAATTTAATGCAGAGCTGCCATCAACCTGTTTAATGGGAGGGATGTCTTGGCCTGGGAGTTAGACTTTCCAATACTCAATTGCAACTGTCACATGGATGATATGCCTTCAGGAAGAGGTGAGGATTAGCTAAATGGATGTGCTTTTTCATTGTTAACACATACTGGGTTTCATTTGAAAAGAAAGCAGCAGCTGTGGAGTTGCTGCAGAAGGATATTTCCAGCTAAGGTGAAATAGAGTAGGCTGATGAAAGCCTTCAGCCCATGTGTCTTCAGCCATGTGGCTGCTGCTAAGCTCCTTCTTGAGTTAATGAGCAGCCATAATGAAGATGGGCATCATTCCCATCTCCAAAGTTCCCTTGGCTGGGAAAGCCTTGATGAAAGTCATCAATACCAGTGAGGGAAGCGTGGAAAAAAATTATATACATAGAAATTTTGTATTGGAAGATCTGTGTTTTAGTGTAAAAAATGCTTAGTTATTTGCCAAGGAAATACCTCAGGAAGAAATTCTTGCATACTCTGTAAGCTTAAGTGTGCTCTGCTTTCTGTTCTAGGGTGACACATGGCTCCTTCAGCTGCCCAAACTGGGCATTTGGATGGGTTTTGCATTGTGGTGCCAGTGCCTGTGAAGTTAGCCTAGGTCTGACCTCCACATTGCCCTTGTTAGCCTCTGGGACCAGGGTGGAATTTAAAACAGAAATTTGTTTCCAATATAATTTTGCAAAGTTTCTATCAGCATATTTACCAGGGTAGTAAATCACTGCATTGGTGGTGAGTGAAGGCCAGATAGAAACCTTCTATTCCCTTCCAGTTACAGCCAAGTGTCTATTCTATACTCAGCACCACACACTAATTCTAAAAGAGCTGTTTTCTCCTAATTATTTTCTTTTAGAAATGAACAGAAATACCTGACAGAAATCCTTTTGCTTTGTTGGGATTTAAATTTTTGTTTTGTTTCGATAGGTGCATTGTGTCATGCAGTTTGTTCACTAGCTAGCTTAGGCAGAACATCAGCTAAACAAGGGGAAAATGTAAAAAGCTACAGATTAATTAATGGAAATTACTTGGTCTGCTCCTTTTAGGCATTTTTGTTTCATTATAGTATAACTTCAGGTTTTTTTTGTGTAATCACATTTAATGTAATCACAATGTAGGAAATAGTAATATAAAGGAAAACAGAAATTGATGTGCTCTTAAGGGCATTAGCTGAGCCAAGTCCTCTTTGCTTTCAGGACCTGTCCAGTTGTAGCATGTTGGTACAAAGTAGTACCTTTAATTTAGGGGTCAGCAAAAAGAAAATGTTCTCTTCCCACAATTGGCTTATTTTTAAACTGCTAACCATTGCAGCACTGATAATCTTACAGCTTTACACTGATATTTCAGCACATATTTACCCATGTCAGGATAGAGTGGAACAGTTGTATTTTACAATATTCATATACAAGAGAACATATACATGTTCTCTTGCAACTTTTTTATGTGAATTGACATTTGAAATAGGCCTTAAAGTTCATGTTTTCAGGTATTGCTTTCCTTCTGCTAAATACAGATGTTGAAATTGTAATGATTGGCCTACTTTACAATTTGTGATTTCATTGTGGAGCAAGAAATGATTCAGCTTATACCATTTTTTCTTAGTCCTTTTCTTTGTCCACTTAAGGGAATACAAACCCAGTTTCCCTGATCAAAATGCAAATATTGGATCTAGAATCTGGTTTAATGCCAAAAAATCAAAAGAAGCACATTAAACTGTTGTTGCTTAGATAAAAATAGAAGCTACAGTTGGACAGAGAGAAGTGACTCAGTAAGCAGCATGGTGATGGCAAAATAGGATGTCAGCCAAAATGCAGGAAGCAAGATGGGAACACCCAGATCAGTTTAACAGTCTGCATTTTACACTCCCAGAGAGCAGTAGTTTCTGAGATGACTGCAAGAAACTTAAGCTTTAAATGGCTTTTATGTCTGTGCTTACAAGCTTCATTTCAGGTTTGAACCTGAAGAGGCTTTAGTAAAATGTAAATTGTACTTATTTTTCCCCCCCAGCACAGTTTTAAAACCAGTCTCTCTATTTACAGTAAAGCTGCCTCGAGATTAGCCCCGGGTGCTGAGAGGCGTCCAGCAGGAACGTGCAGGAGATGAGCAGTGATACACATGTACCCAGGGAATTAATGCAGCACGGCACTCTGCACTGCAGCCCATGGCACTGATTGATTCTTATTGCTCTGCAACTCTCGAATAACTTCATCAGCTCCTGTAGCTCTGTCTTGAGTTTTAAAAATCCTCCCTTACTTACAAGATAGTGTGCTTTGGTTTGTTTTTCTGGTTATAAACTGGCATAACAACACAGAAGCAGGTGAGTTTCTTCCTGTTTTATGTGAAACTAAGTAGGACCAGAGGTTTTTTTATTGATTATACTGTTATTTTATTGGAATAGCAGGTATGCATCAGTTCTAATATAAATTCCTGTGCTGCCATTTTCTGCCTACAGCTGAACTGCTTTGATACCCAGGTAGTGGTTCAGTTTGGCACCCTAGAAAAAGTAAGCAGACAGTAACAATAAGATGAATTATGGTGCTGCTCTCCTCGTGTTTTCACAATGCCTGTTCCTGAGCTCAAAGATCTTGACCCATAAGAATGTAAGACAGTTGGCAATGTGTGTCAATCTGTATAGGATTATTCCTAAATTAAGGTGAGTAACCAGTTCACTGCATTTGCTTGAGTTTAAGTAACTAATAGCTTGTTTCTTGAAAAAAGTAGGCCATCTCATAACTTTAACTCCTGATAGCTTAAATTATACCTAAACTCTTAATATTGCAAAGCTTTTGAAGCGTGTGACTTCAGATATAATTATGGGTTTGTAATATGCAGACACAACATGACTGCTCATTTAGAGAATCTTGAATTTGGGGGATTCAAGGGCAACTTTCTTTTGAAGTGAAGCACAACGTGGAATTAGTTAACCAAAGCATCCGTAGGTGTTTCTAATTCCAGAAGAGAAGCTGTTAGTCAAAGGTTTACATTGTGTTTCATTTCCTTTACAGTAGTTTCTTGAATCCCTGCCTTACTCTTAAAATGTGGAAGTACCTTTAACCTGTTTCTTGGAATAGCAAGATAATAAAACTTATTCAGAGTTGATTGATTTGCAGGAAGAGCTTTTGCTGTAATTTTTTCAATGCAGGACGCTGCCCTTGCTGGGAGGTGATGGGTTCTGAGTTCTGACAGTGCAGCCACTTCTCCTCCAGTGTACCTGACTCTCCTGCCATGGGACCCTTGGACTGAAGTGTCTCCTTAGGGCCTGTACTGAAAGCACAACAAAGAAATCCAAGTATTTAAGCCATTCTTTTAGTCTTTGAGAAAGGAAGGAGAGAGCAGATATGGGCAGCCATGCCACAGTGCCCACTGGGCAGCCTGGGCAGAGCAGGAGCAGGGCTTGCATCAGCTGGGAATCCCAACAGGCTACACTATGCAGTCCATATTTTGTTAAATATTTTGCTTACTGGGTTTCAACTTTCTAAGTAAAATAGGAATGTGATTACTTTTAATCAGTGGCCTTCAAAATCCATTATGGGTGCCTAAAGATTTTCCAGGAAAGGTCTGGGCTGTTACAGGGCATATTCAAAGGCAATTATTAGTTGTTTCATGGACTCTCAAAGGAAGTAGCCCTCAATCAGTAAAGGTCAGGATTAAAGGATACTTTCAGTTGAACTAAATTGTCTTTCTTTGAAGAAAGTCTCTTTGCAAAAATGAGCTCTTTTTCTGAGAAGAGGACGAGTTTGGTAGACAGTTGTGGTGAGCAGTGCCATATGAGAGGTTCTAGGACAATAAAATAAGCGTGGACTAAGAGAGATTGTGGTTGTTTCACTGCATGGTCGTGATGGGAGGGTAGTACAGGGCAGGAGAGGCTCTGCTGGCATCTTTTATTGCCCTGCTGTGCCCAGGCAGGACAGGGTAGCAGCTCTCAGATGCATCTTCTGGTGGCACCTGGAGCACAATGGGTTACATGATACCAAATGTCTTTGTTTCCTGGCCTAAGCCTAGAAAACAGATTAAATGCTCTTCTAAAACATGTATTTCAGGAAAACATCTTCTGTAATTATTACAGAAAAAGCTGTGATAGGAAAGGGAAGGGAGTTGGTCTGCACAAGCGTGACCTAGTTGGGAAGGGAGTCAGCCACGCATAACTCAATTAACTGAAGTTTTCAGAGACTCCTTGGGTTACAGTTAAGTGGATTTGTGAATCCTTACTACCACATAGCTAACCTTAATTGGTGTTTCAGGATGTGAGCCAATTTCAGTTTTTGGGGGGTGGATTGTGGGTTCTTATTCTGTATTCTAGTGCTCATGCACCTGTGTGTAGTGGAGGTAGGAGGACAAGGATTTGAAGACTCTTTGACATTAAATGGGCTTTTCTATTTTTTGAGAAGGTGTAGAAAATCAGTCTTTGTTGAGGTTGGTATGTGCACAAGGCAAAGGAAAACAAAGTTCCAGTATTGTATATTCCATTCTCCAGTATTGTATGTTTTTCTCTATGCAAAGTAGCTTCATCTAAATTTAAATTTCTCTTTCTTCCTTCTAGAGTAGTCTGACACCTGCTGCTATCTCTTGTGCCCACCTGGTCAATAACCTTTAGTTATAATGTATTGGTTAGAGGGCTGTAGTGCCTTATTATTTTAATTCTTATTTACTTGTGTCAGCTAACTGGATTTTTTTCTATTTTAAGGAGAATAAACCCCAGACAGTGCAGAGATGCATATTTTATGCTATATACTTGGCATGTTGCAGTGCTAGAAATGAAGCAGAACAATAGTCATAGTTGTATAGTCAGGTTATAGGATTGAGGTTATTCTATACACAGTATATGATGTGTCCTAGGGCTGATTCATACACAAAGCCAAACAGTTACAGCACACACAGAGTGAGACTTTTTTAAACTAAACACTGAGTGTGCTGTTTCTATAAATGTCATTCCACCCTTGTCCTCAATTGCATCAACTTGCATCATCTGTGTCTGTTGTATAGGAACAATTACCAGGCTTCTCAATGGTTATAGGGTTTTTATCTTTATGAAAACTCTTAGAAGTTGCTAATGATATATAAATCTAGTGGAGGTAAAAAAAGATATTATGCCATGTGAACTTTGTAGGAAAAAATACATTTCTCGATATCTCTTGCTGTTTGTGCTTTATTTTTTTTTTAAAGGTCCAGATCAAATAACTGGTTGATTACATTGCTGGCATAATTTTAAAGTACTGGCCCTGTCTTTATAATGCTGCAGCATTTCCTAGTTCAACATAGGCTTTTTAGTGATGCTGTTTTTATTTTGAAACAACGTGGTGTTTTTGTAACTGCAGCCAATATAACTATATAAATATATCTCTTTAGCTAGTTGAGCTTTCTCTTCTATTCTTATGGCAAGAAACAGGTTGCTTCTGAAATAATAGGTCTGATACAGGAGCACAGGCAGTATTTGTAAATTGAACTTGGAAGTGAGCTTTATGTATTTACATAAATCAATATTGTGTATGTCATCTGATTCTTGAGTGATGATCATTCCAGAATATGTACCAGGCTTTATTCACTAGATCTTGCTTATTTACTATTCATTGGATCTTTCATCTGAACATCTTAAACTGTCTATGCCTTGTAGTGACCTGTGACAGGTCTGTGAAGGCACTGAGCACTTTAGGTATGCAATATAAGCTTTGGTATCAGAGGCTTTTTAATACAAAAGAAGGTTGGGGGTTTTGCCTAAATCTAACTGCTCAGCAGAAGCACTCAGGCCATAGGATTTGCCCATTAATTTGTGTCAAGTCCAAAAGATTTTGATAACATATGGGTTATCTTCTTAAAAAGAGAGCTAAATAATAGAAAGTCTATTGCTTCATCTGGTAAGCTGCTAATGGTAGTGAAGGGCATGTCTGTTTTACTGGGACTTGCCACTTAAAATTCTCTAGCGTACATTTTCAGGTATCACATTTTACCGTGCACATGCTGATCTTGATCACACTCTCTTTACAGTTTTTCTTAAAAATCATACATGTTTTTACGTATTTTAACTAAAAACAATTCTTCTTTCAGATTTTTGTAGGGGTGAATTAGTTTTGTTTAGTCTGATAAGCATGAGACTATTCTTGTGTAAATTAATTTCACTCCTGTTGAACACTTTCTAGATTTTTGAACTTCTATGTCAGAGTAGGCAAAATACTCCAGTAGTGATCCTTCCTGATGTGACTTCTTGAAATTACCATGGCCTTTGGACATACAAAGATGAACTTAACAGCAAGATAATGCTGCAATTATTTTTTTCTGTTGTATATCCAAATCCTTTTCAGAGTCTTCCCAAATTCCATTTTCCTATTCCCAAGTATGACTTGCCTATTGTTTACCAGACTTGCAGCTGAAAAAAAAGTGCAGGTGCCTAATTTTGTAGGTGACTCATATCACTACCTAAGAGGCTTGTCTTCTCTGTTATTTACCATTCCTTTAATCTTTCATGCATCCTTTATTAGATATTTTTTGCCGTCCATCAGGTGAATGACCATTTTCACTTATGCCAGATGAATTAATGTATTGTTCACATGCCATATGGGGTCCTCCAGGGTAATTCATCTGTCCTCTGGCTTTTCTTCAGCAGTGGGCTGACTTCTCTTACTTACCTTGTGTAGATCCCTTCAAATAGTCTGTAAGCCCTGGGGTCCATAATGTACAAGCCTGGGCTAGGCAAATATGTACAGGCAAAAGCTAGTTTTACACACTTCATGATTTGCATATGCAGATAATTGCACGTTTAATTGGAGCTTTTGTTTCATGCATCCATTCTTGTATGCATCTCTCAAGTGTGCCTGCAGTGTTTGCCAAATGCTCTGCTATTAGTGGACTAAGACAAAAAAGACTTCTGAAACTATTTTATGCATGATAATTGAAATGTGAATACAAATTAACTCTCACCCTGTGGCAGTTTTGGTGGATGACATAGGACATTTAAGCTAAAATTGTGAAGATGTCAGGTGCTTTTGTTCCCCTAAAGCATCAAAATAAAGGTAAAGAACTGCTGCCAGCCCTGCCTCCACCCGCTTTTCTTTGCTGCTCTTAAAATAGACTTTGAAGTGAATGTATTTTAGCTTTCATGGAAAAGAGAGTTTTCTGTAACCTCTTCAGTAATTAAATAATTTTGAAACTTGAAGTGTTTTGAAGCAGTGAGGAGAACGGCATGATCTGGTTGTACTTAAATCTGTTTGAATGATGGGTGACATCCTCGTGATGAGGGAGGAGGAGGAGAAGGGTGCTCTATAAAACACCGTAAAATGGTGCCTCTTAACTCTGTGGGAACTGAGTGTGCCAGGGCTCTTCATGAAGAGCAATGGCAGCTGCTGCTTTGTCTACAGAGACTTGTTGAGTTTTCATTCTTTGCACAAGTTTAGACTGACCGTGGTACAAAACAATGAATAGCCTGTATGTTTCTTCGGAACATTTCCTATGTGTTAGTAGTAACTAAAAATGGACCTCTGAACTAAGCCTTGCTCTCAGCAGGAGGGACTTGAAATAAAAATCTTAAAGAACATTGTGTCCCACTTTTTCCATAATAGAAGTAAATATTTCTTTTTCTTCTTCTTCAATTTTTAATCTACTTTATGATAATTGTGGCTTCTTATTCCATCTGTCAGATGATAATAACAATGCCAAGTCATACTGTCATTAGACTTCTCCCACAAGAGCCCAGGAAACCTTTTGTCTTCTAGAAAAGCTGTAGAAAAACAAAGTTCTTTGTTTGTAGTGACAACATTATGAGATGAAGAAAGTTGTTTTGTGGTGCTGGAGTGGGGAGTGGTGGGTTTTATGGGGAGTGCAGCCAGTCTGACACAAAGATCCATTTCCCATAGCCCACTTGCATTTCAAGTGTAATTGAAACAAACTGCAGGGTCAGCCAACAGTTGTTATACAGCAAATGTCATTAATTTTTGTCTTTTTGAAATGGCAGATACTTTGGATGAATACTTTGAGTATGAAGCGGAGGAGTTCCTGGTCTCCTTGGCCCTGCTGATCACTGAGGGCCGGACACCAGAGTACTCAATCAAGGGCAGGACAGAGGGCTTTCACTGCCCACCAGCACAGTCGAGTCAGCCACCAACAACTAAGCATGAATGCAGCGACAAACTGGCTCAGGTATGGTGCTGGTACCCATTTCATGTCACAAATCCGTGGTTAAAATCAGCCAAGAACCCCACAGTGGACTCACAGTTAAGCATGAGTAACAATGGCTTTCTGTCAGTCCTTCATTTAAATGAGTATGTAATTCAGTATCCTGCTAATAATAGATCTGTCCTTAAAATGAGAGATCATTAAGCCTTTTATCCTTGAACATGAAGTTCTGCATGATTACCTGAATGCAGTGCCTGTTTGAATCTTTATTATGCAAATGACAAGCACTATACTTAGTATTCTTGGTCTGGGGTTTCTTTTGAGAAAATGTAGGCTGACTTGCCTAACTTTTTGCTTTTCCAGGTGTTCTGGAAAAGTTAGTGATCCAAAAAACACAAGCACATCAAATCTAGCCAGTCTGTTTGGGAGTAAGGTTGGAGCATCCCATCTCTCAAGTAAAAGTTCTTACGTACTGTGGGAATTTAATTTATATTCATGCAGAAGTTAGCCTGCTCCAAGACACAGAATTTGTAAAGATACTGCTTGAGTCTGTCTACCCGAGAGGGTGCCTTGTGGAGAGATAACTACAAGGTAGCAAAGTGCAGTGATTGGGGAAATTCATTTTTACAAGCTTTTTAAATTTCCTAAAGAAAGTTGCTCAAATGGCAACTGTAAAGGCGGTGTTAATTATTTTTTCATTTTATATCTCTGGAATCTTATTTCTGATTTGGTGAAACCAAACAGAATTTCACCCTTACCCTTCTCTAGTATTTTGGAATGTGCTTTTAAATAACATTTAAATCTGGCTAGTATTTTTATGACTTATGTGTGTTGACATTTTTCTTTCCCTCAGTGTCGTCAGGCCAGGCGAACCAGATCTGAGGTTATGCTTCTGTGGAAGAACAATATTCCAATCATGGTAGAAGTGATGCTACTTCCAGACTGTTGCTATAGTGATGAAGGGCCCACCACAGAGGGGAATGATTTAAATGATCCTGCAATCAAACAAGATGCATTGCTGTTAGAAAGGTGGATTTTGGAGCCAGTTCCTCGACAGTAAGTTGGATATGAGGATTATTGATAATTGTTGATAATTGCAAGAATCTTGTCATATTAAAGTCCTTAAAGTAATCAGTTAGTGCTTTTGAACTGGCTCTTTGCTGTGAGGACTGATCTGAGAAAACCACTGTTTGCTAGTGAAATCGAAGCATTTCAATTTTAGTCATTTTATACTCAAAATTTCTGCAGTGCACTTTGTGCATTGCAGAGTATGAAATGATCCTGGCTGCAAATGATAACATGTAACATTTGTTATGTAAAATTTTGTCAATTTTCATGTGTATAAAAACAAATCAGGCTCTGGAATCTTCAAAATGTTTGAGAAGTTTTTGCTTTGCTTGGTTAAGCTATATTTTATTTTCTGACTGAAGATCTGACAATGTTCTAGTTGTAATAAGTCTCTGAATAGTCTTAACAACACTCATGTGTTTGTCTTTAAATGCCTTAGGAGTGGAGATCGATTTATAGAAGAGAAGACCCTTCTATTGGCTGTTCGCTCCTTTGTTTTCTTCTCTCAGCTGAGCGCGTGGCTGAGTGTTTCACATGGTGCTGTTCCCCGAAACATCCTGTACAGGTATGCCTGCAATGGAAAAAAACTCATTTGCTGTTTGCAGATTGCTGCAGCTTGCCTTAAAATCATTCTTCTCTCCTGGTTTCCTACTTGCTTTTAGAAGGTGCCATATTGTCGGCCTGGTACTTTGGCAGTTCTATAGGGTTTGTGTACTATGCAAAGTACAGCAGTTGCTGATGTTTCTAGTGCTTTTTCTTAGATATTTGTTACAAAGTAGGTAATTAAAAACTTTTCATTTAGCTATTTTTGTAAATGCCCTTCGGTATTGTTTCAGGGTGAGCGCTGCAGATGTGGACTTGCAATGGACGTTCTCCCAGACACCCACTGAGCATGTCTTTCCTGTTCCTAATGTTTCTCACAATGTGGCCTTGAGGGTCAGCGTCCAGTCCCTGCCCAGGCAATCCAACTACCCAGTTTTGACCTGTAGTATTCACACCAACCTCAGCTTTTATGAAAAGCAAATGCAAGAGCGTAAGTTCCATCAGCGCAGCGATCCCAGTGCTGCTCCGCAGTGCAGTACTTCCAGTCCACTGCGTTTTCGTGGGAAACAGACATGGACAATGACACCTGAAGGCCTCCTTAATGGAAAAAAGATGCCTGAATTTACCACATCTTTTAGAAATTTAAAACTTTATCCATCTACCGGACTTGGATCTGACTTTGGGGCATCACAGTCTAAAGTTCAGTGCTATAATGCCACAGCAGACAATAAGACACAATCTCACGAAACACCGGTCAGAACTTTTAAATCCTATTCTCTGGTTGATTCCCGTGTTTCAAATAGTCATTGCTCTCATCAGCCCACAGGAGAAACCAATCCTTTGATAGGCTCTTTACTTCAAGAGCGACAAGAAGTCATTGCAAGGATTGCTCAGCACTTGATTCACTGTGATCCAGCTACTTCACCAGTTGTTGCTGGGCGTCCATTCACCACACATGAAAATATCTCGGCCACACCAAAAGCTTTTCGGAGCACTTTCGAAGAGGAAAACTTGCCAAGGAAAAGCAAGGAAAGCTCCTCTGTTCCTGCTGCCAACTTAGACAATGCAATACAGGAAGATGGTGATGAAGGCAAAACTAGAGCAGTGCCAGAGGTGCCGCTGCTGGATGCCCGTGTTCCAGGGAACCACGGTGGCCGTCAGTCGGCAGGAGAGGGCAACCCCCTGATTGATTCCCTGCTCCAGGAGCGGCAGGAGGTGATAGCAAGGATTGCCCAGCACTTGATTCATTGTGATCCAGCTACTTCCCATGTTGCTGGGCGTCCATTCAAAGTGCATGAGGCTAGTCCGGTCACGTCAAAAATTTTCCGAAGTACATATGAAGATGAAAATTTGCTGAAGAAAGGCAAGGAACCGTCTTCTGTTTCTTTGGCTAAATCAAAATTTTCTTTGTTAGAAGACAGCAGTAAATCAGGGACAAAGACACCTGATACTCCTATCAGTCCTTCTAGGTTTGATGGAGAATTCAAGACTTCTCTAAAAGTCCAAGCAAGAAGAAAATTGGTTTTAGCAAAACCCAGTGAAGCTGTCCAAAATTCATTTCATCAGACTTCAAATAAAACTTCTCATGCATTTAGTAGCATTCACACATCATCATCATGTATTAAAGAAAACAAATCTGAAGTTCCAGATAAATTGGAAATACATTCTGGTTATGCACAGAAAGACCAGATAACCAATAGAATTAAACAGGGTTCAAATTCCAGCAGCATTGATGAACAGATTTGCACAAATAAACTTAAAGAAAGAACGGTGGTTAGTGAGAACAATGGCACAGACAGTTTTAATAATTTACAGATAGAAAAATGCAGAATACTTGAAGGTACAAAAAAAGCAACCGTGATGCCGATATCTGACTCTTTGCACAAAAATGAGCTCAAGTGTTTAGATAGAGACTCCAAAAAACCAATTATTTATGAGCAAAATACACAGCTTATTAGTATTGAAAACTATTTAAATAAAGACCATGACAGTTTCAAAACCAAAACCAAACAAGATAAAACAAAAACTGCACATGATGAGAATGAAGACCCAACAGGCCTCGATTTTCAAAGCACTTCTCAGAAGAAACCTGCAGAAGACAATGTAGTTAAGTGTGAGCGGCAGAAGAACCCAGATGTACAGGTAAGTACATGTGGGAACAGACAATAATTCCTCTAGCTGCCCTTTGTCAGAGAGCTTGTTCCCTCTGTCTGCTAAGGGCCCCCATGAAGAGGAGTTTCAGCCTGACTTTGCAGGTAGCAGCATATTACCTTTGTAGTCTTGGCCTGAAGTAACTCAGGAAGAATTTCTTCATGGAAAGGGTTAAGCATGGGAATGGATAGCCCAGGTGGTAGACTCACCATCCCTGGAGGTGTTCAAGAAACAATTTAGTGCCATGGTCTAGCTGACAAGGTGACATGTCAAATGATTCTTTGTGATGGGGTAATTTGCCTGGTGGTGCCTCCCCTAAACTTCATCAGTTTAACATGGGGAAGAACGCTGTCCTATTCCCTCATGGTGACAGATTTATGAATGACTGTTTCCATGGGCAGTGAGGCATCCTGGTTGATAGAAATACACCCATCTGAGTATGGAATGTGATCTGTTTGGGGCAGTCTGTGTAACTGTAGATTGAGTCAAGGGGAATTTCTACTTAATGTTTCATCCCATGCTAGTGTGATGTAGATCCACCTGGGTCAGGAGTCTTGTCCCTTACAGCAAGCAAGTGTTACCATGATAGGTCACTGAAATATCCCATTGATAACCTGAGTAAATTTGTTTTGCTGGCAGAAAGCACCGCCTCTAAAACACACAAATACGTGGCGGAAACACAATTTTCGATCCCTGGATGGAACTTCAACCAAGGCTTTTCATCCCAGAACTGGACTGCCTCTGCTTTCGAGTCCTGTAAGTTATTCTTGAAATTCTTTTAGCTGAGAAAGGGACTGTTTGTTCTTCTAATTTCTGTGCATGGTATAAAATTTGACAAAATACCTAGGTGAAGTGTGTGTTTACTTTGTGTCACGGTGAATACTCTTGTGAGTGGAAATTAATGCTTAAATGAGAGTTAACATGTAAATTAGGCTGAATAATAGTTTTGGAAAAAAAATATTAAAGGCATAGTTGTTGAGATCATATCAAGATTAACAAAAGGTGGCATTAAATTGAAAAATTGATGGAAACAATGCCTTGGTGCTATTTTAGAGCACAAAAGAAAGCATTTTGAAGATCAGAGTTTTAAGTGTAAGCTAACATTTTGTCATTTAGGGGGTTTTGTGTTCCTTTTTAACACCTGATTGCCCATTATTCCAAAACCTTTGTTTCTGTGAACAGTTTGTGCTGTATATTCTTCAGTAACCAGAGGTGTCATGGAATGACTTAGTGAACAAAGCTGCTGTGATAAGGCAGACACTGGGGAAGTGTTACAGTTCTTGGTAGGTTGTTTGGAGTTTAAAAAAAGCAGGCAGTTCCTATTGAAACTACTGAAGTAGTGATGTCCTGTAATCAACACATGGTATGCTTTATTCTTCCTTGCCTCTAAAGGCTGTCATATTTTCAGGGAAAATGAATGGAAATTGTTACAGCCTGTTTATTAGTAATATTCCGTCCTGTTCCAAAGAGACATCAGCTTCCTGAATGTCTTCATTGAAATACTTCCTGTTAATCAGAGTTTACAGTCTCATCATTAATAATCCTAGAACTTTCTTCACTAAGTTTAAAATGTATAGGAATTACATTCTCTGCTCTGTTTTTGTAATTTTGTGGTGTCATGAATATTCTTGGCAAAATGTGCTTGCTTGGCAAAATTGTCTGTGGTAGCAGTTCAGTTTTCAAATTAACATCTTCTTTTCTTGTTGAGGTTCCTCAAAGGAAAACACAGTCTGGGTGCTTTGATCTGGATTCATCATTGTTGAAATGTCTGTCTGCAAGAAGGTATGTTTTATTTACCAGAAACATTGAGATTTTTGAGGGAGGCGTAATGTGTGTATGTATATATATATATATATATATATACATGCAAAATCAAAGCTTGTTAGCAAAGACAAGAAATGCTTTCAAAAGAATCCTTATTTTGATACAAGGCTCAGCAGCTGAGTTGCCCTGTGAGTTTCCAGGTTAGCACAGCTCTGGGATGTAACCATGGAATGAGAGCTGCTGGCAGAATGAATTCTGTCCCATGCAGGGGTAGATATGCTGTCATATACACTTGAGTTTTCAGACAGAAAAGCTACTAATCGTTGATTCTCCTTCAAACCAATGTTATTTTTGTTTTGTATTTTGTTCTTAGTGTTCAACATGTTAAGTATTTTGTCTTCACTTGTTCAGAGAACCAGACTTTTAAAAAGGGCCAATCATGACCTTTCATATATTAATACATGTAACATAAACAACATTTGATATGGTAGTTTGATGTTGGAAATATGAGATATATTGTAGAATATGAGATAAAAGTACCCACATACAAGAGAAAGTAATATGATATTTTGATTCCTGCTAATGGAGGTAAAGAACAAATTTTTATTGTCATTATCCCTTGTAATGTAAAGCTGGTAAAAATAGTTTTTCAGTTAACTAGAAAATGTTCTGCTAAAGTATTAATAGGCAATGTTCAACTGTTACTTCTTAGGACAACATTTTGTAGTATAGTAAGTAAATTATTCTTTCTAGAGCTGTTTATACCCAGAAGACAAAAGCAAATGTTTATCCTTCATATTTCTTCTGTCTTTTTTTAATAGCCCACAACAATGTATAAACAAAGACGGTGATCCAGACAGCCATGGGAAACCATTTCTAAGTTCTAGTGCTCCCCCAGTAACAAGTCTGAGCCTTCTGGGAAACTTTGAGGTATTGCATATTCTCTAGAATTCTTGTGGTATTTTCACTCTTCTGTACTGCTTTTAAAAGTATATTACTGTGAACAATTCCAGCATTATTAGAATGTAAAAGTTCCTAACTGAATTGAATAAAATTTGTTTTCATTTCCAGCTGTAAAGGCACTTATTTCATGTCCCAGACATCTTCTGTCTCAGAGAATCAAATGCAATGAGTTGCTTAAGCTTTTGTTTCCCACTGCGGTCAAGTTAGAAGATGTTCTGTTGCCATAAATGAGATTTAATAACCTGTAATTGTTCATGTTTATAATGTACTTACCTAGAAAAAAGGATTTACATTTTCACTCTTAAAATCTACTTAGTATGTCACAAAAGCTGGATTAAATCAGTGTGTTAAACAGAATGTGTTTGAAGTGTAGGCTCCAGCTCTTCACTTCATATAGCATATCCAATAACAGCAACTATTAGCCAGTGCATTCACGGGTTATATTGTACTGTCTTGTGAAATACAGAGTTGAATTCATTGAGGAAGGTTACAGAATCTAGGTTAATTTATTTTTTTCAGATAGTATATGTTGAAAATCAAGCATAGATCCTGCTGCAATAAAGTTCTCTGTGGGCTTTTGCATGTATTTCGTGATTAATTATACTCTGTTTTATTTGAGATGTTCCCAAGCTAAGCTGTGTGTGCTTTGTTTTTCAGGAATCTGTCCTGAATTTCCGCTTGGACCCGCTCGGTGTCGTGGAGGGTTTCACAGCAGAGGTGGGAGCAAGTGGAGTCTTCTGTCCCACGCACATGACTCTGCCAGTTGAAGTGTCATTCTACAGCGTTTCAGATGACAATGCACCCTCTCCTTACATGGTAAATGTGTGGTTGGATTTATTTTAAATAAGTTCTGATATATGGAGGTGAAGAGCAAGAGCTTGGTGAGTAGAGGGTTCAGAAAGTAAAGATTTGCAGGGATCTGGCTTATTTTCAACTGCTTATGACAGAGTTCTCCTGTCCCTCTTCATTTCCCTAACTAGTGCTTTTCCTTCTACTTCTCTGCCCCACCATTCAGCTGTTCTCATCTTGGGGTATTGAATGTATTTGTCTCCCCCCACACTGCAGTGATCAACCCCCAACATCTCTTTTTATCCATCTAACTTAAAATAGCAGTGAGGCAATAGCTGGACTTAACAGGATACATTTTGTTGTCCCAACAAGCAGCTGCTCTGGGCAACTAACCACTCTGCAGAGTGGCTTAGGTGCAGGCCAAGGGGCTGATGGAGACCTTAGACTTGGAAGTTACTCAGCCCTTTCTTTTAAAGCAGGTATTGCCAGGGCTGTGGTGACACTGGGCACCCTCACAGGCTGCATGGTTTGCTGTTGTTTGCAGCCATGCAGTGTTTGTGTTCTCAGTCTCTGGGTGCTAATTCTGTTCCACCTTCCACAGTGACAGCATGGGTTTTGTATGTCTAAAAGTGCTTCTCTGTAAAAAGAAAATGGTGTCTTGTATGCTGGCATTGAATCAGAAGCTGGATTTGTTCTGAATGTCTGTTAAAGAACCTTAATTTTATGTAGGTGACAGATCCAATTTTTAGAGATTTTCATATGTGTATGTCTGTCTAATATACAGTAAGGGGTTTGTTTAAATATGGAAGTCAAGCAGTGAGCATCTGAGTATCCCAATATTTATATTTAGATTTTAAATTCATAGCAGTTACCATTTCTGACCTTCTGTTTTGGAAAGAATTCAGAAAATTAAATTGCTTAGACTTTAAGTAATGTCTTTGAGCTTAAACTTGTGTATGTTTTAACCACTGCAACAAGTATCTATTCTTTTGCTTTCATCTTTCTAGATTATTTCATGTGATTTTCTGGGAGGTGAAGGGGTTCTCATGTTCATCAAATGGTTAAAAGTAGCATTGCTTGTTTTCCTAGCTGGGTTTCATTGTTTCAGGCTTTTCCACTTGCAATTTCCAAATACGCTATTATGGCTGAGTCTCCCAGGATTAATACAGCATTTGTGTAGTGCCTCCATCATCAGAAACATTGTTTCTGTTTGTATAGCTAGTTTCTCTGCTTTGGGGTCTTTTTCTGGTAGCTGGTTTGGTTTGGGTTTTTGAAGTCCCGTGCAGCGGGGCGCAGCACTGGTGCCCCGCAGGGTGACCAGACGCGTGGCAGTGTCCCCAGCGTGGCCTCGGCAGCGTCACAGCCTGTGGGGCACTCAGGGTGCTCTGTGGATCACAGCTGGTACAGAAGCAGATGTCATCCTTCCTAAGGTTTGGATTAGAATGGAAGATTAAGTGCATCTGCTGCCTTTGAAAAGCAAAAATGAGTTCTGTGAGATTTGGAGTATTATTGGTGCAATTGTAGATGATATAGAAATGGAAAGGAGGGGACAAATGTTTCATTTTAACATCCCAGCTGCTTTGAAAAGAAAGCTGTTTTGTCCTAGCTCCCTGATGTGGAGATGATTTGGAAACTTGAATCTTGTTTCAAGAGGAGAATGTACCTCTTATTGCACAGCTTTTAATGGTCTGCCAAAATATCTTTAAGGCCCCTACTGTTTATTTTTTAACTGCATCGTAAATGCATTGCCTTCTCTATTTTTAGTTTTTAGAAATTACTGATTATGTTTCAAATAAATGTAATTACATGACTAGAACATTTTGATTTGTTTATCTCTGTGACCTAAATATGAGTTTTGTTTTTGTAGGGTGTAATTACTTTAGAGTCCCTTGGTAAAAGGGGTTATCGGGTACCGCCTTCAGGAACAATACAAGTGGTACGTACTCAGCAGATAAGGGAGCCTTGAAACCACTTATATCAAGAAAGTCATGCAGAGATGAGTTTATTTGAGATGAGCTTGAAGCTAGCAGTGGAAATATGCATCTCTGTAGGTACTGTAGTAATTCAAAGTAGAAATCTGTGTGTGTGACAAAGATGATTCCCAATCTCTGAACACTTCTGTGCTCTGAGGAGTCTTACAATCAGTTCCAGGAGATTCGGAATACCTGGGGACACTGTGGCTTTGAAAAAGTGATGGGGAAGTAATTAGGCCACAGTCCAAATCCTGAAATTCTTCTAAAGCGATTAAGATTGAATAACTGTATCTACTTTTTGTAATATTTTAACACCACCTTTACTTTTGTAATAAAATCACAAAGTAAATCACAGTCATTGCTTAGAACCAGTCAAGTGACTCTTTCTTTTAAGAACCCAGTCCAAGATAACACATTCATAATTTCAGGTTTAAAAGCGGAGCCCACCACTGTGCTTCCTGCGAGTGTATTGTGTCTGGAAAACAGTGTAGACAAAAAGCTGACTGGAAAAATAAACAAAAACGGGGATGCTGATTAGCAAAGTAAGAGTAGTCATATACTAGTGTTTCATTCAGAATAGATTGTGTTTAGCATTATAATTATAATATAATTAAAATGGGAATTGCTGGTAGCTGAAGTGTTGAAAACCAGAAAGGCTTCACAATGTCTTTACATAAATGTTTCTGTATGGCACAGAAACAAAGTGCATAGAAAACTATTTTGACAGATCGAGGTTGGGTTAGATTTTTTTTTTTTTTTTTTTTTTTTTTTTTAAATTGTCATCTCTAAAGAGTATTGTATTGAACTGTTTGTCTTTTCAGACCTTATTTAACCCTAACAAAACTGTGGTGAAGATGTTTGTGGTGATCTATGACTTGAGAGAAATGCCAGCTAATCATCAAACATTCCTACGGCAAAGAACTTTCTCTGTTCCTGTGAGACGAGAAATCAAGCGAACTGTCAATAAAGAAAACAGTCACCAGACTGAAGAAAGGCTACTACGCTACCTCATACATCTGAGGTAAGCTCCTTGAAGTTAAAACACCAAAATAAAACAAAAAACCCCCAACAAACCCAAGCCAAAACCACAAAAAAGTATCTGCCAAAATTTAACTCATAATTTCTTTCCCAGCCAGCCGTTCTGTATATAGAAATAAGAAAGAATGAAAAGAGAAAAATAAAAAAAAAAAAAGAATGCTAACTTGGTCTTTAAGCTAGACAGTAGAGGAAGAAGAGGTAATAAATAATTTGGGTTCTCCTTGGGAGAAACGAAGTTAAAATATAACATAAAGCTCTCTCGTGGCATGAAAGTATTTTGTATAGCATTATAAAGCTTAAACCTTTTCTTAGTGACAGAGAAATTGTTCTGGCTGAATCGATGCACTTTCTTTGAGTTTACAGGAAATGTGAAAGTGGATGTTACATGGGCAAAAGCCAAAACTAAGGATCACTGAAGGGAAGGTGTGCTTCACGTGTGCCTGGTGTGCTTCACACGTGCCTCTTCACCAGAATAGCTTGTAACATGAAAAATGGTCTGAGCTACTCCTAAAAATAGTGTTTAGTGGCAAAAATGCAAATACCTGTTTCATGATGCAATACTGGTAATGATGCCTTTCACTTTATAAAATATTCACTCAATCTTCCTTAAATGATTTACAAAGCACTGCCTGGAACTAGACACTGTGCTGCTGCTCTTGGGGTATTCTGGAAACTACAGTTGGAAACAAAGGGGAATGATGGATTTTCTCTGTCCTCCTGCAGTTTGCAGACTTTTTGTGTGTGTTTTCATAGTAAGAAATGCCTGTACACACAGACCCAGTGCTTTCACTGCAGCACTTGGAAACCCACCAACAGCTGACATTCTGAAGTGAGCAAGCAGAACAAAATCAAATATCTTACACTTCTCTATTGTTTTACAATTATTTCTGGTACATATTATTTTTCCTATTTAATGGCATTGATTTCTATCCAACAGACTTTGGAAATGCAATCTTGTCTAGAACAGTGATTCTAAGCCAGACTCTCCCATTAAATGGAAGTTGACAGTCATAAAAAGTGTGATGGTTTACTGGAGTGTGAAAATAGTGTCATGAAAAGGCTGTTGAACAGTGTTTTCATTCTGAAATTCAGTCTGGATTGAAATTCAGCCTTTCAGGCCACACTACCTTGCAAGGTCTAACCTCCTAACCACCTTCTAAAATTTTTCTTTTGGGGCAAATTCTGAAAAAGTGTGTAGCCTCAACAGAAGGCTCTGTTCAGATGTAATGTTGATCTGACTGTGCAGAGGAACTGGGGACAGGCCTTGGCTGCAGTGGTGGGTAAAATCTGTGGCTAGCTGGGTCTGGCATACCTGCATGAAGAGTAGTGGTCTTGTGTCCCCTTTCAGTTTCTACTTTAATGTAGTTTGTAATTTTCTTGCTGACAGATCAAGAATTACTTTTATTTGAAGGCAAACCTGCTTTCTGTTCTCTCATCTGTTACAGCTAGAAGTCTTTTTTAAGAGCTTCCTATTTCTGATAGCTGCTGAGAGACAGAAATGTTGCAGTTCTGATGCTTCTTATTTTGAAATATCTGTACAATTCAGCTCAGCTTTCAGACCTCTGGTAGAGATCAGTTCATGGGTTTAAGATGTGAAATTGGAAATGCATCCATTTCTGATGGGAAAACCAAAATCGTAATTATGCTGAGTAGATTACTTTGGAAAGTGAATAACTACAGAGTATGCCACAAGTTTTTTCTTCAGTGATAAGCTCAAGCTTTGGGTCCTTTCTCATAATGTAAGAATGGCAGAACCCCTTGAAATATTAAAGTAGCTTATGTTGATCTGTCTTGTGGTTTGTTATACTGAGCACTTATGGTTTTACAAAAGACTAAGTTGTCCATTCAGTAGCCTTCTTTACTAAAGATGGATTTTAATTAGGAGGGCTTAAAAAAATCTTAGTAGTATATTAATTCACGTAAGTTGGTTTTAAAGCTTCATTTTTAAAAGCAGCAAAGTTTCCTCAAGCCTGCTTTACTGAAAAGTTATGCAAACCTAAAAAGTTTTAACTATTCAGATTTCTTTTTGTTTGTTGCTCAAGTTGACTTAGAACAGCCTTTCAGTTTTAGTTGCAGTAGTCATTGAGCACAAGCATCTTAGGCTTACGTATTGAAATTTTGTTTAAAACAACAAATGAAGTCACCACCAGTGAGCTGCATTGTGGTCGCATCTGCTTGCGAGGCCTTAATCACAGTTGTCAGCACTCACATTATGAAAGCTCCTTTTCAAGTGGTAATTCAGCAAAAACGCTTGCATAGGTCTGGAGCTTAACACTGGCGGCCAGATTTTCTACAACAGTCTTTAAAGTGTCAGATTTATTGTGTGTGCAGCTTCTGCGTGCAGTTCTGTATGGCTGAGGTTCTCTTCAATATGCCATCAGATGTACTTGTACCCACAGCTACAGGATTGAGACACCAAATGGAGCTTGCACACACAGCAGAGCTTTAGTCGTTATTAAAAACCCCCAAGAGTTGCACCTGCAGTTTAAGTTGTTTTTTGAAGATGCTTCAGGGATAAATTTTTTGTTGCATGTGAAGCAATGACTTTTTGTCTTGTAATTAAATCTACTTGAGCATAAGAGCTGTGAGCTCAGCTCTGCTTGTGCCTCGTTTCTCCCTGGCGTTGTGGGGATGACGACCATCTGTGGGTTTCTAGGTCACGTTCTGGCACCCTTGTAAAAGGTAATTAAACAGCTAACCTGCCCACAGCTCGGCATTTTTCAAGATTTTAAAGCTTGGTCAACAGCCTTAGTTACTGACACAATGCCAGGAATTGCATGGAGCATAGTTGCTGTTGCTTAAGAGCTAAACAGGGGTTGTTACTGAGGGCTCAGTGGAGGGTAAGCCTGAAACTGGTTGTTAAAAGTAGTGATTCCTCAAGGTGTTGAGAAACTTTTTTTAAATACTGTCCTAATGTGACATACACCCTTATTGGTGGAAGCTGAAGATACCTGCTATTACTGATTTACTAGCTGCTTTTGATCTTTCTGGTCTCCCAGCATTTTTTCTTATCTAGAAATTTTTATACTTGTCCTAATGCTTTTACTTACAGATTTTATAGGTTGTGTTGTATAGTCTTTTTCACTTACAAAACACATCTTGCTACACATGTTTTCATGATTATCCTGCTTTTCAGGATTATTCTGTTTCCATGAATTACTCTGTTCATTGTGAATTTTGATGGCCTATAAAATACATATAGGGACTTTGTGCTTGTATTTGTCATTTCTTCAGTAAAGTTCCTCTGCCAGACTTTCTAGCATCTGATATTTGTGTGTTTAAGCATTCCTGTATTTGTCTGTTACTGTTCCTAGGACACCATCTGTCAGAGACATTGGTTGTGTTGGGTTTTTAAAATTTCTTTACACAAAACTACTGGAGCTGCCGTAGCTCCAGAGTCAGTCCCATGCTGGCCACTCCACCACCCTGCAAAGGTGTAGGGAATGTTTGTCTCAATTATTCCAATGTATTTGCATGTATAAAAAGCAACATTTCTAAATCCCAATTACTAGGGTAGAGCTGTCTAAAAATAAAAAAAATTAGGTAAGGGATGCAGAGATGAGAAGAATCCCTTGAACTTTGCTGCTGTCTCACACTTATCCTTCTTCAATCTTTCTGAAATGTCATGCTCAGAAAAGTCATGTTGCAGGGAACCACTATTTACTGAGCAAAGGGAGTCTTGCAGGATTATCACTCATAGAAAAGAGCAAGCTTGAGAAGTTTAAAAATAGACCATGCTAATAATTCTTTTGAAAGATCCATGTGTAAAATGGGAGTTGAGATCTATTTTATGATGGTGCTTTGATAACTAGATCTATAGGAATTAATTTCAATCATACTTTTGCTGCAATAGACCTTTCACTAAATTTTTTCCTTTTAAAATGTGTTTTGAGCTATATTCTGAGTTAACTGTTTGTGGTGGTTACTTTGTCCCTTGTGTCTTTCACTCTTCCTTGTGCTCTCTTCCACAGTCTTCTCTTAAGATAGTGTCTTCTCCCTTTTGCCTATCAGGTAAAGGGCTTTCACACTGACAGCACCGAGCAAATAAATAGTGATGGATGAGATCTCTGTGGGAGCCAGTAGGAGCATTCTGCTGGACCCTGCTGCATTTAATGTCCTTGACAGCTGTATCTAGGAGAACAGAGTTTTCCTTTGTCTGGCTGTGGGGATGACTACAGGCTATTCTGCACCACTCCTCTGCACAGAACCGTGCCACAGAATCCATTTCTGCAACCTGCCTTCCTCAGACGATGAAGCCTTGATGGATCTTCTGTACTTGTCTTTCTCCTACTGCTCAGCATTTCAGTCCAATTATGAATAGGTTTATTCTAGAGATACTGCTTTTGCTTCAGTGGGGTCAATATGTAAAGGCCTATTAAAATCTGTGCAAATTGTAATACATGATAACACAGCAAGCACTGCTCTCTCAGCATTTGCCATGGTATCATCTTGTTGTGACAAGAGCAATGGCATTTCTGTTTCTGTTGCAGCAGCAATAGCATTTCTCTGTCACTGTGGCATAGTGGTACTGACATTAAGTTCAGTTGTTGTAAGAAATGCTCCTTAGGCTTTTCTGCCTTTCCTGGAGGAGAGAAGGAAATCAGAGAGTTCTGCCACATGAAAACTATAGAATACAGTTCTCTGAAATGCAGATCTTGTCTCCCTATATACAATTGTTAATACCCAGGGAAAGTGGAACTGGCACATTCCTGCAGGTTTGGAGGACCTGAATTAGGCTGTTTAGCTGCAGCATAAAAGGTATGGGCTGAGGAATTGACCACTGTTTGCTTGGTGATTGGGCCAGTGAACTGCAGTCTCTTTGAAATGCTCCCTAGTCTGTGCAAAAAAATTTCTTTCTGTCTGCCTGCAGAGATCCCAGTACCTACTGCTTCTCAAGACAAGCTCTTACTTTTGGAGTGTGGTATAAAGCAGTACTAAACTTCCTGGGGTTCCATTCATTAAGAGAGCAATGAGATCTGTCTATATGATTGCTGGAACTGAAATGCATATTCGATTTGTATATTGTTGAAATTTCCTTGTTGTGTGCACTTAACCCTTTGGACATTTTCAGGAGTGCTCACTGAAGAGCATTTTCTGCCATTCCTGATTTCTGAGGACTTTAATCTTTAATGTACATAATGGCAGTGTGAACTTCAAATATTCCATGCCACTTTGAAAGCTGTGCACTGCACTGGTGATTAGGAACAGGACCTTTAAAGTGTTAGGATATTCTTTCTCTTTTCATTTTAACTGACTAATTTTGTTTGTTCAAATGTGTTTTGGCCTTAAATGTTTTAAGGGTGCATTTTATTTAATAATTTTTAAAGATTTAGGTTTGGTAATATTTGGTAATAAACCAAAAAATATTTTGGTTTAGGTAATACAGATATTTGTATCTTTTCAGGTTCCAGAGTTCTAAATCTGGAAAGATCTACCTCCACAGAGATGTAAGGCTCCTATTCTCTCGGAAATCCATGGAAGTTGATAGCGGCGCTGCATATGAACTCAAATCTTACACTGAATCTCCAACAAATCCTCAGTTTTCACCAAGATGCTAGCAAACAATGGCAAGCTCAAGTATTCATTTTACTGTTGAGTACTCCTTGCAAGCAAAGATTGGTAGAGACAACAGTATAAAGTTAAGTCTGTAAAGGAATGAAAATAGCGCTCAAGAGAAAGAAGGTTCTATGTGATCCTGGACCAGTTTTTAAAAGGTTTCTGGAATGAGCTTTGTGTATTCCAAGTAGACTGGAAACATACTTAAATCTAATCTTTTTGTACTGTTTAAAACCACTTCATTGGATGTGTTGCAATAGCAAATTCCCAAGTTAGTTTAGTGTTTACACTTTTTATTTTATTTTTCAGTTATTTAATATTTAATGTTTCATTTAATACTCAAGTGATGTTTGTCTTTAGTGTTCTAATGTAGCATAAATCCTATGTAAAATCATACTATGTATTTTTGGCATTAATATTGAAATCTGAAATATATACAGATGTCTTTAATCTGTGTGCTGTTTTAAGTGATATTCATTTAAGTTATTGAAAATGGGGACAACAGGTGAATTTCCATAACATTTCATACTATGCAAGCATTTAGCTGTTTTTTCTCTTTAATGGTACCATTTTCCATTTTTCTCACATCCAGATTTAATAACACTTGCAACCACACTGCAGATTGTTTATTTACTGACTCATGGATTCAGATCATTAATTCAATTCACATCTTGCTCCCTCAATTTCTTTTCTTTCCTTAAGGGCCATTTTAATTTTGCTTTCTGTTATTAGTTTTCCTCACATAAAATTTGCACCCTCCCCCATTTTATTTCTCAAATTGTGTTAAAGGATGTACTGTGCAAACAAATTAGTATTTATATCTCAAATATATGCAAAAGCTATGAAACTTGTACTTTTTGTTTTATTTTTAGATGAGAGGATCTTCATGTAATCCTAAATATTTTTCATAGGTCAATTCCATGTAGGCCACTAGGTGGCCATAGGAAGTTTTACTAGCAATGCTACACTGGGCATATGACTATTTTCCAGTACGTGTGTGTATTCCTAAAACAAAACAGTCAGATGAACAGTTTATGCTACGTGTTAAACTGTGTAACTGAGAGAAATAAAGTTAGAAGCATTTGATTATATTTGAGCTATATATTTAATAATGGAAATGAAGCTTCATGACATTTGACGAAGATCTGAGTTTCTCAACTGTCTTACCTTGATTTGTCTTTTTCTTTACTTTGCTGTAGGTTTTTAGAGTGTCAGTATTATTCAAGGTGCCCTTTACCATGCTTATCTGATGAAGACTGGAGAAAGGATGAATGTGTGTCTTGTATATTCAGCACTGCCCTTAGATGAGAGAAGTCAGTGTATCATGAAATCTCCAGGAAGTCTGCCAGGGAACGTAAGGGAGACTGGACTTTCCAGATGATACTCATCAACTACCTTGTACATGCAAATGACTGCTGCTCCAGAAGGGCAAAGCTCAGATATTACTGAGTCCTTTCCCCATGTCAGCAGTGTTTTCCACTCTGCTACACCAGGTTTTCAAAGGTTTACCTAGCATTCATTTTAGAGAGAATTGGGGAAAACTGTACAGGAAGAGATTGTTTGCAGTTTCTAGTCATTTGTGCACCCTTTAAAACTGAGAAAAGGTTTCTTTTGGTAGCAGAAGAGTCAAACACCACTGCAGCTGTACTGTGTACAGAACTAAGGTCTGGACTAGGATATCAAGAGGGCGTCCTAGTTTCTGTGTAGCTGCTATTGAGTCATAAGCAAACAGCATGTATCCTCAAACTACTTATTTGTGTCATGGTGCACAGCTTGCTTGCATGCTCAGTGAGAAAACAACATGAGGAAAGGACACATTTTTAATGAAAAGTCACCATTAGTAGTAGATTAACCTTTTATTTTGCACTGACATTATGCAATGTTTGTATCTTGATAACTTTATTTAAATAGACTTCTTCAAGTAATTTCCTTTCATTAATTTGCTTTGAATAGCAAAGAAGTGTGGATTTTGAATATGTGGTTACTGCAAGTCATGTCTAGGAAATAAATTTGTATTCACTTTAATAGTCAAACTACACTTAGTCCCTGTATGGATTTGGAATGAAAGTGACCTTGGATTATCTGTGCACAACTTTGATTTTACTGAGTCATTCTCCATTTACAGCTTGATCTGAGTAAACACTTTCCATTAGGGACACACCTGGAAAAATGCTGGATGCTCATAAACTATGAACTAAATACCACATGACCTTCTAAGCTTAGGTTAAGACTAGACTAATTTTTGAGAGATCATTGGTTTCTCCTCTTTATTCCTCAATAGGTTCAACCATATGCAATTATTTTTAATAAATGTTTGAGTGGTTTATAAGGGCCTCCAGTGATGGCTGCTACAACTAACCTCTTCCAGTGATAAATTATACTTATCATGACAAAGTATAACATTTAGTAATACTATCTGCATTAACTTATAGTTACATAAGGATTTATAACATCCAACTAAATGTTGCTGAAGTTGAGTTAAATACTACTTAGCCTTTTCACTATAAGCAAACCATTTAGTTCTTGTATCTCCTGTTTCANTTTTTTAATAACTAAGACAACCCCAGACTGTTCAGTCAGCCTTTATTTTGTGCACCTCGTCATTCTGGCTATTTGCTTTCTTTTGGACTGAATCAGTCTTGAAGTGTGTGAGGCTGGACACAGCATCCCAGTCAGGGCCTCTCTGTGCCAATCAGACTGGAAGAATTGGTTGATAAATCATATGGATTAAAGTCCTCTTCATGCATCCTGTTGGAATACACTGGTTTTCAGTATCAGATGTCAACTTGCATTCATATGGTAACCCAGTATACGAGACGCCCTACCTGCTTGTTCCCAAAATAGTAGCTCTCCTTATTGAAACTTTTTCTCTCACTACCCAAGATTTTATATGCCGAACACAGCACTGCTGTTTGAAGAATTGATAGCTGTGTCCAACAAACTTGCATCCACCACATTAAAGTTTCATCTAATTAAGTTTCCCTAATTTGCATGGGAAAGTGTCAGAAGCCTTATTAATGCCAGAAGGCATCTGGAACTTCAGCCACCTTCACCCACTTCTCCACATGGTCTATTTCCTTTTTCTTAAAGGAAAGATGATTGTGTGAAACCCTTGTTCTTAACTGTGAATTCCTGCCTAGCTACTCAGTTTCTTTTGAGTGCTTATTTTAGATGATATTTCCAGTCATTATTGACAGCCTAATTATATAGGTTGTATTCTGTCCTCCCCATACTCTAATTCAAGTTCAGGAAAAGTGACTCCTGGAAACCCATTCATTTTTTACAGGTTCCTATATGAATCACCAGTAATTAACTGGAGATTGCTTCTGTCATTCTCTAATCTCTTAAGGAAATTTTTTTATCCAAGTTGAAAATATTTACCAAAACTAATTAAAGTAACCTGCAAAGCAGTCTTTCCTTATTCCAGCTAGAGGCTATACTTCGTTTGTTACACTGTTTACCTTGATCATGCCAGATAGAACAAAAAGAAACATTAAATGCTTTAGTCTTTAAAAGTTTTGTTCAGTAATATTTCAGTACCCCCTTGTCTTCATGATCTGCTTTAGGTACAGTTCCTTAAAAACTGACCTAGTTTCTGTAGGCTGCTTTCTTGTATTTGAGGCCATTGAAGAACCTGGGCTTTTCCTGAGGTTCTGAATTTATTTCCCATCTTTGCTCTGCATTTTGTTCCCTTAAAGAAATAACTGCATTAAGGAACTGCTGAATCCTTGAAACTGTTTTCCCTCACATTAATCTCCTAAGAGATTTGAAAGAAATTCCTGGAGTTTGCATTCTTGTCTGCTGTCACTGCTTTGTTCTTCTTCCTTTTAAAATCTATGAACTTCGTCCTTTTTGTGATCATTTTTCTATGTTGCTCTGTTTTTCACACTTTCAGACCATTTCTCCCTGATTTTGCTAGAAGCAAATGTGGCACACCCACCACTATCATGGCTTTTTTCATCATTAGGAAAAAACCCACTGGTGCATTCTATGATTATTTTGCTGTGCAGTCTGCCTGGCTGTATCTCTTTCTGAATGAGGGATATGCACATTTCTTGGGTTCCCCACAGCTACGTGATCCTGGTCTCTGGATGAATCTCTCAGGTGCACAAAAAACCTCTTCCACCTACTGGCCTGTGGGGCTTTTAGTACAATTCAGCTGTGCCAAAATCATTGACAGCTTCAGCTTTCACAGACCTTTCTGACCTGACTCTTATGTTCTTCCCGACCATAATCGCACAAAGCCTGTCCTGGCCAGTCCCTCCTGAGCTGTGCTAATCCATACCTTGCTGTTCACATAATCCATTTATTTAGGGACCCCTAAAGATTTATTAATGGTGGGCTATTTAAACCTTAGCTCCTTTATGTTCTTGAAGAGAGTCCACAGAAGGGTATTTTTCAGCCAAGAACCAGACACTGAAAATTAGATGGGGAGGGAATAAAATACTTGGTATAACTTGATACTGTGCTGTTAAGAAGTTCCAATGGACTGAGCCTTCCTATCCTGTCAGCTGCTCTCTGGGATTCACGCGATCCTCGAGCAATGCTGCTGAGGACTCAGCTCCTTGTATTTTGATCACTAAAAGTGGCCAAAAGAACTAACTTTAGCCGAGCAGTATAGGCTTTTTCCCCTTTACCCTGATGCTGAGCAGGGGAGGCCATGCAGGCTGGATGAGCTGGGGTCAGGGGGCTGTGCTGAGCTGAGCTGAGCTGAGCTGAGCTGGGGGCCTGTGAGGGGACCAGAGGAGATGGCCTTAAGCTGAGACACGGGCGAGTCACATTAGATATTAGAAGAATTTCACTGTTCGGCTGGTCAGGCTGCCCAGGCAGGCGGTGGAGTCACTATCCCTGGAGGTGTTTAAGAGACGTATGGCTCTGGCGCCGGGGGATGTGGTCTAGTGGTTACAGTGACGCCTGTGNAGAAGGTGGGTGGCCGGGCCGAGGGGCACAAGGAACCCCGCGGGGCTTCTCCTGCCTCCATCGGCGCGGCCGGGCCTCTCCCTCCCTCAGCGCAGGGAGCCCCGCGGGCCGCAGCGTCTCCCGGGCCCGGCCGCCCCTCAGAGCACCGCCTGCCCTGAGCGCAGTCTGAGCGCAGCAGGGCCGGGCGGCGCTCGCCGGGCCCGCGGCCGTGTGGGGCTGGAGGCGGAGGAGCCGCACCACCATGATGGCTCGGGAGCGGCTGTGCCCTGGCCCATGGGCGGTGTGCGCTGGCCTGACCGGGCCGATGGCGCTCCCTCGCTCGTTCTTCGG
>VXBC01004509.1:1379739-1393764 GCA_013399945.1 Ploceus nigricollis | reverse complement strand
GCGGTGCCCTGGCCCATGGGCGGTGTGCGCTGGCCTGACCGGGCCGATGGCGCTCCCTCGCTCGTTCTTCGGCCTCGGCCCCGCTCCCTCCGGGTGTTCCGCGGGCCGCGCCGTCCTGCGTGATGGCCTTCGGCTCACGATCGCAGCGGCGGGATGGACACCAGCCATAATCCGCAGGCTAAACATTTGTTTCACTTCTAAAAAATGTTCAGTTTTTAATGTAATCAATTCAGGTGCAGAAATCCCCAAATCACAACGACCATGACCTGTGCTAGTTAAGGCTTTTAGAAAGAATAACTGGCTGGGTTATATTGTGGTGTCCCTCTTATGTCATCTCTGTAACTAATAATTGTGTCGTTTCTCAAGTGGAATTTGGTTTCATAGATAGCTGTGCTGTGACTTTAAGGAGCCGTTTGTTTTTTAGTCTTGTCATTGCTGTGGGAGCCCGGTTGCAATCCCCGCGGCTATGATCCGGAGAAGTTATGAAACACAAGTACTGCTTTGAAGGACGCTAAAAGAAATAGCCTAATCTACATCAGCTCTTAAGTTTTTGTTTAATAATTTGCAATTTGTAATATGAGTTAGTCGCACAAGTAGAGCTTTGGGGGTTAATATGGAATGATACCTTCCCAATAGGTGCAGTAATCAGAACCAGCTCCTTGTCAGGTCTGTAATCTGCTCTTAAATAGGTGTGTTCTGCAGCGTGACTGAACGTTCATGCTAGGTAGGCTGCTGAAGGGATACTGTTCCTCTTCAAAGCCTATAAAAATAAGTCCCTGGCCTATGCAGCACTCCTAGAATAGCTCTGTAATAAGAGCATAGTTAAACATGTGGCAGCAAGTTTATTGTAATGCCTTCTAGGGTGTTCTGATGAAGTCAGGTGACTGGGGCTGATTTTCCTAACGAACTTTCAGACTGAAGTCTTGAAATGTCATGCTTATGCACTGCTTGGAGAAATTACCTTTTACTTGAGAGATGGGAGGTCCTTGCTGCTCTCTTAATTTAGTTTTAGTCTGGTAAAGTGTTCAAGAAAAATTATATAACATCAATAAAATAAAACTTTGATTATGTCCTGGTCTGATACTGTGATATCAGTGCTGTTATGACATTGCAATATTAACCTCCACTAAAACTATTTGTCTGGGTAGGCAAAACTGAGCATTCACTCGGTTAATGCTTAGCTCTGAAACACTTACATAAACAACCCATTTTGCAGTACTTATTCATATGTGTGCATCAAAAGATGACGCCCCTAAATGAACTTCGAGACAGTGTTTTCCTGATCAGAGCTTTTTTCTAAACTTTCTGACATGCTGTAAGAAGCTTGTGCTGAGCAAGAAAGGTTTTTAACTACAGTGGTACAAACTGAAAATCTGCCAAAGACCAGCGTTTCCTGTTCTTGGTGTGAAAACTCAGGACAGTGGCAGGGGGAAGTTCAGAAACAAAGAAACTTTGGCCATAGGAGAACGTGTGTTTGGTTGAGTCTTTTGGCCTTAAAAGCCTGTATTTTTCAGGAAACTCTTAGAGGTGGTGCATTTTGTTGCTGAATTGCTTTTTGCCACATCAGTTTGCTGTAGGGTTGTGCTGTTGCCGTGTTTTTCCCGTTTTCTGCTTTGCATTTTGTCTGATGTCTTCTGCTAAAGATGAGCCATTCATACCAGAGTTTTGAAAGGCTGATGGCTCTTTTTTTAAGTCATGCAGGTCACTTGTCCAGCAGATACAGAACTTTACGCTGCTGGAACTTCTGCAAAGATTATAATCAAAAGCTGTCTTTAGGTGAGTTAGGTAACTACTGCCTTCCTGGTAGATCATTTTAATGACTTCATGAGCTGTGTCAGATTCCTGTAGAGAACTAAAATTATAACTTTTGTGTGGTTGTCACTTGGAAGAAGAGCGTGGTATATCTTGATTTCTGCCCACTCCCCAGTCATTTGTTAGTCACTTGGTTGTTGCTTCTGTAATTCAAGGGAGAATGTTCTGAATGTAGGAGTGGCTTGGACTAAAGTCTTTGGGGCTCAGCAGCACATCTCTGAGAGTGCTCAATACCATTTGGTCCTCAGAAGAATATAAGAGCAGGACGTGCAGGCAGTGATCATCTCAAGAAACTCCGAGGTCTCAGCAATCTGGTTTAAAAGGCTTCTGAGCTGCAAATGAACACATCGAATTGCTTTCTGAATCTAAATTCTTGGCACTCCCTGTATCCTTCAGCACGGAGTTCTGCAGCTTAGAACTGTATTCTACGTGAAGAACTGTTGTCTTAAGTATTTTTTGAACCTGCCATCAGCTAGTTTCGTTTGACACCCCAAGTCGTGGTATTGAAATTCTTTGTGTTCTGTGGGTTTTTGAGTCTTAGTTGTTGTTGGTCATCAAGAAGAAGCGGCTGTGCTCTGTATCCTTTTGAGCTGCATTGATGCATAACACAATGTTTTTGTTTGGATTGCCTGCTGTGCCGTAATTTGTCAGCCCTGTGAGTTTGCATAAATGTCTCCTTTGATGCACCGTGAATACATATTTATATAAGCTATTTATTGTTGGTCCTCTTGTCGTAAAAAATACGTCCTTTTGGCTTTTAGTGGCAAAATGTGCCCCCTCAAATACTTTGTCTGTTGGCTCAGCAGTGAGTACCCAGTGATTCAGCATTAGGTGTTCAAAGTGTCGAGCTGAAAGGATTACTTTTGAGCAAATCCAGTCTGTGGTGGCATTCTGATGAACCACGATGGGGAGAGCAGCTGCTGCGTGATCTTTGTAATACATGAGAACTGTGGGCTTGGCTAGTGTGATATTGCCTAGTGAGAAATGGTATGGTTCTATGTTCAGTAGTGTCAGGGAAACTTTGCCCTTTATTTGTGTTTGGATTTTGCATTGTATTGCCTAGCTGCATTTTCATCTAATAAAAAGTGTTGGTTCCTGTTGTCATTGAAGTTTCTCTTTAATTGTTATGAGAGTTTCTATTTTTTCCTTGGGAGATCTGTTAATTCGGTTTTCTGTTGTATTGTGCAAAGCTGTCCTTGAGGTGTGTTTTGCCCAAATGGAGCAACTAGAAAATGTTATATTCTAAATCTGTTACAATCTTTTTTTCTGAGGCACCTTACCAGAAAGATGTTGAATCTTTCACAACCTGGAGCAGTTGATAAGAGATAGAGAAGAGCACCTAGGGATAGGCGATGTGGTGGTGGCTCTTGTTCTTCACCTCTGGCTTAAGTAGCTCCCTGCTCCCTGTGTCCCTGTCCTCCCTGCTGCTGTGTTAACACACCTGTTTGTGCAGCTGCGTGGTCATCCAGGCTGTGGAAACCGATCCAAACGAAACAGCCCAACAAGGGAAGAAGAAAAAAAATTATGAACGGTTATTTTTCTGTTGGATTAGTTTCTGTAAACCTAACTGGGGAATACAGGCAGTCATGCTGATTGACGCAATGCAAAGGATAATGACAGGCATGGAAAAGAGCATGAAGGGGCTGCCTAAGCAGCTCTAGGTGGACATGAAATCTTAGTCATAGATGAATGACACCCTCCTGATTTCAATGGCAATTCTTACTTGCTGCCTGAAAGTCTTTCTGTGACTACAGGTGGTAATAACAATTCTGTGCTGCAGCAGTCAGTGCAAATCTTTATGTATTTTCTCTGAACCGGGAATGGTTTTTATTAAAAAAAAAAAAGGCTGTGGCCAAATACTGGAAAAAACAGACCAAGAATTTTGAATGAAGGATATTTTAGAAACAATTCAATAGAATAAATTGTACTTCATACATTATATTGCTACATGGACATGGAACAGATGAGTGTGAAGTAGAGGCCAGTGAACAAATTGCAGTTTTGCCAAATGAATATCTCTAAATTATTATTTTGAGCATGTTTTACAGTATGCTCATAAAATAGGCATTTTATTTTACACAAATGCACTACCCAACTGTCTTCATCCTCATAATTTCAGGATAATTATAGACATGTATAGAGAAACACAGTATTGCTATTAATGTAACAGCAGGCATGTTTTTGAGACTGTTTCACAGTGAGTATCAACACATTATGGCTGGAGCAGCCATACAGATCAGTGTGGCAGTGGAAGTGCCAATCTGCCTATGCAACTGAATGATGAAATGGGCATTTGGAAAAAAAGTCCTGTGGTCTTTGCTCACTATTCAGTATTTGTTCTTAGTGGACCCCTTGTTTTGATAAAAAAAGAAAGAGTTTTGTTTGAGTTTTTTATTCAAGATTGAATAATTCAAATTGCTTTTCTTTGAGAGGGAAGTGCGCATGTCTTCAGCTTCTCCAGGAAAGGTGTCTAAAATGGGAGGCTGAACTCATACAGTTGCTGTCAGCATCTGAGAAAGAATGTATGAAAATGTCTAATCAGATAATTGTTATGCTCACTTGGAAGCAACAATGGGCATGTGGGTGTATTACCTGCAAAGCTATTCTGCATACATATACATTGTTAAATGTTTCACTTACAGTATCACTCACTGTCTTTCAGGAGATGGAGGATAAGGTGTTAAGTCCAGAAAAAGCTGAAGAAGCAAAATTGAAAGCAAGATATCCTCATCTGGGCCAGAAGCCAGGAGGCTCAGACTTCTTGAGGAAGAGGCTTCAAAAAGGAGTAAGTTCTTTATTGTCCACGGGGTATAGACCAAAAAATCCAAAATTCCTGTATCTGCGACTTTTTTTCCTGCTCCATGGGCCTTTGCATGGTTAAAGAGTCCTAAGAACCTTAAATTTTGACAAAGCACAAGGAAGACAAATTTGTCTCTGCACAACAAATGCCAGGTTGGCAGGATAGCTGTTTACAGCATCAGTGCCTCAACCACACTTGTTATAAAAAATTAAACTTAGAAGCTGCTGTGATAGACTTGAAAAAAACTTTACAGTAAACACCAAGGGTTAGGAACTCATTCTTATTTTGTAGTGATTTTATCTTGCCCATTCTTATGCCCCCAAAATTGATGTGCACTCCTTTTATCCATGTTTCTGGCACATGAAAGTTTGGTGTCTGCTGTTAGACTAGGCATTATCTGACATTAGTGGTTTGACAACGGTTGTATAATTCTGGATATACACCCAGACCCAAAAATAATGATAGAAGAATGAAGAGTGAGTTAATATTTCAGTACTGTTCCACGTCTAACCAATGTCTCTTCTTAGCTATTTGACTGGGGTTTTTTAGTTTAATTATTCATACAGTGATTATGTAATGCCTTTCAGGCATGCTAGGACTCTGTTCTTGTAATAATCCTGGTATGTCACTGCTTCTGGTGGTGCTTTCATTGCTGTCACACCGTTGTGGGTTTTTTTGCTATTGTCTAGGCCCTTTCAGTACACACAATGATTCCAGGTATAAACCTTCGCAAACCAGCTGGTGGAGTTCAGTGCTGATCTAATTCTGTGCTATCTGGTAACATCTCTTGGGAATTGTTACTGTTGGCAGGTTTTTTGGATAGTCTTTGTCTCATAAGTTGGAAGATATAAAGCAGAGTTAATGGCCGCTGGGCCTGGGCAGGTGGTAGATGAGGTGACTCCCTCTGAGTTACTCTGCTGCATGGCCAAAGGCAGCCTAAATGAGACTTCACTGGGTTCAGGGTATGTGTAGACACAGAAGGGAGTGGTAAGTTTGTATTGTGATGATATCTCAGGAAAACAGGCCAGCATTCAGTCAGTAAAGGTTGATAGCCATAAAGGAATTATGGCTGCTTGCACTTGGTGCAAATGTGAGAGAATCTCACCACCAGCAATAACAGCCTGTACAATATCTTCATCTTAATTATACACTGTTGAATGCAAAGGCTCTTGCAGCATGTACTTTCAGATTTAAGCACAGACAGATCCATGGCCATCTTAATTGACTTTTGCTACTCTGATGAAAGATGGCATAAACTTCTGGATTCCAATTCATAATAGGCCTCCTGCAGTTTCTGATGTGGTGATAATAACTTTATTCCATTTATTTTTTATTATTTTGATTTAGTGTGCTCAGTGTCTTAAATGATGAGGCTTCTTTACTTGATAGGGGTTCTGGTGTACTTTGGGCTGCCTGCCCTGATGAGATTTAAAATAGAGTGAGGATTGTGTATCTGCTCTCAGATACTGTTTCTGGCAGGAAGACACCTGGGCAGACATAGTTGTTTTTGAAAGGGATGATCAAATTCAGGCCGTCTGTGAGAAACTAGAATAAATCAGGAAAGTACAGGAATAAGTTAAAGGAAGAAGTGGATTGATATTCTAAAGCATGAGAGATGGTTTTTCTCAAATATTCTTCTGCGATCAGCTGTAGCCCAAATCATCAGTTTGGCAACCAGGACACACTCTGCCAGGTCATATTTGCTGTCCAGAAATGTTCTGCATTTGATGCACACACCATTACTAGCACTAGGAAGAATGGTAGATGAGAACAGTACTACATCATGTTCCTGTGGAGGGATTCTGTTTGGAACTCTTAGACAGACAGAAAGATATCTGCTGACAGCTGTATCACATCTGAAGATCGAATGGTTCTGTTATTACCTAGTTGATGTTTAAAAGTTTCTTTTGATTGCTTAAGTCTTAAAGGGCAAAATGGGAAAGCCTTTTTCCAAATCAGATTATGTTCTGCCTTGAGGTCTAGGCTGCAGGAGTAGTGCTAGAACATTTTGGTGTAAATAGGGATTACACCATCAAAAGGATTGTACTGGGAAGGTTTATAAATAAAAGTGTTTGATTCAGATGTACGACAGACTATGGGAGAAACAGATCCGGTAACTTCAGGGCTCTGGCAGGGAACTTCTAAAGTCAGTTCAAATTTCTTCTGTCTAGCAACGGCTGCTGCTGAGCATTTTGCAGCTGGTTAGTACTAATGCAGAATAGAGCTGTGGTGGCAGTGTGCTGCCCAAAAGCACTTGGACATGGCAGGTTGTGATGGCTGTTGTCAGCTGACTGAGGACTAAGCCTATACAAATATAACTGCGTAGTCTATCTTCATAGATGGTTGTGATTGTAAGCAGTAGTCAGTGGTGTAAATCTTAATCCTGAATCTAATTTTTTTTTGCCTCATATGAAATCAGTTAAAAATCATGGGTTTTGAGTATCTTAGTGGTAGACTCATGGTGAGATGTAAAAACAATGCAACTTTTCCTGCAAAATGTGTCAGTGAGCAGTTGAAGACTTGGATGAAGAATTGGATGAAATTCCATGCCTCATTTTACCATGATGTGGATAAATAACAGTCATTTGGCTTTGACATGCGTAGGTAACTTAATATTTTGAAAAATCTGGCTACTCTTAAAGGTAATGCTAATGAAAACTTGCTGATATATTAAGGAACACTGTTTTTCAACTAGGAATTTAAAACTTAAATTACTTTCGTATTCAGAAAAAAAAATGGAATGAGGGATAATAATTTCCTTGACATAGTGCTTTTCAGAAGGACTGTACAGTAGATTTGACTTCACTAAATAATTGGTTTGGGAACTTCAGGAATTACAGTTCACTGTTTTAATGTGTGCAGAGAAGAGGTTTTCTTGTTAGCACACACTTTCATGCTACTTTGATCTCTGGTATGATAGATCAGGCTCTGTTCTCCAGCTTTAATTTGTGCATGGTTTGATTTTTGTGTGTAGCAGAACTTGTTCACTGCAACAAAATTTGAAGACCCCAAGGTTTCAGTTGTGGGAGGTGAGCTTTTGGGAAAACCAGGGCAAAAATAATGTTCAGATTATTGTTCACAGTAATGTTCACAATGATGTTAAGTTCAGCTGTCTGTGCTTACTAGTCTTGATAAGACCTTTTTTTAATCAACATAGAGCTACTTTGATGAATCACAGAGATTTTACAACTTTTTAATATCTAAAACATCTATTTAACAATGTAATTCAGTGTATACATCTGATAAGATTTCAGGCTTTTAAATATATGTGTTTTGTCTTCTAGCAAAAATACTTTGATTCTGGTGATTACAACATGGCTAAAGCAAAGATGAAGAATAAGCAACTGCCTACTGCAGCTCCTGACAAGACAGAAGTCACTGGTGACCATATTCCTACTCCACAGGATCTTCCTCAGCGGAAACCATCTCTTGTTGCTAGCAAGCTGGCTGGCTGACGAGAACAGCTGAACTGCATGATTATTCTCATTCCTGTTATTTCTCCTTAATAGTTATTTCTCACCCTCACATCCCCCTTTTTCTTTCTTACACTAAGTCATGAGACTGACAGCTTTGCAGGTAGCGATAGCATGTGCTGCTATTGTAAGGGAATACTGTTAAGAGTAAAACGTAGTATTTGGACTAGTTGAGAACAATGCACTGATTAAAAAGGACAAGTTTGGTTAGAGCAATGTAATCTACTTGAAAATGTACATATTGCCCATTTCCTAGTGTAGGACTGGTTCCAGCAAGTGACATCACAAGTTTTACAACTTCTAATGTTTCTGCTTTTGTTATTTCATCTTAATTACAGCATATTTGTATTTAATATAACCTCCAGTTGTGTTGGGTTTTTCTTCCGTGTTTGGGTTTGTTGTCTAAAATAGAGGTTTAGACCACAAGTTGCTAGATGGTAAAGCATGTATAAAAACAAAGACAGGGCTCTGATTGAATTTTGTTTCTGCTTTTGAACTTGAACGGCCTTAAACCTGTTTCAGCTTTAACAATAGAGTTTTTACTTGGGCAATATTTGCCCATTCTGGTGTAACTCTTGTGAACCTAGTGCTTATTGACAACTGCCTGTTGAAGCTGGTATTCTTTTCAGTTCCATAGCTTAGGACACACTTTTGTTGAAGATGTGGATGAAGTGTGCATGTGCATAGACTGTTGAATTCACTCTTGTGCCATTTTTTGTAAATACAATAGTTTTGCACAACCTTTTGCAAACGTCTATCAGTTTTAAGTTTTAAAAAGCAGATAATGTGCCAATCAAAGCACAAGTGATTCTGTATCTTTCAAAGTCTTGTCCTGAAACTAAGAGCCCAGAATCTTGCTACTGAAAGTAAAAATTGTATACCTGAAATTTGTGAAACACATTTACACTTGACTCAACCTTATGCTTTTGCAGCTGTATATTTTGTTTCACAACAAAATCCAGCACTCAAGTATAAATTTGGAATTTGTACTTCTATTTGCAGGCAAGTGCCCTTTCTGTTCAGCAGTTGTTTAAGCTTTTAAAGCAGAAATGCTCTGTCTGTTGGCATGGAATATGGCTAAGTGTACTGCTCTGGAGAGTTCCCTGTGTGGCAAACACCAAATTTAGGCTCACTAATGTTTGATACGCAATTGGCTTTGGGCTATTTTAGACTTCTGGAAGCAGAAGGATATCTTTTTTTTTTTTCTTGAACTCCTGAAGAGGTAGTAAATTATTTCCTTTTCTTTGTTGTACAGCAGCCCCTCACTGGCTTTGTGGAGACAAATATCTGGAAAGGTATTTCCATAATGACTTATTGAGAAATAGGTAACTTTTCATATCAGAAAATAGGATTGAGCTCCAGTTCATGCTTATGGTGAAGGTTGTAAGTACTAGATAGACAAAATACATAGTTGGTATTAGTTAGGTGAATTGATGCATTTAAAACATGTTAGTTCATTGAAATCAGAATATTGAAAGTGGAGTATGATCCATAATATAATTGATTTTCATATAGGTAGTTGCAGTCTTCACAGTCTTTGGGAGAACAAGAAACTCTTTAAAAAGATCAGTTTACTGAATGCTTTTTTCTTTAAAAAATAGTTTGGAAACAGCCTGTTAGAAACAAAGCACCAATGTGAGTATCACAAGAGAGAACGCTTAAAGATGCATGTTTTTATAAGCTTGTACTTTGTGCTAACATATTCAGAAAGGTCTTGGGGTATAAAGGACTGCTAGTCAATACCAGTGCTGGCCCATATCTTCTGCAATGCTCTCTTCTAGAGGCAAACAAAATGGTCAAGAGAAATTGAATAGTCTTTATTTGGTCCTGTTTTGATCAGAACATACAGTGTCTATGTAATGTTTTTGATTCAGAGAAGCAATTCCAGAGAATTTCAAAATTGCTAACCTGATTCTTTTCAAGTATGTATAGCCCTGTTTTAGTAGTTAGATGGGCTTTGTCAAGCCTGACCTTATTCCTTATCCTCCACTAGTATTACAAATAATTTGTGTTTTTTGCAGAAGAGTTTGAAGAAATTGACCTACTTGACTTCTGTAAGAAATTAGGCTGGAAGAATAACAAGGAAACTGGAAATATTGAAGCAAGCTGCTTTTTATAAATGTTTGTTCTAATGTGAAAATCCTTCTTTATTTTTCTATGTATAAATGAAATTGAAACTTAATGATAGGATTGGGCCTGAAACAAATGTTGAACAACTTAAGGTGACTTGCTGTGTATTGTCTGGTGCCACTATTCTGTAGCTTCCCTAAGGTGAGTTCTCTTGATGTTTGGGAAGGTTTAAAAAGATAGCCATTTAAATTTAAACATTCCACTTACTTAGCTACAACTCAGCTTGTCCTGCTGGTTGGACAACACAAGCTCTTCCAATGCTCACTCAGTGACTTGCAGTTCCTAAGATTACTACAAATTCAGCTATGAATATATTCTCCATGTGTATATTTCAAGTACTGTAATACCAACTAGGTCAGTGACTGATTATGAGCCTTCACATCTGACAGACCTCAGCAGCAGGCACAGCTATTTTGATTCTGTACACTGTACAAAACTGAAGTCCAGTAGTCACTTAACAGTAAATGGAACATGACTGCAGATCGATGCTTACTTTCAGCTTACTCCAGCAAGATAACTCAGCTATCCAAACTGATGTACATAATGTATTATATGAGTTTTACCATTTGATAATTGCCTTTTTCAAAGAAAACCTGTCCACACTGTAGACTGGCAGTCCCTTTCATATCTTGCCTTTAAAGATAGACAGTGTTTAGTTGTTAGAGTAGTACTCATGTAGGCTTGTTATAGCAGATAGCACCAACATTTTATTTGAGATAGTTAAGTGGATTAATTACAACTTCACAGATATGTCCCCAAATCTGTAACACCAAAGGCTTCCCTCTCATTGTTCTTGATGTAGTAGGACAGTGTTTGTGTAAAGGCCACAGGAGTACATTTTGTTGGACATATTTACACCCAGTCAAGATGTTAAGGTGATAAAAGTGTCAATTGTTCTTTACAAACTTACACGTTGTATAGTATACAGAATAAATTGATTTACTTAGTTTTTATTGCACCATGGAGGTTTGTCTCATCTTTACTGTGGTTTCCTAAACGATACTGGATACTTCGGTATTCTCTGTGGAAGATTTCTAAACCCTAAATCTTGCTACTCTGTATCATTAAAAATATGACTGGGCTTTGGTTTCTAGTATGTTAGACTACAGAATTACTTTAATGTAATCACATTTATATATATTTCAGTGCTTATTTTTCTATTAAGGCAATTAAAGCTTATTGTTTGAAAACTCCGTAACAGATGATTGTTTGGGTCCCTTGCACTGAATGAAGGGGATGTCTGGGAACCATCTTGGTGCAAAGAAGTTTGCATTGCTTTAGACTGTTGGTCTAAATATGGCAACATTTCAAGAAACCACAGTGCTGGAAAAAAGTCCCACTAACTTCCCAGTCAGCCTGAGGCTTGGTGCTGATCTTTGCACAGCTTCCAGATCCATGGGGTGTTATTTACACAGTTAGCTCAGTCCCCAAGGTTATAGTAACACCCTCTGTGCTCTGCATACCTGCATCTACATGATTGTCTCTCTTCCTGCATATTTCTTGTATTACATTTCAGAGCTCTTAACTGTTCCATCAGTACTGGCTGGAACCAGCCCTGTATGTTTTCTACAACTAAAATCTTCAGGCCTGGTCCTTGAGGTGTGAGAATATGGGCTTGGCAGAGAACTCACTGCTCACTCACCGTACTGTGTGACAACAGAATAGGAAGTCCTGTGTGAGAAGAGAATTTTTCTGCCACAGTTGAACAGATCACAGATATGAACAGAACACAGATGTAAGAAAAAAGATAGGACAAATGCTTCTTAACTGCTGAAAAAAAATTGCTTAAAAATTCAGTATAAAAATCTACATGGGGACTGTGTCAGTTACATCACCTATACATTGTTATCTGGAACACCCTGGGATCTATGCTCTGAAAAAAAAGCCATCTTTTCAAAAAGATGTTGTGTGCAAGGTCAGACATGAGGTATTTTAAAATCTTGCCAGCAAATATTTGATGCAGGAGATGCATCTTAAAGTAGTCAGTCTGGATACATTACAAACAGGTTCTTTCTTGGCAACTTTCAATGTCCCCAATTCCTGTCCTTAATGGCAGATTTGAAATCCTGGTTTATGCAAATTGTGTCAAATCATAGCATATTTTGGACTCAGATACCTATTTTTTGCTGTGGCTCATAATTACATTTGGCTCCTGAGCTCCAGCTGTGAGTGGCTGAGATCAGTAATCCACAGTCCAGGCAAACTCCTGAAATGAGTGTCTTAGAATTTAGCATAGATATCCTGAGGAAAGGGTTCAAAATATCAGATGTGAAGCATCACACAGAGGGGAGGTCCAGGTCCTTTCTGAAAACAAAACTGAAATTTCAGTTGTTTACAGTTCCAGTGTTGCACGTGAAAGATGACTGGTAGCTTTAGTATAGATCTCTCTGGTTTGCCTTGGCAGACGGGTGAAGAGCAGCTATGAAAACTGCTTAGCCAAAACCTCACCCCTGACCTGGACAGCAGCTCCCAGGAACCCATTCTGGGCTTTTTATAGCACTGAGAGTGAATGTCCCATTCTGCTGGAGTGAGCCTTCTAGTGTGGGACAGCAACAGCAGTCATGGTTGATAAGCCTGGACATTCTGGCAGAACATGGGAAGGAATGTATTTTTTAAATTCTGTTCACATTATTTTGAACTCTCCCAGCAGAATCAGGTGGTTTTTAAATCTCTATTTACTAACCTTAGTTTCCTAGCTGTGCAGGCCATATGTCTGCACCTTATACAAACAGCTGTGGGTAAGCTACATGTTTTCATCTTGGCTATTTTCTATTTGTGCTTGCTACTTTCTCCATCTCCTTCCTTTTAGATAGCAGCAGTAAAGTCCAGCTAAGCATTTATTGGGAGTGTTTGTTTTGGGAGTCAGGATAGTGTTTTCTCTCTGTTACTAAATTGATGCATGATTTCTGACCCATTGCTTTCATGGTTCAGTTTCTCTGTAAACAAGTTTGTCTGTTTCTTTGGTAGTCGCGAGTTTCAGGGGCAGTGCTAACTGCACTGAATACACAGCTGTTAGCTAAACAGCTGAATTCTGAGAGTGGATAAATAGTCAAAAGCACTTTGGTGGAGAGTGTGGCAAACTTACCTATTTTAAACTTGTTTTGTATTTTGGACCTTGGACTAGTAGGATGCATTTCCAAGGTGGAAAACTAAAACAGAGAAAGAGAGAATAGCTTCAGTTCTGCTGTCAAAAGAACTCTTGACATAACCTGAGCTGTACAAAACAGTCATTAACAAATCATAAAGGAGTTGGGTGTCGTCCTGAGACCTTGCTGGAACATGAACTATGCTTTTCATTCCCCTTTGACATCGATGTTATATTTCTCAAAGATGTGTACCTCCATGTGTTGGTGAGAATGGACTTAATTATGGAAGGAACTGGTTTGGGCCCATTTCCCTTCAGTGCCTTCAGTGACGGTTTGAATGACAAATGCAATCCAGCTGAAGGAGGCTCTAAACAATTTGAAGGATGGGATTAGAATCGGTGCCCGTGAAGGGAAGGGACCGGACGGTTCCCTGCGCCTGGCGGTGCCCGCCGTGCGGAGCATCCTCCGCGCCTCGAGCAGAGCACGGGCTGCGGACCAGACAAAATCATAAATATCCCTGATGACATAACGAGTAATTTGTTCAGCGTAGGAGAGAAAGAATAAAATNNAAAAAAAAAAAAAAATAAAAAAAAAAAAAAAAAAAAAAAAAAAAAGGATGGTAAGGGAGAGGAGGAATACCGGTTCTGGCACAAAGCGGGGGGCGCGCAGCCCCACTGACCGAGCCCCCAGGGGTGCGGCAGCGGCGGAGCCCCCGCGGCGCGGG
>VXBC01004509.1:1281052-1379577 GCA_013399945.1 Ploceus nigricollis | reverse complement strand
AGCGCGGCGGGGATGCGCCGCGGCCGGGGAGCAGCGCGGTGGGGCGGCTCGGTTATCGCCTTCGGGGACACCGTCCCGCTCCTTGAGGAAAAACGGCTTCTACGACATAAGCGCTTTGATATTCAGCTGCGCTTTTTGGTGACACTGCACCTTTGGATTATATTCTTCTGGCAGTCGTTCAGAAGCCCTGCAGTCAGCAGTGATGCGCAGCGTGACTCTCATATGCTCTTTAATCAGGCATTTTTCTAATCTTTTTAGTCTTGTGTGTTAATATCTCATCAGCTTCTGCCTGGAAACTGTTACTGTCCTGTGCATCTTGATGGCAAAGCCTGCAAATTGAGATGTGGAAATGGTTGTTTTCACCCCTAGCCATGCATTGTTTTCATTGCTCTGCCTTGAGCTGGTGCATAAATCTGAAAAAAAATGACAGACACCAGGTCTTTAAGGGCAGAAGGGATGACAGAGGTCACTGGAATTGAGCAGGGCAGTACAACATGGCAAACTCCAAATACTACTTTCAAAAGGCTTGCACAGTCAAGGAGTGCAGGTAGGAAAGCCAGGCCATCTAGATCCTTGAGCCACTTAGTGAATACTCCAGAATTATCCCCAGTGAAGCACTCTGCAAGGAAGGAAAGGAAACAGACTTTTTGTTTTGACATGGAGAGGTCACCTTATTTGTAGAGTCCTCACACTCAGGAGTGGTGGGACAGCCCAGTGACTGTATCAGGACAAATCAAACCGGACAGTCCCTTCACCAGGGACTGCTTGCCTGTGTCTGAGAGTATATTTGTGTGGGAGAGATTGAATGTGAGAGGTGAGGTGCATGCCTGCACCCCCAAAAGAATAATAAATACATTAATGCTGTGGCACACCTTGGTGTCTTGTATCTCATACAAGAATACTTCTTTGAACTATCCCAAAGGGATGAAATTTACCATTCTGGTCAAGAGTGCGGTGCTGCTGCAGAGCTGTTACCAGGCACCCAACAGGCCTTCTCTGTGCAAGGAGTTATTTTAGAAATGTGGTTTTGATTTCTCCCTCTCTGATGATGTTCTTCTTATGGAATTAAAATGTTTCATAAAGTGTGGATCAGACTACTTGCTTTTTCTTTTTTATTTTTTTTCTTTAATTCCCACTTTGTCTGACCTTGAATTCTCTTCACTGAGTGGTTGATTCCTTTGGTCAGAAGCTGCTCCAAAAATGTGGGTGTGCTGTTGTCTTGGAACTGTGTTACAGTGGAAAGCTCAGGGCCCCTTATAATTCTTGAGGAGGGCCTGGCTCAGAGTTGGGCAGGCCAGGGTAGGAAACCTGCTGGGCACTCAAGAGAGACTCTCTGCTGTCTTCCCTCTCTGCTGACTCTTTCCTCAAGTAATGGCAGCATGCTGCTTGAATAGCATTCAGTGTCTCATCCTTGATTAGGTAACATAAATAATGGATTTAAGGTCAAAGCATGCTGAGGTAAAAAGAGCAAACACAAAGTCAGACAAGTGCAGGGATGATCCTGCAGCAGGGACTCGCTGGGTGATGAAGGCCAGTGAGAGTGTGTCTGTGCTTCAATCTCACACCACAGGCTGTTCCTGTCCTCTTTAGAGACATACGTAGGCACAGAAAGAGTGAGTTTCACATCTTTTTTAACTGGTAAGCAGAGGTTGTCATTCAGGGCAGCTGCTTAAAGTACCAGAGCTTCCAGTGTGGTATCAGCTCTTAGCATATGCTGTTGGCATAGATACTTTGCTGGCAAGCAGGGTCAGGGATGAATTTTCAGCACATTGTTGCTGCTGTGTGCCCTGGAGCAAAGGCAGCTCTCTTACCCTCTCCCACTGGATGCCCCCATCCCAGCTTGCCTGTGTTTTTCAGGTGGCTGTGTTGGTGTGAGTAACTTGCAACAAGGGTTGGTGAAGTTATGTTAATGACTGGATGAGCAGTGTTGCAAAGAAGTTGTCAGCATTTCTTCAGATGCTGTCTGAGAATGGCAGAACAGACTTATTTCCAGCTGGGGGTGGTGGAAGTGGGGCTCTGCTGTATGCTCCAGTGTGTCCAGTTTGCCAGTATGTTACCCCTTCAAATTTGGGTTCTTTACATACCAACATAAAGCTAGCATCCACTATCCCAACCACATATTGAAATAGCTGAAAGGAACTCTTATTTTTCCAAGCTAAATTTTTTTGTTAGAAACCAGCAATACAGATTTTTTTAAGAAGTCATGCCACTCCTGTGAAAGCCCTATTGTTTTGATTCATTCAGATGTGTTTCTAAGTTTGGTGGCTCTATAGCCAGCCTTGGAGTTGGACATGGTTGTAGTTAATCTAGAAATTTGGGTTTAAGTTAAAGGACTGGCTCAAGTGCACTCACAAACTGGTTGTGAGCAGTGGGCCCAAACCATGAGGCTTTGTATTCCTGTGCCCAGTGACTCTGCAAATTCAGACTCTGCTTGAGGGCATTAGCTTTAATTTTGGGGTGAAGCAGCTTAAATCAGTTCCATATCTCAGGCATTCTTACTAAAAGCGTTATGCTTTTGAGCCTTGTCCTGTTGGATATACATCTCTAGCAGGTTGGTGGTCTTGCTGTAAGTTCATTTCTGAAAGTTTTGGTTCTTTGGCTTTGCAGACAGACTTAAGAGAGCCTTGGTGTGGTTCCTGGATCACTGTAGCCCCACTGAGCGATGCTTGGATGTCGCTGATCCATTTCAGCATTTCAGTCACTGTTGACCAACAACAGATATGTACCTACTTCTGCTGACCCATAAAAATTGATAGGGACAATCTAGGCCATGTACTGCCTTTTGTTAAATGTAATTTGATTTCTGTGGAAATTAAGAACAAGGGAGAATGCTCTGCCTAGAATTGGAACTCCTCAGACTGCTCTGCTGAAATTGCCATGTTTTGTGTTTCAAGTCACCTTTGTGGGTTTCAGGGGTGTGAAACCAAGCCCCAGCACATGCTCTTCTTGCCTGCACACAAAAATCAACAAAACAGGTCAGACACTGTGTTTATGCTGCCTCTTTTAAAATCAGAGTGAAGAGGTAACATTTTTGTTCTCTGTTTCCATCTATTTTTCCCTGGGTTTGAGTTGTTTCTCTTTCATGCTGTGTTTTCCTAGAGCATGCTGCTTTGCCCTCTCAGGATTTCTGCTTCCTTTTTGTATGGCTGTGTACAGTGCACTGATTTATTTACTTATCCATTCAGTCAGAGATTCATTTCTCTTCATTCTTGCTGCTACCCATGGGCTCCTCCCTTTCCATTATCTTTGAGATGAGGGGGAGCTAGCTCCAGCTAGCTTGGTCCTGACATAGGGCCTAATCCAATTTCAGTTTCACTGAGTGGAAATGTTCCTTTGAACACAGAGGAATCAGTAAACAGTTTTCACTAGAGAGCATGGCCTGGGCAAGCTGATCTCAGTAGCTGACCTTGAAATGGTTCAGTCTGAGGGTTTATGAGCAGTAAATTGAGTTAGGGAAGTGTCAGAGGAAGCTGCATAGAACAAAAGCTGCTTGTGCTGTCCCCAGCACTGCAAGTGGCCCTTTCTTGGTTTCCCGTGGCTGTCTGCAGCAGCTGCTCTGGGGGTGAAGCCAGGGGTGTTACAATGCTTGGTCTGCTCCTTTGGCTGTGCTGGGTGCTTGCCAGCAAAAATGGCACAGGGTACTGGCTCTGCTTGGGTACGTGAGTGCTGCATGGGGAGGGAAATACAGCAAAAAACAACCTGAGCGCAAGAGAGAAAATGGAACTATTTCAAAATTTCTGTGCCTATTAGTGGGCTTTTCTTGGGATTTAAAAAAAGCTGCTTTAATTCTATAGTCCTGTATATTGCTGTGCAGACTTGTTTTAAAGTAGATTCTTTCACCCAGTGTGCAAGAGGCCAATCCACACACAGAGTTATTTGACTTTAAATAAGTCAAATACAGTTACAGTTCTGCACAGAAAGGGGTGCTGGGTGGCAAATCCATAAAGGCAGCACCACGACTGCCAAAACTTCTTACTAGTTATACAGTTTAGCAAACAAAGGCACTGGCTACAAGTTACCTAGTTCCCTTATTAATTAGTATTCTGTCTTCTATTGGTTAATGATTCTCTTGCTTCTCGTGCTAAGTCTTGCATGCTCAGTCTTTCTCTTCTTTTGGGTTGGTGATTTCTTGGGTCGGTGGCTGTGTGCCAGTGGTCAGGATCTGCCCCTGCTGGAGTTACCTGTTACCCAGCCAGAACTGACTCAGCACAGTTGAGTTGGCTCTATTAGTTTCTTCCTTGTCTGGAGGTTCTGTGACATGTCCTTGTGGCCCCTAAATTCTGCATTCTGTGTGTCCACTGTCAGGGGACATCCTTTTCCCAAGCTTTGTTAACCTCCCAGCAGGCCTGAGATCACTGAAGCGGGTCGAGCCCCAGACCTTAACAAGGCAATTCTACCAACAAATACTTTGTCTTTCAAACACCTGGACATCACTTAGAGCTTGTTAGCTGCTGTCTGTTTCACAGATTAAATGTCCTTTCCTGTTGATTAGGCTTGAAAGTATATAAAGATCAATCAGAGAATATCCTTAGGAAAATTTTGACATGCTCCACAATTCACAGCAAAACTATTGCCTGTGGTCTAAGTGTTCTGTAAGCACTGAGCAGTAACCACGTGTCTCAGAAGGTGACAGCTGAGTCCTTCCAGAGTGCTGGTGCCCATCAGTGCAGAGATGGGAGTCCTGCTCTGCTTTGAGATGCACGGTTCAGAGCAGAGAGGCTCTTGCAGAATCAAATGTGAACTGTCGAGGAATTGCACCCCCGTGGCAGTGAGCCTTCACAGGATACTTTATAACTGCACTCTGCCTCTTTAGAACCCAGCACAGCAGAGGAACAGGCAGTATTTCAGTTGTCTCTCTGCCTGGGAGCCTGCTGTGTCGCTGGAACAAACACGATGGCAGCTCTGCCAGTGACCAGTCACGGTGCTGTGCACCCACTTTATTCCTGTTGCCTTTAAACTGAAGGTGCTGGGGGTACAATTACCCAACAGTCCAACAACACTTGGTTTAACCTAACCTCGACATTTTACTATGTTTTTGTAAAAAAACCTGTTCTCTGTAGCCACGTGTCAGCCACAGCAGCTGAAGGAACTGAGAAAGCTCTTACCTTTCCAGCACCACTTTTGTGACATGTCAGCAATCTGTTGGCAAAATAAACTGTGAGCCTTGGGAAGCAGGGCAGGCCATGGTTTGAGTTGGAGCCCACTCTGCACCAGAGCTGCTCCCCTGGGTGCTGAGCTTGTCTGGAGGAGGAAATGATGCCACCCTGGTGGGGTCAAAGAGACACCAAGCTGTTGGTGAAAGCTTCTGACAGCCCACAGATAGCTTCTGGGAGGGTGCATCCTGTAGTCCTAATGGAACACTGGAAGTGTAGCATCGTTTGGAGCTACTTTTGGGGAGGGTGATAATAGCTTTATATTTTTAAATGCTCTTCTTTTGGTTTTTGGGGTTTTTTTTCTCTGTAGACATAATCTTGAAAGTTGTGTGAGTTCTTTGTTACGTGTAAAGAACTGTGAAGGTCCCATTTATAAGAATTGGTCTTATTTCTTCAATTCTTTGAGTATCATGTTAAATCATTTACCTGGTAATATTAGTGGATTATGTGGGATCCCTCCCCAGATTGTCACCAGCAATAATGTCTGTATATGGAGCTGCCACTGGTCTGTTTCTACTGCAGGGATTTTATAGCGTGTGCCAGACGGGTTAAGTAATGGCTTACTCTTATTTTTTAGATAAATAAATTATCAGATAAAGTGCTGCCAAGCTCCTGCTATGTCAGAAAATGTGTGTAATGACCACCATGATTATCTTTGGTTGAGCCAGAGAGCTCCAGGTTGAGTTGTAAGGGATGGACAGATGTACCCAACTCTTAGGGTTTGCTTGTGGGGCCTTTGGGAGTTTAATTCTCTCCATGTGTTCTAATAACAAGGTAGTTTGTCTTTATGAGACTCACTGCCTAATCTGTATTGAACTAAAGAAAGCATTTTGGTTATTGAAATGTGCTCATTGAGCCAGCTGAATTGGAGGAAGTCACACAAATGCCCAGTATCACATGGCTGCACTGCTTCTGGACAGGCTATTTTTAGTGGGATTTTAAAAAAGCAAGAAGTGACAGTGAGGTTAGCCAGTGGTGGTTTGTGCTGTGAGGGAGGGCAGTGTGCAGCTGGCAGGCCTGCTCTGGGGCTGTGCCTGCACCAGCTCTGCAGCAGAGCTCCAGGAGCTTGGGGTGGCCTGTGAGGACACTCACAGAGTGACAGAATGGGTCAGGTTGGAAGGGACCACAGTGGCTCATCTGGGCCACCTCCCTGCTTCAGCTGGGCCATCCCAGAGCCCGAGGCACCACGTTGTGTCCAGGTGGTTCTGAGTGTCTGAAGTGAGGGAGACTCCACACCCTCCCTGGACAGCCTGTTCCAGTGCTCAGTCACTGCCCAGTAAAGAAGTTCTTCCTCATATTAGGTTGGAATTTCTGAGCATCAGTTTCTTCCTGCTGGCTCTTGTTGTGTTGCTCAGCACCACGGAGAACAGCCTGGTCCATCCTCTTGGCACCCCTCCTTTAGATATTTATACAAATTAATGTATAATTATTTATTATAGTCATACAGTGATTTATACACATTCATTGAATTTGGGTTTCATTCCTTGACAGCACAAAGTATACACAAAGCAAATGTTTGATCACTGAAGTTTTGCTTGTGTTACTGGGGTCTTTGACAGCTGCATGTGTATGTGAGCACACGTGCAGATGTTGCTGGTGTGGAAGGCATCGTGGCTAGGGGGGAGATGATGGACCCAGTTTTGCTTTGTGCTGTCAAGCAGCAAGAGCTCCTCTGAGAAAAGTGAGTCAGGGATTTGTTTTGTGCCTCTTGGCTGAAGTCACCTTACCTTGCTGCGAGTGTGAAGTTAGGGATGAGCAGAGTCTGAGCTCCTTTGCCTGGCTGGGTTTTCTTTCACGTGCTGGGAGGTGCAGAGGTTGTGTCTGATCTAATTTTGTGCTCGCTGTAGTGGAGCAGTATTTACTACTGCGTGTATGGTGCTGACTCTGACAGGGAGTGTTTAGCAGTTGGGCCCGGGGCCAAGGACAGCGTTTGGGCAAGGCTATTGTTCCTGATGCTTCATTAGCAAGCTACTCGAATGGGTTGAAGCAGCAGAATGTACCTTCTGCTTGTCTTCTCTGCTGCTGAAATAGCAGGAGCTTCCTGTCTATCCTTAATAACAGGTGGTTGTTGTTGCAGGAAAATGTGGTGTTTTGGTCAGAAATAAACCCACGGTTCTTGGAAATTTGCACCATGTCTGTGACGTTGAGTTTTTCATCAAACTGTGTCTTTCTGCTTATTTCCATGGAGCATAACCCCACTCAAGATGTGCTAGAACAGGGATGATGTTTCTAAGAGTTTGGCTGGCTCAAATTGGTATCAAACCTTTAAGTAAGTGGGAATGCACTGGGTGTGAAATTAAACCTGTTATCTAAAAGTCATGGGAGACAGAGAAAATTCAAAGTGTTATGAATTCACTGGCTCTTTGTACAGTAACTTTCCCTTTTGCTGGCTTTACTTGGAAGCTGGATCCACAATGCAGAGTTGTGTGGTTGGGTTGCTAAGGCCTTGTTTGCCAACACTAGTGGCAAGGCTTTTGGTGACTCCTGGCAGAGAACAGTGCTACACCCTTTGCCTAGGACTGCATCATTTCCTCCTTGTTCTCAGTGTTCCTTGGCTTTGCTTAACCCTGGGTTTGCTTAAGCCTCATACTGCAAGGATTTCTCTTTATCCTGTGTGAGTAATCACACATTGCTTAATTTTATGCTTTGAAATTGAGCTCATAAATCTGAAAGATCAAGCCCTTTACTCTTTATTTCTTCTTATGGCAGGGAAATAACTTTGCTGTCCTACAGCTGTTAGGAATGATTTGTGCAGGAAAACAAACTAAAACATCCTGGGGACGTCTCTTGTCCAGTTCTCTGAGGAATGCTCAGTGTATGCAGCGTTGCAATAAGTTAGGACCTGTCTACTTAGAGCCCAGGTTTAATGTTTAATAACTAGAGTGTATTTTCAGCAGAATCTTCCACATTCAGGACCCTGCCACCTTATGGTGCCACTCATCTTTTAGCACAGTCTGTGTTTGCAATTTTGCTCCAGGCAGCAGCCTAATGTGAAACATGAGTGAGATGTTTAACCTGGACTGCCCAGCACTGCGCCAACATGAAAACCCCAGAGTGATTGAGCTGATGCTCTTGGTGATTTTGGTATCTCCCTGGTCATCCAGGTCATAATCTGGCCTTTTCTGTCACAGTACAGCTGCTTTGCTTGCAGCTAGCTGCAGTATTTAGTTGTTTGTTTCTATGTGTCAGTCTGTTTATATACAAATGAAATATAAAGAAGTCAATGCTGGTAAAACTGTTTGTGTGGGCTGAAATAGCAGTTTTTTGTTGTTGTTTTTGGGGTTTTTTTTGTTCGTTTCTTTGGTTGGGTTTTTTGTTTGTGTTTTGTTTTTGTTTTGTGTTTTTCTTTAAAGAGGCTAAGTAGTTAGTGTGGTTACATTAGAGAGTGCCTTCCTTGCTGAATTGTGGATATTAAGGAGCTCGAGGGCAAGCACAGGAAGCATTAGGCACTGCTAATGAAGTTTAAAGACTTCAGCTGAATGTCTGTGGATTGCAGATACTGACTCAACTTTTAATGTGAGCATCTGCAAATTTTAATGTAAATTTTGAGACAGTGCAAATTGATTACTTAGAGAAGCACAGATCTTGTGTTTCACACCTTCTGTTCTCCTTAGTGGCATGGATTTAGTTTCTTTGACCTGTTAGCCAGGAACAATAGCAAGATCTTTCCCTGAATAATAATGCTATGGAGGTACTCAAGGCTAGGGTAAAGCTTCTTAGAATGTTGAGGGAAAATAAGGTACAAACATAATAGCAAAAAACAAGTATGAATGAGAAGTGGTTTGAGGGGGCACTATAAAGATTAAACTGGAGGAGAGTCAGTCAGGAATGCAGAATGCAACTGTATTTTTGTGTCTGTCAGCTCCATGCTGTTTGGTGAAAGTTGTGGCTACTTTCTGAACATATTGGAAGCTGTTGCATTTCCCTCCCTGCGCATCAAGCCTCCATTTTTGCCTTTTAACGCTGCTCCAGGTGTGGCTGTAGGTAGGTGAGGCTGTTAGGGTAATGCACGGTGCCCCTGGCAATCAGCAGATGTGGCTTGTTGGGTTTATTTGGCTCTTGGGAGGCAGTGGGGAGGGTTGAGAGAGACTATTCCATGCTGCTTACCCTATGGTCTGATGAGAGCCCTTGCTTTAAGATCAAATGTAAAGGCCGAAGCAGCATTGCTTTGAAGAGCTCTCATTCTGTGTTTGCAGCAGCTACCACAGGGTAAGTATGGCATGTGATTTGTCATGTTGTTTTCCAAGGCTGCTGTATAGGTAGATGTAAACTGCATGTTTCTAGTTTGGCAGTCCTAGGTATGGAAAAGCAGGGACTTCTCATTTGAATGATGTACATACCCATGGCCATGAAGAATCATAAACTCTTACTCCAATTACCAATGGTGTCCTTGAGTTCTTCCATTTGATTATCACAAGACAAGAGAATTTTGCAACTGCTTTGTGGTTTACAGGAGGACACTCTTGAGCTTTGTAGAGCTGGAGAAATAACCTAAAAATACTATGAGGCAGTCTAACAATGAGGGAATTCATTGCCCCAACATGGCTTGTCACACGTTACTCTCTGCAGGCTCCATGGGTTATTCATAAGTATCTTTAAAGCAGATGACCTCAGTTGTTTTGCTGAGGAAACCAGAGAGAGAGATTCCCAAGTTGCCTTATGAGTTAGTATACACCAACACAAGGGAGATGGAAATATGTTCTGTGGAGATTGAGCCTGTTTTGCCTGGAAAGGAAACACCAGCTGCCTCTGAAAGTGCTGAAGATTTCTGTTACAAGAGATATGGGATGGAAATAGAAGTTTTAGACTATATGTATGTTAAAGTAAGTAGAATATGTTCAATTGTTTTCTTGGCTTTCACAGGCATATAGGTCTGTATAGCTAAGCATGTCAGTGCATACTGGTATCATAGTATTGCAGTACAAGAGTTTATTAATCAGGATTTATGTTGAGTGTGGACTTTGGATCTTGGAGATGCATACATGACTATTTCAAACATGCCAGACATTAAATTCATTGTTTAGGAGATGGTCTCACTTAGAAAAAATCTTGCAAGAGGAGAAGCAATTGCAGAAGTTGTTAGAATTTCATGTCTGAGTGCACTTCTTCCTGTGACAGTCTCAGTATCAGAAATGTAAAGCTGATTTAAACTTTTTGCAAACAATCAAAGAGAGAACACTTGTAGAGGAAAGCAGTGGAATCGTTTCTCCAAGGCTAAATGTGGTATGCTTGAAAGTTTGCTTCAGCTTTGTGTGACAGGGTGCAATTTCCCCTCTCTGCAGCACAGAGCTGCCCTGCTGGGGCAGGATGGCTGGGGGTGCTGGCAGCCAGCACAGCCCCTGCTCCCCCCTGTGCCCAGCTCATGAGGGGCTGGCGAGGGCAGGGCTGACAGTCCAGGGGAAGAAAGGGCTGCTGCTCTTGCTGGGGGGTTTTTGAGAGCAGCTCCATGGCCACTAGCCCCAGTTCTGCTTTCACAGCTTCCCCCAGTTCCTGTGGAGGAGGGCCAGCTCTTGGGGACGTTTGACTCTGCTTGCTGGTTTAGAGTTTGAGCTTGCCAGGTCATTCATATCAGGTCACTCTGGTTTCCTTGTGTGGGGACTTGCTGTAAATTACTGTTAATTTCCCATGAAAAACTGGTGGAACTAAATGTGGCTTCATTAGATGTGCTTCACTGGTGTCAGTTTGCTGCTGTAGTAGAGCAGAAAGGTGTCTGGGTGACAGCAAGGCTCTGGGTTAGCTGGGTAAAACTAGTTCTCCTTGAATAACTCAAGCTAAGTCAGTAAAAGCTCTGTTTTAATGATGCAACTGCATCACAGCTGGGGCTTCTGTGTTGGCCTAACAAGTACTCAGTTAACATTTGCTTTTTAAAACCTCAGTTTGGTGTTTTACTTCAAATGTGCCTTTTTGGGGGCTAGGATTAAGTAAAAACAAGATGGTGTTTTTGGACTTGAGCTCAGCTTTACAGAAGGACACTCAGAAAAGCACAGCCTTATCTACTCTCAAATATATTTCCTTTAATTTTTAACTTTTAAATTAAACTTTCACAGTGAAGTCAGCAATTGTCCATGCTCCAGATGTTTTACAGATAGCAGAAAATGTAGCCCTGTTTCACCTCTGTGAGCTAGATGAACAGTTATGGCCCCACAACTTCTTTCTCAGTAACTTCTTGTTCCAAACTGCAGTGCTGTGGCACGGTGCAATCATCTGTCTGATCAGTACAGCCCTTTATTTTGCCATCCTGCATAAGCAAGCACTGGATACAGCAAATAATGCCATGGCAGGGCTGCAGGTGGCTCTGTGCTGGGGCACTGGGAGGGGAGGCTCCCTCCTGCTGTGTGTGTGAAGCAGGAGCCCCCAGCTGCAGCCCCCCCTTCCCACCCACAGCAGCACTGGGGCTGGCTGTGAGGATGAGGAGTCACTCAGGGAGTCTGGCTCCTGCCCCTGAGCTTTCTAGACACTTTGGGGAAATAATTGTAGAAAGCTTCTGGAAGATCTTAAATCCATCTGAGAACTTGACAAAGTGAAATCAGCATTTCATTGTGTGACATCAGCATGAACAATAGGGAAGAAACATGAGGGTCTGGGCTGAATTTGGAAGTTATGGCTGTTCCTGGATTTATGCTGTCAAGTCTATATTATGGCTTGCATCATCTTGATGTTGAAACAAAATCCTGCAGCCACTTGTTTTATTTGCCCTTACAATGTTTGTGTTATTGAACCTTAAGTTTAGACACCCATGCAGTTAATTGTGTCGAATATCTTTTTGTGTTCTTAGGTGTAGGCTATTTAAATTTTTTTAATTGGAGCAGCACTCACTGTAAGCACATAAACATGAAATCATGCATCCTTTTCCTAGTGAGGTTTCTTCAGTGCAACAAGTCTCATTAGCTGAATATTCAGGGTAACTGCAGTTGTTTCATTTGCCCTTAAATTTCTTGTGGCCACTCTTGTACAATTCTTATGACATGTTTTTCAGGTTGGATGAATTGTGAATTTTAAGGCAGACTTATAATTAACTTATTTTTGAAATCACTAGCATATAATTCCTTGTTGGCCTTCATTCTGGTGGTATGGATCGAAATGCAATACAGCATTTGCTTCTCTGGGTGGGTATGACCCCAAATGAAACTTTACATGAGTCAGAATATTCTCCTGTCTCTCAGGCTGAGGTAGGCATCACACTTCTGCTCTGTGTTTTTGCAGATCTTACTGTGGTTATTCAGCTGTTTTGTGTCTCAAGCAGTGTCCAGGGCATTGGTGGGTTTGATCTCACTGTTACTGCCATCTTTTCTGGAGATTCTTCAGAGCTGCATTCATTCCTTTGACAGGTCTAGAAATCAAAACTCTTTCAAACACAAAATTTTCTTCAGCATTGCTGTTTCTGTGAATGTGCATTTTTAAGCCTGGTTTACTTTAAATGAGCTTTTTTTTTTTTTGAGAAACATACTGAATTAAATGAGAACAGCATCTGCATGGAATGAGATAGCAGGGCTGCTGTTTCACTGAGGGTTTGTGGTGAGTTATTGTACTGCAGGTTTGCTGATGACTGGTGGAGAATGAGGCATCCTGTGGGCAGCTGGGCAGGTGGGGAGCCTCAGAGGTTCAGGAGGTCACTCTGTGCCATCCCACGTGGGCTCGTGGGAGTGGCAGGGGCGTGAGGAAGGATGTAGCTGTGCTTCTCTTCGAACATTCTGGCCAGGCCACTTTGTGAAACATCTTGTGTTTCTGTAGTTGATCATGCAGCCTTGATTAAGCCCTCTCAGCAGCATCATGTAGGCAAATCCAGATGTGCCCAGCAGGGCTGCAGGGGGCTTCCCATCCCTGGGTTTCAGCAGCCAGTGCTGCTGGCATCACACATCCAGTAGGTTACAGAGAACCAGATGCAGCCGTGGCCACTGGCTGAGGGTGGCTGGCTGCTTGGGGAGGGTCACAGGAGAGGAGCCTGTGGAAGGGGATCTGTGAGTGCAGCAGGAGCTAACAAGAGCTGTTCCTGCATGCAGCAGCTTGGGGGGCTGAATGGGCAGCATTTTGATAGCTGAAGTACTGGTTGGGTTTATAACAGATGATTACAAACCACATCTGTCCACCTCTGTACAACCTTTTGAAGAGAAGGTTAAGTACAATCGACATAAAATGTAGAAAGCTGTGTTTTTAAAGGTGTAGAAAATGCTCAACTTTTAAACGTTTCATGTGTTTTAACTCCTTGGAAGTGTTTCATAGGACCATTGTGCCAGTTACAACCTTGGAATAGAACTCTTCTTTGATAGATTTGGTAGTTTGAAGTAAAACTGCATTTTTTGGCCTTGATATCAGGCCCAAGGTGTAGATTTGCAGGGTGGTAGTTTTCTCTGAATTTCAGTGTACGTAGATATCCTGTGTTTGGGATTTAGGTTTTTTTGCAGCCCTTTGAAGCAAGGTAAGGTTTCAGCTATGTAGATCAATGTTTTTCCAGTGGCTGACAATACAGACCTTGCTGCAGTGACTCTGTGTGGGGTGCTGACAGTTTTTGCTTGTACCTTGTCCAATCAAGGCATGTTTGGCAAAGGACATACAAGTGGCTTTTGTTGTTGCAAGCCCCCAGGCCCTAGATACAAAGAATACTTTGTAAAAATGCTTAAAGGAAGGAAAGGAGGGGGGAAGGGGGCTTTTATAGCCTTATGATTCAAATACAGTGGGTATTTATAGAGTAGATGAAGTACTCAGGTACCACAGCCCTTTTCTCCTTGCGCTGTATTCCGGGAGTTTCCTTGTGCATGGTGAAGGATGCAGTGCCTTACCTGCACACCTTGAGCCAGGTTTGCAGACCAGTGTCAGTGGGGTGTTACTCACAGCAGTGATATCCTGGGGGTGGCTCAGGGCCTGGGTCACTGCTGTCCCCTGGATTCTGTCTGGGAGCTCTGCTGGTGGCTGCTCAGGGAATTCCCATGAGACAGAATAGCACAGGGCTTTAGATCTTCTGTGAGATCAGCTAACTGTGTGGGATTGTTGTTCAGATAAAACACTAATACTAAGTGTCACTTACATTTCCCCTACCGTATATCATGACATAAATTTCTTTTCAAATTAATTCAGGCCTTAAATATCAGGCCTTAAACTCTACAAGGTGTTTGTAAATGGCTCTTGCTGAGCAACAAGACAGAAAATACACTCCATGCCCAAAGAGTGCTACTACCTTTAAGAAAAATGTAATTTCTGTTTGGATTTTTTTTGTTCAAAATTAATGATTCCATTTCCCTCTGGCCCAAAGAAGAATTAAGATGAGTTGGTCAGAGGTTTTGCAGCAGCCCACTTGTCATGGGGATGCTTTAGTTTCTAATCCTCCCTGGTTACTTGGCATTTTTATGAGAGAAGAGTAAAGTCCTGTCTGGGTTTTCAGAGTGCAGGCAGCAGCACTCTGATAGCAGGAGTGCAGTGTGTCCTTGGGACTGCCCATGGATCACAGGATGAGTGGCACTAATTTTAGTGGTTTCAGCAGTGGGTGAAACAGGACTTCCTCCTGCCTCCTGTGTGAGTGATTGTGATCTCCTTGCAGGAGATCCAGACTGGTCAAGTTAAGACTTGTGTTTGCCTGTTACTCAGCTGGCTGTTGATCTGCTTGTGTAGAGCTTATAAAAACTAAACTTTGCTGTTTCAAGTATTTCTAGGCTCAGTATTATTATCTTTGCTGGTGGCACTATGAACCAAGCATAGGGGAAAATATGAAGCTGAAAGGAAATTGTTCTAATGGCATCAAATTGTGTTTTCAAAGCAACCCCAGCCAAGGAAATCCCAGAGCTCAGAAATCCTTTTGTAATAACTTTGCATGTTGCAAAGATCAGTTCAACACTTCTGCAGTGTGAACTTTGATGACTTTGTGCTCTTTGTTCTTGTGCCTTACTAGCAGAGACACTTCTTTTTCCAGCCTAGCAATGCAGCCTGCTCTCTCCAGGTGGCCATGTTCAGTCAGCAGCAAGTTCACATTGAATAAATTTGGTGAAATTTGGCTTTGACTTTCACCAGCTGTTGCTGTTCCACTGGCTCCTTCAGCTAGGGCTGCCAGAATGGATGGTGTCTCTTTGATCCAGACATAAATGAGCTGCTTTATTCCTGCCCAGACCCGAGTTCATTCTTGAAGGGCAGGGGGGCAAAGTCTCTCATATTTCTTTTCATGGTTAACATGTGAAAGACTGTGGTTTTTGGGGCTGTCTGTAAATGAAAAAAAAAGAGCTGATCTCTCCTGGAGTGAAAATCATACCAGTTCACTGTAGGTTGTGCTGAGAAACTTGGGACAGCTTTCTCTGAGTTGAAATTTCCTTTTTCCTTCTAGGATGTAGCTCATGTAATGAACTCTTTCAGCTGTTAGCCACAGAGCTGTTGAGCTGGGAAGATAGCTGGATCTCCTTCTTCTGTGTTTGTGGTTGTGCAATGGAAGTAGAAAACTATTTGCCTGCTGACGAGACTGCTGAGCCGCTTGCATTGCTAATTCCATGTTGTCAGCAGTGGCAATTAGTGCTTCAAGAGGTTAATATCTCAGAAGAGAGGCTTTGTGAGTCATATGGTCTCATTTGATAGATAATTGTTATAGTCTGCTGATTTCTTTCTTGTGATCTAAGATGAAATCACGAGGTATGACAAAATACAGTGATTTTCTATTATATTTTCTTATTATGTAAAATTGTAGTAATGCAGCCAACCTTCTGGCCCACCAATAAGATGTTAAAACTTCTGTGGTTGTTTTCTGCTGTGAACTCTTTCAGAGTTGCTTTATAGATGTCTGTAAACTATTGCCCAGCTTGTCCTTCCTTGAGCAAAGTAGAGCACATCACACTTCGAGGGGATTTTGGAGATGCTGTTTTTTTATGCTGGTCTGCTGAGGCTGGAGGAGAGTCTAGGCAGGACCCTGAGATCTGAAATAGTCCTGTCATTATACGTTTAATTATTTATTTTTCTTCTGAATTCCAGGACATCTCCTGGGTACCCCTTCTGTTTTCATTCTGACTTTCCAGCTGGTTGAGGTGCAGAGGAGGCCCTGCAGGTGCTGGAGGTGCCCTTTGTTGTAGGGTGGAGGATGTGCTGTGTGTGCTCCCCAGCCTCTCCCACCCTGCACCTCCAGTGACGAGAGGAGCTCGTCAGTGTTGAGCCACAGTCATACCCACAGAGGGAGGGTAGCAAAGCTCATTTATTTGAGCCAAACCAGTACTGAAATATAAAGTGCAAGTGACACTAGTGGTAAACTTGGGCTGACATGAAAGGTAGCAATATTTATCTAAAATTTTATTTCATGGCCTTTCCTGGAGTAAGTCATACTTGCATCTCCCCTGTCAGAAGTTTTATTTTGGTGGTTCAAAATTTGCCTTGAACTACTACAAAGAATAATGTATTCATAGATCATAATTAGGATAATTAAACTAAAATTAATTTTATTCTTGCTGTAATTTATATTGTCATTTCAGTGCTAGAATTTTAGCATAGTCATTTTTAAATGAGAATTTCCTTCCCTTTTTAGAAGGCTGATTTGTAAATCAGTGGCTCTAGAATTTTATCTTATTTTAGCCGTATTCTAATGTTGTCATAAACCCTATTTTATATACTAGTAAATGAAGAGGGATGAATAGCAGATATCAGAGTAAGGTATTTCCCAAGAGAGGCCCTTGGTCCTGTTTCCATCAGTGTTGGTGCTTTGTTTTTCTCTGTAGGGTTGGACCTCAGTAAAGGCTAGGCAGCAATGGAATTTTGGTATCAACTGATTATATAAAAGCATGAAAAATCTGATTTTGCAAAACATTCTGCTAAGTTAATGAGGTGAACATGTTGAGGAATGATTCAGTACTTAAAATTAGGAACATCTCTCTCTTTCCTCCCACCCATTCCTTTTACCAGGTGTTTTCTTTGGCAGGGATTTAAGGCTAGGCACTGGTGCTGGAGATAAAAAGCTACAGCCTGGTGCTCATAGGATGGCTTTAATATCTGTAGGGTTTGTCATGGAAGGTTCTGCTGTCTGTAGTGGCCCAGTTTCTATGGTGATCTGTTTTCTGCTTTCTCTTTCCCTTCTCTAGACAGTATAAAATGTACAGTTTTAGCTGGATAAATTAAAGATGCTTGTTTCATGCTGCCATAGATTGCATAGTTACAAACTGCTACACAGCATTTGCTGCTTCAGGTTATCAGCATTTGTCTTTCAGGCTGCTGCCTTTCTTGGGTCAGAAACTTTTCTTTGTGTAGCCTGAAGGAATCCAGCCTGCTGATTCCTTCTGCTGGACAACATTTAAATGCTTTCCTCTTTCACATTTACTTTGCTTTCTGTTAATTCCTTGGAAGGAATATCCTATCAGAAATATTGGGGTTGGGGAATTTCTGCTGCATCTTGGGGATGGAACCTGGTCCAAGTGTGGTATGCATTCAGTCTTCAGCTGTGTCTGATGCTGGAGCATCTTCTGTTAAACTGAAAAAGCTTACCTGATTTCTGGCAGGGTTTTGGTTTTTAGCTTTTTGTTTTGGTGTTTTGTTTTTTGTCTTTAATAGAAGAATTCTGAGAACAGGTGTATTGTGCTATGTTTCAATGTATGGATCTTATGAATTATTGATTTTAGGATTTGAAATTATGATGTGAAATTGTGATTTGAAATTACTATTGTATGAAATCATAAGTTTATGATTTATGTAGTTTTACAAAGTATCTCTTGCTTCAAACCAAGTGGAAAGGAAAGAAAACATTGTTCCTTAGCACTACTTGACTTTAACATGGCACCTCTACTGTCAAGTCCTGTTTAATTATTTTGGACTTATTATAGTTTCTGTGGGTTTGTTCTTGCATTGCACATACACTTGTTAGCACAGACCTTCATTTCACCTCAAAGTTCCTTGTCTTATGAATTAGGGTTACAGAAGGGCTGAAAACAACTTATCCAAGTGCCCAAGCCATGCCTTCTGCTGCTGCTTTCCTCTGTTGTTACACAGTGCTCTGTGATTGGCAGGAGCACATACTGAGTAATTGTTTTGGGCATCTTTTGTTTTTCAAATCATTTATCTCCTGGGCAGTAGGGAAATGATTATATTAATAATACAGTAATGCAGCACTTTTGCACTGAAAACACTAGCAAATACGTATGAAACGAACAAAACTCAAAGAAAAAAACAAGCCACACAAGCACAAAGTGACTACAAAGAGCAAAGCTTCTTGTCTTTGTATAAAGTAGGTTCTTAGGGCTGGCAGAAACAGCCAGTGGTGATGGAGAAAGGCCAGGTGTGGGAGCATGACATACTGTGTAGTGGGAATGATGGAAGTGAGTTTTTATTTATTTATTTCATTGTCTTTCTCCTTTCACTTGGTTTACGTGTGGGCATAAGCTGTGCAGGAGCTCTGGGGGTGAAGGCAGTGCTTTGAAGGCTGCCATGTGCTGAGGGCAAAAGCCATTGATTTAGGCTGTTATAAATTACCCATGTGCAGTGTTCTTAAGGATTATCAGGGCTATGGGAAGCAGATTGCTTCCTGAAGTTCAGAATTCCTGCAGGCACTGAGCCTCCCTGGCAGCTCCAGCTGGGCAGGAGCACTTCCCTCTCCTGGGCCAGGGGCTGGGGCTTCACAGGTCCAAAAACTGCTGCTCAACACATTTTATCATTTTATCTTGCAACAAGAAAGCAATATGAAGTTTTTCATTAAGTCTTTCAGAAAATCCCTAGCAGAAACAAGCAGTTTCTAGTTTTCTGTAGTGGGAAAACTGGGTTAATAAGGGGGGAAAAAAACCCTTCAGCATTCTTTGAGGCAGAGGAAGCTATACATAAAGAAGTTGTGTAAGATTAGGTGGTGAAGCTGCATGACCAAATGCAGTTTTCTCTGCCATCAAATGCCATACTTTGACAAATACATTATAGTTATTTTGAAATAAGTTAGTGGACTGAGAATGTTTTGCAATGAGGTGCATGAATGCACCTCCAGAGCCAAGAAGCTGCTTTGTTTGCAAAGGTGGTGGGTGTGGTGTGATCTCAGTGCTCTCTAGGCATAGCAGGAGCATTGCTTCAGGAGCTTGAGCATATTAAAAATGTCACAGCCTTTTCCTTGTTCTACTCAAGAGTTGTTTTCATATGTGTGTATTTGCATGTTCTTGTGACTCTGTAAGTGACCAGCTGGTTTCCATACATCTTTAATTGATTCTTGAATATGAGGTAACAATTGTATCTTCACTCACTGAAAAATATGAATATTCTTGCTGGTTTTGACAACAGATCATATGTTTGCACTGGGTCACTTTTATGAATAAAGTTTGTATAAAAATGGTCGTTAATGGGAATCTGGTTTGTTGTTGGGTTTTTTCTTTTATCTGGAGGCCTTTTCAACCAAATCTTTCAGGTTTTTTTTTTCTTTTGGCATTCTGAATTTAATCAATTTTAAACTAGCTATGTTTGTAATTACAAAGGAAGAGCTTTTAACGCTTGATCAGGCAGCTTTGCCTAAATTAACACAGATGGGCTGAAGTATTCTCTTTGGGGAAAAAGAAGACAAAAATGGCTCTATAGTGTTATGCTACAAATGCATTTAGAACCTACTCAAAAGAGTTACTCCAAGTAATCTTTTTGGATAGTCAAATTTTTGATCTTTCTGCTGATTTTTTTTTTTTTACTTTGTAGTTCTTCAGCATTGAATGTGTATCTTGGAATACTTTCTGCATGGAAAATGCCTTTCTTTCTCTCTCTGTGTAGGCAATAAAATTGTGCTTGTGGAGCCATTTATCAATAGAACAAGTTATTCACCTCAGGTGTACTAATTAACTTGCCTCTTGCTTAAGGGTTTGTCTGTTAAACATGTATTTAAAAAAAGAAAAAAAATCATTTTTAGTGTCATTTATTTCAAAGATTTAACTATAGTGCAACCAAAGCTCACGGATCTTTTGCTGTTGTTGTTGTACTGCAGTATGCCAGGGTTTGGATCCCTGATCCAGAGGAGGTGTGGAAGTCAGCAGAACTCCTCAAAGATTATAAACCTGGAGATAAAGTCCTTCAGCTTCGACTTGAAGAGGGCAAGGTAAGTCTGTGTATTGTTTGTAAGCTGATAGTTCTTGTTCTCAACCAGAGTCTGATGTTTCTGTTGCAGGAAGCTCTACTGTCAAAATATATCTGTATTTAGGGGTGTGCAGTTGGTTTTGTCTGCTCACTTTCTGCAGCATTTTCTTGGTGTGATAAATGTTACTGTTTAGTTACAAAAATCAGTTTTGCCTTGTTTTTAAAATAAATTAAAAAGCAGTTGCTTTTATCCTCTGCCTGTTATGTTCAGTGGCATCATCTTTTTCTGCTTATGCCCTTAAACGTGTAGCCCTGGTTTGCTATTCCAGAGAGACAGGGTTGCTAGGAGAACAGTGTTGCAGAGAAAGAGCTGTAACTTTTAAGTTGAACATCACCAGCAGAAAATTAATAAAGATAAAAAAGGCAAGAATTAAAGGCATTGCAAAGAAGATGCTGTGTACTGTGTTGAGAAATGATGACGTGCATGTACAGCTCACATCCTTTGAGTTGGTTTTTTTTTCATGGAAATAGCAGGTAAATAAAGTGATTTTAGGTCTAGAAACAGATACAATTAGAACATCTATATTAGAGATGAATTTATATCTGAAAAATGTTCTCAGTAACATTTTTTTCATGTGTTCTTCATGGTTTTCTGCCAGCCTTCTTATTGTTCCTGTATATGAAGCTGGCTACAGATTGGTGGGAATCTTCTTCCCCTGCCTGTTCCACTCGAGAGGAAAACAATAGGGAAAAGCTGGTTGGATTTATGTTATAGCGTATTTTGGTTTATTTAATAAAAAGATATGGCAGCAAAAGCATGGGGTTTGCTTAAGTAATAGTCTAAAAAGATGGTGTCTGTATACAGTTGCCTGTTGTATGTATAGAAAACCCCTCTGGGAAGTTTTAAATGACATTTTTGGAGAAAGAGCTGCTAACTCAAGTCACCAGAGACCTGAATTCGTGCATTGTGGTTTTTTTACCTTGCACATGTTTTGCTGGGAGGGACAGCTGGAGGAGGTGAGTGAGGTGAAACCTAGCCCCAGCTCTTTGGAGTGTCCATTTGATTTTCAGGACCTAGAGTACAGCCTCGACCCGAAGACGAAGGAGCTGCCGCCGCTGCGGAACCCCGACATCCTGGTGGGTGAGAATGACCTGACAGCTCTCAGCTACCTGCACGAGCCTGCAGTCCTGCACAACCTCAAAGTTCGCTTCATAGACTCCAAACTCATCTACACCTACTGCGGCAAGTACAGGCTTTGATACCACAGCCTTACAGGGAATGCCTGGACAGGAAAAGGAGAGCTGTCTGTTGATATGTCTGCCTTTAACTTGAAATCATTTAGTGATAGGACATGCTGGACTATTCCTAGGGAAATCACTGTGTTTGTGGTCATTAATAGACTGGAGAATATTGAGGTTCAGAGAAAATGGACTTCACTGTGTGTTCCTCCTGCTCCCCAACAGAATCTGTTTATCAAATGTGTATTCAGCAATTTTTGCTTCACAGTGGGATTCCTGTCTGGTTGGTGTTCTCCTTAGGCTTGCTCGGGTTGGGCTAGGTGGGAGGAGGCTAACACACTGCAGATGCAGGAGCTGGCCTGGCTCTTTGGTGGATTTGTGGCCCACCTATAATTGCCTACTGCTGCACTGAGCTTCTCCATCTCTTTTAGAAGGCATCAGTTTATTTTCTTTTTCATGTTTTCCAATCAGGGCAACTACAGAAGTGAATTTGTTCATGAGCCATGGCTTGTCTTACCAGTTACAATCGATCTTGGTTTTAAAAATAACATTTAACTCACAGCAGAGGTTACCCAAACTTGTAATTGCCTGTGGTATTTTCAGATGGCCAAAATGGAGGGAAGTTACTTAAATAACCACTTTATCATAAAGTGCAAAATTGCAACTGAATGGTCTGTTTTAAAAATAAACATTGTGAGGTAGTTTAGGCTTGAAATTTAGATCTGATGCTTCTGGGCTTTTTTTTCTATGTGTGCATATGTTTCTTTTAACATAACTTTTCAGTAAGATGAGCAGCACATTAAACATGTTGTGATGGACAGACAGGCATTAACATCCTGCCACATTTTGCTCACTCTGGCTGCTCCTAATCTGCAGATGCTCAGCAGGACACATCTGTTCCCAGTCCTGCTCTCAGCAGTGACCAGACCACAGGGGACTGGATCAGCCTTTGCCACCCCCTGCTTGCAGCCAGACTTGACTCCCACAGGAGTGGGTGATGATTCACACCACATCTCATCCAGTCATGCAGTCAGAGCACAGAATAATTTAGGTTGGAAGAGACCTCTGGAAGTCTTCAGTGAAGCTTCCTACCTAAAACAAGTCTGACTAAATGAGGTTGCTCAGGGCTTGGACCAGCTCAAGTGTCTGGGTATTTGAGTATGTCCAGTGGTGCCTCTCTGGGCAGCCCCTGCTGAGGGTGCACGTTGTGGTCCCAGCACTGGGAAACCACCTCAGTTCCCCCGGTACAGACATGATCTGTTTCTTTCCCAGGTGCCCCCATGGCAAAGCTCTTGTGTGAAAGGGCTTTTGTGCGACTGGAGCCTCATGGCTTGTAAGGAGTTTTCAGTCTCAGTTTCATGGTCCTCTAACACCACCATACCCCCTCCCACAAGCCTGGGTTGTGTCCTGGCTGCTTGCAGACAGGCTCTGTGTTGAGCAGCATTTAAGAGGCTTTCAAAAGGAATGTGTTGTCTGTTGGTTGTGTTTCCCTGTGTTTGGGAAAACACAAAAAAGGTACGTTTCAAGTATTCCCCAGTGCAGCTGGAGTTGTGGTTTTGGCTGGTTTTATCACTTCTCGTGGGGCTGGGAGGCCTTTAGCTCTCCATGGCTGGTCTGCCAGAGGGCCTGGGATGGTGGAGCTGGGTTGGCTGCTTTGCTTCCAAACAAGACCCAGGTGGTTCTGGGAGCTGCTTGGATGTTTGTCAGGAATGCTTGGAGCCAGCAGTGTGGGGGTTCCTGGTGCTCAGAGGGAAGGAGGTGTCGGAGGTTCAGCGCTGCTGAGGAATGTGGTGTGCAGTGATTTTTTCACTTGGGGTGCAGGCAGGTCTGTGCTGTGTTACAGGCTGAGCAAAACAGAGCTGGCACGTCAAAACCTGATCCTTTGGCCACAGACATCCACCTTTCAGCCTTCTCCATTAGTTCCCATCCTGCTGCAGGTGCTTCCCCTCTGCAAAGATTATTGCCTTGGAGCTCAGCCTGGGGGGGGCTGCATTTGCCTCCTTGATGTGACTCTCACGTTAGCCAGGTTAGTTTAAATAGCCCGTGAAGGTGGTTTGAGCTAACCCAGTTTATGCAGCCCAAAGGAGACTAAAACCACTTCAATCCATCAAGAGAATCATAGTAACAATATTCTCAACAGCAGAACTGGAACAGAAGTGCATGGATGGATGGTTGTCCAGAGCCCTAGAAATGAATTCAGCCATGCTGTCTTAGTGTAATATGTCAAATGGATATTAAATTCTTTAAAATTGCACTTTGAAGTAGTTCAGGCTTTTAAACAGAAAACCTGCTGATTTCTTAATTTCAAGTCAGCCTTTCACCAGCAATTCAGAGGTGATTTATAACTTTGCTTTACTGCTGGAAACATGAAATGAGGAATTAATGAAGGAAGTTGAAAAGTTACAAAGGAAAATTTGAATGCTTATATGGAAAAACTGCTATGGCTGTGATGACAACTCAGTGAATCTTGCTGGTTAGTTCAGATTAGTAAAAAGTACTGCCTTCTATGCAGGAGAGCAAACTTTAATTTAAATTAATAAATTGCTTATGTTTATGTCCAGTTTGGCCACAGATGGGTGAGTATGTTCAAGGTAGAGGAATTAGATAGGCTTACTTTGGGCATATATAAAGAAGAATGGCACAAAGAGTAGCCAGAGTTCAACTTAGTGTAATTGTAAGAACAAAAACACACATAAATCTGATTTAGGAAAGGCCATATTTCTTAAAATAGCAATATGATTTAGCAGAGATAAAGAGAAGTTATATGTAAATTAATCTGGATTATAGCCCTGTGAGGCAGACTGATTTCAAAGTTCTACAGAAGGCAAATAATTCCTAACTCACTTGTTTTGGTTGTTTCCAGATGGTAGTTGCTTGTAGATTTTACAGATTGCTACTGAAGTGTTTTAATATTCTGGAGACTTGTCACGGGGCTGCTTGTTCCCAATTCAAGAGTTTATTTTTGCCAGCATAACCAGAAGCAGGAGGGAATTGCTGGAAGTCTCACACAGATTTTTGTAATGTCTCTTTGATGAGACTTGCAGGCCTGAGAGGCTCAGCTCAGTAGTGCACTGTATTTCACTTTTTACTACTTTTTCTGAGGGCAGATGTTAAAAATTGACGCACAAAATATTCCTCAGGTCTTGTAGTACTGAGGTCACTTCCTGTCCCTAACCCCCACTCTGATTTTTTGGTTCATGAATACAGCATGAAAACTTGGCATGAATGTTTATAGAGATTTTTCACTGGAGCTCCTGAGTCATTTCAGTGGAGTTGTGGCTGATGGAAAAACACCGGCTCTCCTCACAGGGGCGTGTCGAGACATAAAACTTGCCTGGTATTTGAGGAAATAGATCAAGGTCTCTCAGATCTCTCCCTAAAACATATTCTCTTGTTTAATGTTTTTGCTATGGTTTGTGCTTGATCTGTGGATGCATGAAAGGGTTTAAAAATTGGTTGATGCTCCCAGCAGTGCCAGACTGTAGATGCTTTCATTTCCCTTCTCCCAGCTTTTCCATGGAAAATTTCTTAGATAGACATCACAAGACTGTAATCTGCGCAGAGCAGAGAGCTGGGATCAGCACTGAGGAAGTCTGTGTGTGTAAGAGTGAATTTCAGAGTAAATTTAGAAGCAAGTTGAGTGCTATGGAAACGCTTCTGAGGCAGGTTCTTCAGGGGAGGATTGTCCAAGCATGCTTGGTGCAGTCACAGTGCAGCCATCTGCAGCGGCATTGGCACACTTAGGCACCAAAATACATACACAAAAGAGAAATTCTGGTTTTAAAATGTCCACAGTTAAAATTAGAAGGGTTGTTTTTCCCCCTTATCACCTTGTCAAGGTGAGGAGGACTTGCCATGTCAAGGGGGCACAGTGTGCCTGTCACAGCTGGGTCTCACATGGTCTCACTGATCAGTGTTTCCACCCCTGGACAGAGCAAATAAACTTTCCCTACCTGTTGTAAATGCCATGCTGTAGAAAGTCGTGAGGAATCTTTGTCAGATTATCCCTGTGGGTAGAGCAATCCTCATTTCTCATGAAAAAGAGAATTGTCCCAAAAACATTTGAGGTCTCACTATTTGTGGCAAGGAAGTTTGTAAAGAGTAAGACTTAAGTTTTCCTGTGCAGAGAGAGTAAAAGAAGGGCATGAATTTAGAAGTGCTGTAGTGATGAGTTGTATTAAAAAACCAGATATTTGTTTAATTGGTATGGAAAAACTAGAAAATGGGAGGTGTAAGTACATGCTGAGATGTATCAGATGAGGGTGTTCTGGTGCCTTCAAGAGCTATAATTGCCTAATTTCCTGACATGACTGGATGCTGCTCTGTGTCAGCCCTATGAAATATGTCTACTGTTTGTTTTTTTGATGCCTTTGACCAGGAGGTTTTCCTGCCTGATTGGCAGAGGTGCCCTGGAATCCAAATTACCCTGTGTCTGTGCATTGTTGCTTATTACAAAATCTGAGGATGTTATTCTCTCACAACAGCTGAAGGGTTAACACACTGCACGTACCCAAAGTGGCAGTCAGTGAGACCACCCAGCAGTTGTACTTCACAAATGACAGTGTCACTGGTAATTCAGAGTAAAACATGGGAAGTACAATGCACATTCATTGGTTTAGTGCACTGAACAGGCAGTATTTCAAGTCTGCACATTGTGAATCTCTTTGGATTGTGCATGCTAGCTTTGGAAAAGGCAGATAGAAAGAAAAGGTAAAGTGCTGTCCCTGATGTGTTTACCAAAGCAGGGTAGAAGCAAACTTGTGGCACTCTGTGTGTGCAGAACTTAATTCAGAATAAATATCTGTTGAAGTCAGTAATATCAGGTCCTTATTCTTTAACATTTTTAGAAAGATTAGAACAATAGTTGCTGTTAAAACCATTTTTGCTTGGGTTTATTTTGAAACAACTATTAATCATTCCTTTTGTTTAATTTCCTTTGCAGGTATTGTTTTAGTGGCCATAAATCCTTATGAACAGCTGCCCATCTATGGCGAAGATATCATCAATGCCTACAGTGGCCAAAATATGGGGGATATGGATCCACATATCTTTGCAGTGGCTGAGGAAGCATACAAGCAGATGGCCAGGTTTGTAGACCAGAGTCTTGAAGTCATTGTTTTTCTGAAAGGAATAAAACAAAGTTGTTGGCTGATGCTCTTCTCTTTAATTTATAGCTTGTGGAATATTTTGCAATATCTGTCTTTTATCCAGTGTTTTAGTACATTTCACAAGGGGAGAAGTTGCCTAAGTTTGAGAACAGTAAAGCTTTGTAAATGCTGTGGGGATCATGGCCACTGACACTTAGCAGGAATTACCACAGATCTTGTCAGTATTTAGGTCTAAAATTAGCCCTGTGCTTATATGATTGTTTTTTTCATTTGATTAGCAAAATAAGGAGATATTTTTTAATTGTCAGTGGATTATTAAAGAGAAAAGGGCCAGGTTCTCAGGTGTTTTGTGCTTGTATGTGATACTGACAAGAGAAAAGAAATAACTGGGTGATTCTTGTGAGTGCTATTATAGGCTCCTGGTTGTGTCAGTACTGTCCCAGCTACATAATCTGCCTGTGGCTGTTGTTGGCTGGAATTAAGAGGGAGCAGAGGGAGCAAAGAGCAACTGGGAACTGAGTCTCTAAGGACACTGCAACAGCTGTGCAGGAAATCCTCATTCTGCTAGATGTTGCATCAAAATGAATTTGTCACCCAAGGGCAGTGGTTAGCAGGAACTTCTTCCCCTTAGCCCCAAGAGCCTGCAGTCAGGGGAGCTTTTGGAATATTTAATTTCTAGGATAAAGGTCTTTTGGGCTGCTGTGTGGTCTTTGGTTAGCAAGAGGCCCCCTGGTATCCTCACTGGTTAGCTTCAAGCTGTTGGTGTAATTTTCCTTGTTGGCAATACAGCTCATGATCAAATTAATCAAATAAAACACTGAAAGATCTCTGGATTATTTGTGATGGCCCTTAAGCTATACTGCAAGTGAGGGAGGCAAGGGGAGAATGGATTGAAAATTATAAAATCTTCATGTTTGAAGTCAGCTATCTGTTCATTTAAGAGTCTTTATGACAGCTAGAATGGATACAATGTTTGTCACGTGCACATCTGAATACAGGGACCTGCAATACCCAGGTAATAGATAATTTCAAAATAAAACAGTTCAGTGCAACATTTCATGACTTAGGATAATTGCAAAAGAGCCAGTGTTTCAAAAATACCCTTGTCTTGGTTTAACTCCAGCCAGCAACTCAGTAGTCCGCAGCCACTTGCTTGCTCCCTCCCTTCCTCACTGGGATGGGGAAGAGAAACTCATGGGTTGAGATAAGAACAGGTTAATAATTGAAATAAAGTAAAATAATACAAAATAATAACAACAGTACTAGCAATGAAGAGGAAAGAGGAAGAGAGGAGCAAAACCCAAGAAAAAGATGTGATGCACAGAAAAATTGCTCACAGCTGCTGACCAATGCCCAGCCATTCCCCAGGCAACCATCAGCTGCTCACAGCCACCTCCCCCAGTTTATTTCCTGGGTGTGGAAAATGCCCTGGCCAGCTGGGGTCAGCTGTCCTGGCTGTGCTCCCTCTCAGCTCCTTGTGCTCACTGCCAGCGTGAGACTCTGACAAGTCCCTGACTGCAGGTGAGCACTGCTCAGCACAGCCACGGTGTCACTGTGGTGTCACCATTATTCCCAGAACTCCAAAAGGCAGCACTGCACCAGCTGCTAGGAAGAAAATTGCCTCTTTTCCAGCTGAAACCAGGACAGCTCTACACCCACACTGTTGAATGGCAGAGATATTTGCCTTTCTGCTCAGAAAATAGATGTATAATCTGGTGTGGAAATACAAAGGCAAAGCTGTGTGTTTGTTACGATAGTCACATCATCTTCACGTCTCTTTCATCACTGCTGTTTTAAACAGATGGTTCTCAAGTCTCTCTAAAAGCTGTACAAAATAAAACTTTATTAACCTTATTTTATGTCTGAGGCTTGGTACAGTGGTCTGAAATTATAGTCAGTGATGGCTGTCATCCAAATTCACAGAGTTTTTGTTCTTAATAGTAACCAGGGGAAGTGAGAGGTTGGAGAGGGATCTGTCTCCCCTGGCTGACTCCAACCCCTGGCTGAAGTGGGCTTACCTCTTACTGGTGCTGGAATATCCAAGTGCTGGATCACCTGTGTTCTGTATGCCTGTGCAGGGAGATGTCTGCCTGCCACCATTGGCACTCTCTGCTGTTGGGCAGACTCGGGGGGCAGAGATTTTGGCTCGAGTTTCCTCTGTGGCTTTCCCTTCTTGCGTTAATTACCTGCTCTGCAGCTCTCACTGCAGCCTCCGGCAGTTCTGCTGTCCTGAATAACAACAACAAGATGTGGTAGGAGTTCCTTTTTGAAACAAATGATGAGAAATTGTATGACTATAGAGGTTAGCTTAAATAAACCTTCTGAATTATTTAATTAATTACTTTATGTGTCTCTGTTAGAAACAATTTGTTATTCTTTTATGACTGACAGTACTTCCATAGTTGCAAAATGAAATCTGGGCACACAATGCAACTGAAAAAAAATTCTCTATACTGAAGTAACAATATAATTGTTTTAGCTTTTCAATGTTTATTTCCTTTTCTATTTGTTTGGGGATTTTTTTGCCTTGTTTTTAAGAACTTTTTCTGTCATTACAACATACCAGTTTTGGTCATTGAATTTAGTTTTCTATTGCTGCTTACAATTACTAAATGCTACCCTTTAACTTCACTGATGTTTTTTATACTCTGAACAAATCACCTTTTACTTCTGAATTTTGAAGTTAGAGAAAAAGAACTCCAGTTTTATATTTCTGCAGCTGACTATTTAAAAATGAAAATCAGATTGTCTGTGACTGCTGTATTAACATTTTAATAAGTGCATTGCATATTCATGTGGTAGCTAGTCATATGGCATTAATCTGCATTTATGTGTGTAATTGGTGAGATTTATTTTTCTCTTGTTTTTGATCTTTCCTAACTCCATGTTTAAATGATCCCTGGAATAATTAGTTGTGATGCTCCTATCCTTAAGGCTTCAGTGAACTCTTCTAAATATTTACTCCTTAGGTCTTCTTGTTAATTTATAATTTAGTGATTTAGAGTTTGTTCTTTCCAGCTTCATTGCTTCATCTGCTGCAGCTGAGAAACTCCATCCATGTGCATGGTTAACTAAATGATCTCTGGAGCCTTCTTCAGCCAAAGAAAAGCCCCATGGCAGAAATCTGGAAAGCCAGTGATTAAATATTTGCATTGTGTTTTCAGAAAAAATACAGTGCAGAAATGTTGCCCACTGGAGTGACAGGGATGGAGCTCACATCTGGCTTGTGCAGGAGAAGTGATCCACAGCCATTGCTTGGGGTTAATTGCAGCAGCACATAAAGATACCTTTGCATGTGGCATTTCCTGCTTAGTGGGAGCCAGGTGATGGGGTACCTGCTGCTGGGAAGTGCTGGGCCTGTTTGAGCCTCTTTATTTCCTCTTCCTACAGCAGTTCTGTCACCAGTTTCCCGTGGAGGTTAGTGGGGAGGAGCATGGCTCATCTTTACCCATAGCCAACAGTAAATAAGTGGGTTCTGTTTCCTTGGTAGCTCCTTGTCTTTTTCAGTGCAGGAAAACATGCACAGCTCTTAAGACTGATCTCATTTTGGATTATTATTTCTTTCCTTTTCCCCTTTCCCTTCTCTTCCTGCCTTGTCATCTCTGTCTTTGTACCTTTTTCCTTTTCCCTCTCCATCTCCTGCTGCTCCTCTGCACAGACTGACAGCTTTGTTTCAGACACCTTTCCTCTGCTGTGCCTAAAATAAGCAATGATCTAGTTTTACAGCTGCACTCAAGGTGTGCTAGGCTTAGGGCTCTGAGTGCTTCATCCTTACCAGTAACTATTGCTTTGGGTTGTGTGAGCCTCCAGACTGTGAGGGTTTGGAGCAGGTCTCCTGCTCTGCCCAAGGACTGTCCCAGTGGGAGGGAGCAGGATCATTTGGCTGGGGAGTGTCCTTGTGGCTTTTGTGCAGAGTGGTTTGGTTCTGTAGGTGTAGCTCTGACAAGCTGTGCTTTTGGAGGGAGCTGGAGCCTGCACTCACAGGGCTCTCCTCAGCCATGGCAGTGTGCTGTCCATGGACAGCTCACTCCATTTGAGTGAGTATATACAGGTTTGGGACTGTTTAAGACAGATGAGTGACCTAGAAGGAAGCAAATCATTATTGAGGGATATATTTTTGTCCCAGAAATATAAACCTCAATGTCAGCATGTAGGTGTTTGCATATGTTGATTCCTTTGAGTTGCATTGTATGTCAGTGTTTCCAAATTGTTAACAAAACCCAAGTTCAGTCTTCAGTTACCCCTCTGTGGTAACTATGAAAATTGAAGCAAAGCTTTGGTTGCCAAACATTTTATTTTTTATTTTCAATTACAACTTCTGTGGGAATCATAACCGTCAGCAGGTGCAGCTCATTTTCTTTGTAATATTCAATAGAATATTCAATACATTTTTAACTCTGTGGTTTGCAGTAAGATGTTGATGATTATACTCTTGTAACTGTTAAGAATTGCATTAATGTATGAGACTTATGATTATCAGTTTCCTAACACTATCAGGGAAAAATTGCTCCTTCACAGGTTTCTTTCCCCTGCCTAGGGATGGTATATTGCAGTAATTAAGATAATGTATTTTTTTTATCAGCACTTTGTTAGTCTGATTTGTTCCATCCTACTTGTGGTTGATGGCAGATAACAGCAAATTCAATTTAATAAATTAACTTTGAGATTTTCTTCTGATTAATTAGTGAAGTTGTCTAGCATCATTTAAGTTGAAAGTAACCTCTGCAAGTAGAATTGCATACTGATGAGATCCATATAAACCTTAATGAATGTCAGCGTGGAAAACAACAGTGTTTAAAGCATCAATTTCCAAAGTTTTACTTTTTCTATTTGGACAAAGTATAGTGATTTATTTTGTGGTACTGTGTAGCTTTTTTATTAAATTACCTTTAATAAGCAGGCTGCCTCTCTGTTTTGTCAGCTTTTCTGTGTGTGTCTGATGGCTTTCACCTACAGGAAGATATTTTTCTATCACTTTTTGTTCAAAAGGAAGCGTGGTGATCTGTTGAGTAGGTGTTTTGAAAGCATCTTTACTGACAGTCTCCAGTTATCCCAGGCATCCCAAGATGATGTCCTCTTTTAAAAATGCATGTTTGATCAGCTGCTGCTTTGCTTCTGAGTGTCTGATAAATGGATGCTGTATTTTCCCCTGGCAGAAGTCATGGCAGGGATGATTAACAGCCTGTCACAGATCTGCATCCAGTTATGAATGAGAGCCTGCTGTGGTGGGTGCTGGACAAACACACAGTGGCCTTCCTCCACTTATGGCCATGACATAGGACTTCTTGAGTTAGGTATCTGCCTTGAAAAGAGGTGGTATTTCTAACAACTCCCTGTTGTTAGAATGCAAAGGGAAAAGTCTTCCTGTCTGATGAGATGATTTTGGAGTAGTTTCTTATACTTGGAGCCTGACATTTTATGATGTTACAGGATGGCAGCTGGGGGAATCAACTTGGTATAACATAAGGGACTACTTGTCCAAGCAGTGATTGTTTTTAGGCAACAAAAGGGTTAAGTATGGTTGTAGCTGGAGGCTGGAGTTCACAGGAGGTGTCCTGCTGGTAGCTAAGCAATGAGCTTTCCTAAACTGTTGCAGGAGTGACCTCTGGCTAATCCCTGGATACATCAGTTGCAGAGTGCTGGCTCATCTCTGTGCTCCTCGGGAGTGCAATCTGTCAGGGGCTGACCTCAGTTTTCCTCATTTCTGTGTGTTGGGAGATGTTACTGACAATTCATTATCTTTTCACCTTTTGACATTTTTACAGTCAAGAGCTGTGTTTCCTGGATGTAATTGTAATGGCAAGTGGTGCATTTTGTTAATTAAAAAAAAAAAAAAGTACATCTTCTGGTTGTGAGAGTGTTGCAGAATGCTCTTACCAAGCTGTTGTTGAAGAGAAAAAAAGATGCTTAAGAACTTGGGCTGTTTTGGAGTGGTTGAGTTTGCAGCTGGAACAGACTCATGAGAATTCAGGTTGTGAATAATAATATTATTTCATCTTTGCTTTGCGTGTTTGATGAGTAGATGCCAAAGTTCTTTACTTTGAGAGAGAGAAGAGATCAGCATCATTGCTTCCATTTTATAAGTTGCAGCAGACATGGGGATTGGGAGGACAGCTTTGGTGAGTTCACCAAGGTGGCAAAAGCAAGGCATTGAGCCCCTGAATCAGAAGTCCTGGTCCTGTGTCTGGTGACTTGGTGACACCAGCTTGACAATAAACTGTGTGAGAGCAGGGTGTGTGGCTGACAGTGGAGTTCAGTTCACTGCTTTCAGTGTACAAAAATGGCACATGAGCTGCATTTTTCATGCCCTCCTTTCCTGCAGCATTAAGGGATCTCTGTGCTAGGTAACATCTATTCCTAATAACACTTGCTTTCACTGAGGGTTCCATGTCTTCCAGGCACTTTACAAACCCTACCAAAGCCTGTCTCCTCTGATACTGGAGTCTCAATTTCTGCTTGTATGGAAGACAAGGCAGAGGTGGTGTGCTGTGGCCAGGCCTGGATCAGCCCAGAGTTGGTCCCAGGCACTGAGGTTCCTGTCACTGGCCCTGTGCTCAGAATATCCTCTTTTCTCCAGCAGCTAAAGATGTCAGTGAGAAATGCTGTTAGGCTTAAAAAAACCAAGTTAAACTGGAAATATATTTAGAAATGAGATTAAAGAACATGGTTTATTGGACTGATGTTTCATGCTTATTAAAAGTGAATGCTTTTACAAAGAATTAATTAAGAATTAACTGCTTAGTCAGGAGCAATTGTTGTGACTCAAGGTTGCAGCTGAATTGTTAATGTGTGGCATCTGTGAAGCCTGGGATGTGTCAGGCCAGAGCATGTTAGATGCAGATAGTCAGAATAAACCAATGGATACAGCATGTGAAGGTGGAACAGACACAGAAATGTGGCTGCTGTTCTGTGCTTGCTTCTGGGGCAAAGCACTATAATTCACTTTTTTTGTGTTCTTTTGCTCTTTGCCCATCTCGTTGCTACAGAATGGTTCAGAGCCCTTCAGTCTCTGGTATCATCCTTGGTGCTTACCTAGCACTTTGCACATCCTGGATGTTTTACAGACATTACCTTGTGAATCCACACACCAGCCCTTGGAGGATGGAAGAAATAAATGATCTGTGTTAGGCTGCACCTTTTGGGATGTGCCAGTGCAGGTGAATTTGGAGGCTTCGGCGCCGGCAGCGCCGTGGTGACGTGGCTGCACAGGGCGAGGGGCTGTGCCTGCTGTTCAACAGCCCTGCAAGAGGGAAATTGGGAAATGAAGGGGAAGGGCAGAGCACTTACCAGGTCTGCCTGGCTGCAGGGAAGGTGACCTCCCAAGGAGAGCAGCTGCAGAGAAAATGGCAAGGTGTGCTTGTGCAGCGTGGGCTTGAAGCATTTGGAAAGTAAGAGGACAAAGCAGGAGAACTTTCCCATTCTAAGGGGGCCGCTAGCCAAATCCAGAAACAGGGGATAACAGAATTTATTTAAGGCTGTGAAGAACTTTGTGATTAAAATAGTTTATTCAGAAGGTTGATGAAGGGCAAGATGTTACCTCCTGCCCTCAATGTGAGAGGTGCTGGGAAGGCAGCCCAGAGCTGGCTGCTGCTGCTTTCCATCAGTCCAAGAGCATTAGAAAACTGCTGAATGAATTCTTGTTTGTTTATTTATTTATTTATTGAACAGTTAAATTACTTCTGTTTGAAAAGCAAATCCTGGGTTTGTAGAGTTGCCAGGTTTTATAATGGCTTCTAGCAGATGCTGCATGCCCTGGGCTGAGTTTCAAAGGCCTTTGCACTGAAGGAGTGCAGCTGAGCATGCACAGCCTTGTTTGCTGCCACACAACGCTGCCCCTAGGCAAAGGTGAAGCTAAATATATTGCACTGACTCCTGTTAAACCTCCCAGCACTGGTGGGTTTTACAGCTGCCTTTTATTTTAAGATAAGTGGAGAAGCAATTTTGGTCTTGTAGAAAAACGAGTAATTGTAACAGTGGGAGCATCACAGAAAAGTGGAGCACAACTGCCCAAAAAATGAACCTGGGACCTACTGTGGCAGGGGACTGGGAGGGCAGCTCTTGAGGAGAGCATAGGCTGGTGAGCTTGCAAGAAAAAGTTAAATCCTTGTATCACTCCAAAACCACATTGTGTGCTGAAAAGAGAAGAGTGTCCTTGTTCTAGCCAAAAAAAATGCGGCTATGTTTTGGTTTCAAGTTTACAACCACTGATAATTTTAGGAAACATGATTTATTTCTGTGTTTATCAGACATATTTAGTGAGCCTTCAGATGAGTTGTGCAAAACCTTATTCATCTTTTACCATGGATTTGTCCTTCTGGTACTTTATTCTTCTGCCTGCATTCGTCAGCTGTGCATCCTCTTTCCTGCCTTGGGAGATGCCAGTCCCCTGCACACAGGGCTGCCTTGAGCCACCTGTGGCTGGGAAGGTCCTTCCTAAATTTCTTAACAAGTTAGTCAGGCTGCTTTCTGTGAAGCTCACAAAACATTCAATACTGCAGAGAATTCTTGGCTGTATATTGATACCTGATGAAATCTGCTGGGTTTCACAAGAAAGGAGTTCAAAATTTTTTTCTGTAGGTAATTATTCCAAGACTGAATGAGCTGTTTGGAATATGTGGAGTATTAGATGTATTTTTCTATTCTTTGATTCTATGATTCCTATAACAGCAGTACTTCTGAGTTACTTGGGAACATCAATAAATAACATATATAAAGTTACAGTGATATTTAGCACTTTCACACTGATTTATTTTAAGTGCATTGTGCAAACTTCATTTATTTTGGCTTTGTTACCAGTGCCTCATGGTGAGGGAAATGATCATTATTAAACAGATTTTTTAGTCATGCTGTCAAAGATCTGTGAATGTTCTGACTGTAGATACTGCAGGTTATTTTGGTCATGTGCTGTCACAAATATACAATGGGGATGCTGAGAGATTGATTGCAAAAATAGGATGTTTATTTTGGTCAGAGTTTTGTTAATACTGCTGGAGACACTAAATCATGTCAGCTGCATATATGTACATGTATCCTCGAGAGGTTTGGAAATGCTTTAAGGTGTAAAACATGAAACATAGCTTAAACTTAGTTTTTGTTGGTTCTTAATTAATCCTGTGTCTCTCAGAGAAGCTGCAGCTGATGAAAGAACAGCAAGACTTCAAACCTGCCAGCATTTCAGAACAACTCCTATCTGACCTTTCAGCAATGTCATTAGTTTTTAAGTTATTTTCTTGGGTTGGATTTCTGCTGCCATAGTGCTTTGCCATCCTACAGCTGAATTAAGTTCCTTCTCTGTCTTTGATGGGCATGATCTTGATTGGTGTTAGTGGTACTTGTGTGTGTGTGTGCGCTGAGAACAGGATCTCTCCCAAATGTTCCCTGAGTTGCAGGTTCCTTCCCTGGCAGTTTATGTCAGGCATTTTGATCATTGAAAATTCACTGGTTTGAAAATGTAAAGCAATTTCAGGCTTACAAGTCTATCTTATTACAACAGACCTGCAGTAGAAGAGCAGTAGGGATATAAAGACCAAACTCTCACTACTAGATTAAATTAAAGCTATTTATTGTGTACTTGCATTCAAGCAGTAGGGGATTTTAGTTTTTGAAGATCACAGGATCAGGTCTTTAGCAACAGTTTGTGCTGTTTTGAATTAAATAAAAATGAAATTATCATATGCAGTGGGGTTGATGCCCTTACCCATAACCTAAACCTGTTATTCCAAAAGAAAAGAATAAAGCAGTAGCAGCTCTACAAGGGGAAGAAAAAAAAAAAGGGAGAAAAAAAAGAAAACCCAGGAGATTTAATTAATTAACCTCTTAGCACTGAGGCAGTGAGGAGGGAAGATGTCCTGGAGGTGGTGGCCTTCAAACCACCCTGACAAGAAGCTTCCTTAAAAACATCTTGCACCTTGGCAGTGTCCTCAAGGTTAGCAAACATAAATGATTTAGGATCAAAGGCAACCTAAGTACTAATGTTCTTCTCATTAAATTGCCCTGTTATTTGCTTTCTTCTTTATATATTAAGAATATTGCACTCTGATCTTTTCTGCCAATCTCATCTGTGTTATGATGTGGAGACCATTCAGCTTTGAAGTAGTTCATCACAGGCAAGCATTTCAAAGTCCATATCAGAATCTGTTCAAATCAGCTGTTAATGATACAGTTTTTCAGGGAGAGATGCTGGTAGCTTGGCTATGAATGGATTGATGGGAGTATTGAGGTTGATGTCAGTAATTTCTGTATTCCTTTTGTTTGTTTTCCCAAGTTGATGTTTGTGTGGGGGATGTGCTTATATACATGTATTTAACATTATTTGCTGTGGAGTCATGAGTCTGAAAGCCAAGATCAAGTGATACATCTGATGCATCAGTCACAGGAAGCAAAAAAAGCACAAAAAAGTGTTGTGCTTTGGTGATTCAATCAAATAGCTTTGGGCTTCTTTAATCCTCTCTGAAATGCTTATTGATAGAGAGGTTTTTAACTTTTAGTTTTCCTGCTTTTCAGTTGGTACAGAGGGAGAAGGTAAACAAAGATATCTGTAAGGATTTTTCAGTCTGTATGTCTTGATTATCGTGATCTGTTTGGACAGTTTGCTGTGGAAGTGATGACTTTGATGCAGTAAGCTGTTTTGGTTTTTGTGGGAAGCAGCTTAAGTGGGTGCAATTTTGAATGAAAATTGTTTGAAAATTATTTGAAAAAATATTAACAACTTTGATGTTTCAATTCTTGCACTGGTTTTTCTTTTTTTCCCTCAATTTTTCCATTGGTCAGCTGAAACTGTTACAAGCTGTCCTGGATAATGACAGCTGTCAGTGGTTGGTCACTGTTGTTGCAGCAAGTTGTTTGTTGTACAAATTGGAGGTGCTCAGTGAGTGCTGCTCCTGCTTCCAATATATCTGACAGCTGTGCCCTCATGGGAGTAGCAGTTCCTCCACACTGAGCTCCTCTGAAAGCATCTACTGTACATTTTTATAAAATAGAAAATTTAAAGTGGCCAGTGCTATTAAAAGCATTGCATGCACATCCTCAACAAAGGTTTTTTCACCTCTTGAGACCAAGGTGATGTTTTTAAAACCGCTTGCTGGTTTCTTGTGCCTTGTCATTTCATCCATAACCTGCAAAACCCTTTTCTGTCTGTAAGGCATCTCAAGGCAGTTTGCAGCACTCTGTCTTCCTCAGTGCTGAACCTTCTTTGAGCAGAAACTATCTTCAGTGTTAAATTTTGCAGTGTTTATTCAAAGCATAAGAAGCCCCTGTTGCTATGTAGGCTGTAATCTCAAGCTTCCAGGACCTGGGTAAGACTACATCTTTTCAATTTTGGCACTCTGACAGTGAATTTCCTCATGAACATATTGCCTGTCAACAAAATTTTGTAGATAAAGTAAAATTGTCTTTAAAAGTTACTAGCCTATGCAGAAATATGGTTGTGCATTATTTTTTGTGATAGAGAATGCCTGGAATTGCCAGTTAGGTGTTGCATAGTGTGTCCTCATTCTTGTATTTATCAAGGAATAGCTGTTACCCTCCCATGATTCCCAAAGTGTAGGCCTGAGAGAGTTTATATAGAAGAGGTCTGAACAAAATCCTCTGCTGCTGCAAGCAATCTCAGCCTATCATCATTTCACATTTCAGCTTGTGAAGTGTCTGGGCCTGTCATCTTAAAATGGCACTTTTAATGTAGTTTTGTCATTCCTTTATTCTTCTGCTGTTCAGAAACAGCAGAAGCTGAATGTGATCCTGGCTGATGCCTGAACATAACCTGGTGTTTCCATGAGTGGTAAATTGCTCCCAGTCAAACTGTTTCAGTCTTATCTTTTCAAGATAATTTGGCTTAATATTGCATCACAGTGATGTAGTTCTGTGTGCTGGGATCTGATTGCTGTCTGCCTTTGGGGGAAAGAGAGCTCCTCCACCTCTCATCTCGCAGGCTGCTTTTCCTCATTTCTGTTTGCAAAAGCATAATTAAAATGTTCTCTCCATTCAGAAGTAATCTTAATTTTAAAATCATCTATTTACGTGTTTTATGCAGAGAAAAAACTGCAGGAAGATGAAATATTGCATAAAATGTGGCATCTGGCTGCAAAGAGGTGTCACACATAAAGCTGTTGCCCTACTTACTTCTTTCATTGCTGAAAGTTATAATTATAGCTTTTTTTTTCTGATTGGTGACGTGTTAAGTACTCAGAATGTCAGGTCAAAGGTCAGGGGCTAATGATTTAACTAAAAATAACTCTAAAGGTATACTATATATCTGAGAAAGAACTTGGGCGGTGTCACTTTTGTTTTCTGGGGATTTTTTTTCCTTTGTTTTGGTCTTTTAAATTTTGTTTTGTTTTTAGCGCAGCCTGAATATGAAAATTTCATTTGACATAAACAGAGTCTATTCTTTAGACCACTGCTTATACCAAATCATAAAAAAATAATTCTCACTACATTTCATACATCATCCAAGGGGCTTTGATGCTAGCTTACTTGTAATTTTCCTTTTAAATGTGGTGGTTTTTTTCTTTAAAGTTTTGTGTTGTTAAAGAGCTTTGTGCTGAGCTGGCAGAGCTGCCTGGCAGGGCCCCTGCACCTCCTGCAGGACGAGTGTCTGCCTGTGGCAGGATGTCCCTAAGCCAAGCCTTCCCTGGGGCTGTGGCAGTAAGAGCTCATCCCCTGCTGCTCTTTGGGTTTGTGCTGCACTCTCCTTTCCCCTTCCCGTGCCCAGTGTGATCTCGAGTGTTTTGCTGTGTTTTCCTTTCTCTCTGCCAAGAAGCACAAAGAATAATTTGCTAGAGGATGGCCACTGCAGTGTGTTAAAGCAGGACAATGGATTAATGTACTGGGGAGACAAGAGCAGCCCTGAGCGTGGATGGAGCGCTGGCGAGAGGACACTGTGCAGACACTGAGGGAGCCTTTGTTTGTCACGCTGGCTGGGGCTGCTGCAGACACACAGAGTCCCTGCACAAGGGACAGCAGCAATGTTTGCAGCTCACACAGAGCAAACCCTCTCTTCTCCAGGCCACTGTATGCAATGTGTATGTGTGTGTGTGCTTAGACAGGAGTGTAATAATGGATCCCTTATTCCTGGGCACATGAGTTGTGCTAAGGAGAAGAGTAGCCTTCATGTCTTATGGCATGGGGGAAAGAAACTCTGCCTAATTAGCAACAGCATTCTTAAGGAGAAATTATTTCCAACTCATTTTTTCATTACTGTCTTTGTAAAAGTGGAACTCCTGAGAAGAGACTAAGGACTGCAAAACCAGTGTGTGTTTTCCATGCTCCCACACATGTCCTTCAGCAATGTGACAGTTAGGATGAGACACCTTTATTTCCATGTCTTTTCTTGGCAAAAGAGCTTGGTTTTTATTGACTGTTTTGACAGAAGTCTGTTTTGTCAGAAGTCTGAGTGAGTTTGCATTCCTTGGTTTTCTGAAAGCTTTTTGTACTTTGGGAACTAAAAAATCTTAACCACCAGAGGATCCATTTCATAGAGCTTCCTCAGTCTTCATATATTTAATGATATTTAATACATGAAACAGCTGGTGATCTACAAATGAAAAGCTTGTTATGTTGTTGCCTATCTCCTGTGTTAGACAGTCCCTGCAATCAGACCAGAAGTTTCATATTTTCAAGTGGCATGGGGTTTACTTTTTTCTATTTCAAAGAGCACAGGAGATTAAAAGAGAGAATGGTGCCAATCCTATGAAGAAGTGGTTGGTTTTGACTCACTGCAGGAACTGTCTGTGGGAGAGGAAAATTGTTTGTTCCTAGTTGTCCCATTTAGACGTGCATTTTTAGGCATGCACTTGGATTTCTCCTGCATCCTGCTGCTGCTCAGTTTGAGCAGGAGGATCCATAAAACTCCTGCAGCTTCCTGAACCACAGGCTCTCTCCCACAGACCTCCATCTACCATGAGTGAACTCTGCGAGGGGGAATGGGGAAGAAACAAGAGTGTTTCTTCTTCATTTTCCAGCTGGAAATCTTTATTGTCACTGCAAGCCATCCCAGGCACACAGACCTCCCTCAGGATCCTGCAGAGAGGCTTGATGGCCACTGTCACACGAGGTCTCATAGAGGGGGAGATGAGCCCTGTGGCCAAGGCTGGCACCTCTGGCAGTGGGGTGTGTGTGACCTGGGCTGCACAGCCTGGCTTATCAGCTGAACAGTTCTGCCTTCCCATGGCTCTGCCACTGACAGCTTGGTGTGCATGAATGTGAGAACTGTGCTGTAGTCATTCACACCCATTGCATGTGTTACATGGAAGTTGAGAACATAAAATTAGCTTGCTTTGATCTTCTTAACACTTTGCTATTAAATTTAAAGCAGCACTCAGCCATTCCAAGTAAATTCTTATTACCAAAATGTGGAAAATCTCAACTGGTACCTTAATTTGGTTAGACAAATACTGCCTTGGCTCTCCCAGGGGCGGGTGACAGAGGCTCCTTCAGCCTGTGGCTTTGAGCAGCATGAAGTGGGTGCTGGAGCTGTGCTCTTATCTGAGGGCTTGGCATTGTTTTTGAAGATAGGCAGCACCTTGAGAATTGCAGGAGTCTGTAAATAATTGTTACCCAGAGCCTGTGCCCACAGGTGATTAACTGGGCCTAACTCAGCAGTTATTGTGGGGTCTTGTCCAGTTTATAGTGCCCTCATATCTGTTGGACTTAGATTGGCTTGATTTGACAGCAGAGGTCAGTTGGCGTGGATGATGTTTGTGTTGCTGACCACACAACCCAGTCCTCCCTGGGGGAGAACAGCTGGTCAGTAGTTCCATCAAAGACCACAGCAAAGAGGGGAAGACCACATGGATTTGATGAGAATGGTGTTCGCCTCCAGGGTGGGAGGCAGAGCTGGTCACCATTCTTCTACCAGGTGGGAATGCCTGGCCAGGCACCCGAGGTGTCTGAGGTACCTCTGGGGTTATCACAAGATTGACATCACCCTGGGAGAGAGAGGAAGGAGGAGGAGGAGGGGCTCTCACCTCTGGGGCCATGCTGAGGGACATGCACACAGTCCTGGCCACCTGGGGCTGGTTCTGTGCTGGGATACCAACGGGCTCGTGAGTGTGACACGTAACACCAATGTGAGACAAAGCCACCAATTTTTGACTAAGGTGGACAGGCCAAACACAGAAAATGAACACATGTAATTTATACATGTTTGATAAATAGCTTCATTATTTCATCAGCAGGGTTTTTTTTATCGTCCCAGAAACAGAATCCAGCTCTTCTGCCAGGCCTTTAGGCTACAGAAACCATAGGCAGTTTTTCCATGCATATGTCTTTGATTTCCCTGCACATTTCCTGATGCCACTGGCAGGCCCTGCAGAATGTCACTGTGCTCTCTGAGCGTGGAGGTGCCTGAAGTGCCATTCACAGCTCCTGTGCTGTAAGGACAGCAGGTCTGTACCTTGGCTATGCTCTCTGTGTTCCAGCCCCAGCTCTGTAAAGTTTTATTCTTCCTTTTGCTTCTTTTCACGTTAGTATGTAAAACAGGATTAAGCTTACCCAACTCATAGGAATACTTCAAAATACCTTTTTTTTAAACTTCATTTGCTTTGAAAATGTAAAAGCTTTATAAAGCACTTTTATTTTAAAAGTTTCAGGCTCTATTAATGTTAATTTCTGTGTTATTTTGTAGTGTGTTGTTTACTCATAGAGTTGGGTTTGTGCACAGAGTTCTCTGTGAGTTGAGAGAAAATTGTTTTAGGACCAAATGGAAATTATTCTTTTTTACAAGAGAAGAAATTTTTTCACAACAAAGGGACTGTCTTCACTCCAGAGCTGTTATCTCTGTCCTGAACAGACATACTTGACTTTTTCAGATTCAGAACAATTCTGGGATAAGCTGGTGATTAGAGCAGAGGGACGGAAGGTTTCTGTGGCTGACTCTGCTGCTGATTTCTCCCTCTGTAAGATGGTGTTTGTGATCTTTACTAATGACCACTGACAATTTAGTGCAGCACTGTACCACAGGTAGAAGTAGCTGCAGAAGCCTGTAGTGAATAGCAGTAACAGACCCTTTGCCATAGGCAGGCTCTCTGCAGCAGCTCTGCTGCCTGCCTGGGCTGTCAGAGCAGCATCCATCCTGGAGGAGCATCCTGCTGGCAGGCAGTCCAGGCAGCTCAGGAGCTAACTGCCTTGTGTCTGCCACCTGCACTCACCTTATGCTGTGCTGCTAACATTCCTGGTGGAGGGGTTGTTGCCAAGCTGGGAGCACAGCAATAAGTGTCCTTGAGAGAACAGGTGGGAATTAACATGTGTTTGTGTTTCAGAGATGAGCGAAATCAGTCAATCATTGTCAGTGGGGAGTCTGGAGCTGGAAAGACTGTCTCTGCCAAGTATGCCATGAGGTACTTTGCCACCGTCAGTGGATCTGCCAGTGAAGCCAATGTTGAGGAGAAGGTCTTGGCCTCCAACCCCATCATGGAGGTAAGAGAGCTGCTGGTCCAAACCCCACCCTCCAGCTGCAGTCATTACTGGGACAAACATAAGCATTCAGCGGAGAGAGCAATACATACTTCTTAAAAACATTTATGAATACACATTAAAATTTTGTGTTTAATCCATTTACAAGGAGTTGCTTTAAGCGTCATTTATGAAAGATTGAGGGAAGATGGGAGGTAATGTTTCAATGTTGTTAAAATATTTCACATAAGGTAATTTTAATGTGAATACTGCTTTGAGTCTCTTCAGCTTTGTAACTGGTAGTTCCCAGACTGCTGGCCAAATGCAGTTGGAGAGGACTGGTTTTGTGTGTATCCAAAGAGGATAAAACTGTTGGTCTTACCCACCAAATATGTACATCACGCAGTAGATTGTACTCTGAAAGGAAGTAAAACAAATGTTAAATTTTAGGAAATAAAATTAGAAAAGAGAGACTGAGGAAACAAAGTTGCATGGGATGCACACCATTTCTTTCAGAGGAAAAAACACATCAGAAGACATAATTGTGCTATAATTTGCTTAGACTCATGTTTCAGTTCTGGAGATTGTTGTAACCAGCTGTAGTCAAGTCCCGAGGCTTTGGAGGGCAGGTGCTTGCAATAGACTTTGAGAGGATATGTACAATTCCTCCTGCTTCAGGGTCTCTGTTCTCTGGGAAGCTCAGGAGACACTAATTCTGATGTCACAGCCAAGCAGAAAAGACTTCTTAGACTTACCTGAATTGCTTCTCATGTCTTTGCCTACATATGTAGATTCAAGTTGTGGCTGAAGTTAAGGAACTATATTAAGAAATGATTCATCAGAGGGAAAGTCTTGGGGGAATTTCTGGAGAGAAGTAACTCTGTCCATAGGCACACACATACTCATGCCTTGGTAATTGCTGGGCATCTCTCTGCAGTGTGAAAGAACATGAGTAAATAGAGTGCATGCAGTGAAATGTGAAATGCAAAATGCTGCCATTGTTTTTTTTCTCAGGTATTTTAAAAAATGAGCTGTGTTTTATTCCTCCTTTCCTCCTGGCATGAGGAGTTCATGATACTCAAACTATAGCTGCCCCATGACAGTTGTGTGTGTCTGTCACAAGGTAATTGTGCCTGGTTTGTGGTGCTGTGTGCTGTTTGGAAATTTCTTCTGTGGGGTAAAACAAGCTGTGCTGTGCTGGGCAGGGACTCATCCAAATGTCCAGCCGTGGGAGGAAGCCAAGGAGCTGAGCTTTGCCTGGAGCTGCAGCTGCCCCAGGGCTGGGGACAGCTGTGCCCTGGGGAGCAGTGGCAGTTGTGCAGCTGCCCCCAGGGAGCACCTGGCACTGCTGCAGTGTTTGCAGGAGGTGCCACGTCCCAGCCAGGGCCACGCTGAGAGCCCGTGCGTGGCTGGTGGGAGCGGGTGCTGAGCCCTGCCCTGCCCTGGCCAGCACAGCAGTGGCACCAGCTGTGCTCACATCAGCCTGCCAGTGACAGCCCTGCTGAGAGGCTCTGCAGGACAGCCTGGGCCTGGGTGTTTGCTGGGTGAAACACAAACTCTGCAGGTTTCCCTGCACCACTTCTTGGTTTGGTCTCGAAGCCTAAAGCCACCATCCTGCTCTCAGTCCTTGGGCCCCACCTCCCAGTCACTGGCCCTCAGCTCACCACTAATTATCTGAATTAATTTCCAAAAGCAAGGAAGTTTAAATTGACTAAAAGAGCTTCCCATCTATACCTTTTTTCATTCACTAAAAATCAGTGGGGGTGCTTTTATTTTCTAGGGATAACAATTTTGTGGATGTGGGTATATCTAAATATATATTTCAGTTGCTTTAAAGATTGTTATAATTGGATGAAAGTTACTCTTTTAACTTCCAACACTTGAACTTTAAATTAGCTTTAGAGTGAGTGTTGTAAAATTTGATGTTGAGACAGACTCTTATGATAGCATAATTAATGTTTTGAATTCTTCAGTTGATAAATCAGTAGAAACACAAATTAACCCATATATTTGAGGTAGAAAATGAGTGCTTCATTTTAGAAACTGGAAGCTCCTCATTTACTGAGCTGACTGTAAAATCTTAGGAGCAGAAGGTCATTTAATTTTTAAATTTCTATTTGGACAACCTAAACATCAATGTTTCATGAGCTACCATCACATTATCTTAGCCTACTAAATACTCAGTAATGTCAAGAGGTAACTGTACATTTCTAGCAACTGTTTAAGTGACTACTTTTGTAGTCAATAACTATATACAGTTTTCCTATTGCAAATGTGGAAATCAATAAGTCTTAAAACACATTTTTGTATGTCATTTCCTGCCCCTCATTCTTTGTTACCTCTGTAGCTATGCAAATAGTACAGCTTTGTATATATTCAGGCAAGCAATCTGATAATCCCAAAGACTTTTCTGTTTTTATCTATCTGGTTTTTATTCCTTTCAATGGAATAATTGGTTTCTGAAATATTAGAGTATTATATTGCTACCACCACCAACAAAGTATATCACAGTAGCAATAATTTTCTTCTTGCAAAAAAGTGCAAGAGTGCAGTTAGAGTACATTCAGTTTGAATGAATTTGATGTTTCTTGGAAGTGCAGAGATGCAGTTTGTTCCTAGATCCTTTCCAGCAGCTGTCCATCTGATGCCCACTTTGACATCTGCTCTGTTGGGTGTACGTGCTGCTGCTGCTCTCGTGGGGTTTCTGACAGTCTAATCCCACTTTCCAGGCTGTACCAGCTGGCACTGACCCATTCACTGGCCTTCTGCTTGCAGATTTGGGATACTCAGCCGTGCTGCTTGCTCTCATTTGTTTTTCTCAAGTTTATTTCAGTACAGAGTTCCAGTGGATGGCTGCGTGGACGGGGAAATTTGGACATGGATACAGTGGTGCACTTAGGGTTCAGTAACACACGCACAGTGCCACGTGGTGAGGGGCAGTGTGCTGCATCTCAGATATTCCAAATGCCATTCCTTTGGATACAGAGATACCTTTAGGAATTTTTTAGAAGGTGAATTGCTGTATGATGTCTAAAACATGGTCTGATTGAGAAGAGAAAATGCTTTTCTTTGGAGTTCAGCATGTTGTGATTTGCATGCCTTGAGTTCTGATGTATCCAGCTGGTACCTGTTGTACCAGGGGTGAACCCTGATGCTGATGAGGTAAGGCAGAATTGCACCATGTAGGATCCACAGTCATTATTTGCCCTGGGCATCCCAGAACTTGTAATATAGAGGAAATGCACAAGGTCTTGTTTGTTGTGTGTGGAGCTGTATTAAATTAATCTGAGAAAGTTCAGCACAATGCAGGGCAGCATTGAGGGCTGTCTCTGGGGCAGTGACCAGGCTGCTGTGGAAGGGGCTCAGTTTCAGGCAGATGACACAAGTCTGTGCAGGTTAATTTTTAGATTATGCTTAGACACACAGTAAATATTTTTAAATGTTATGTTTGCAGAAATAGTTTGGAAATGTGGTGATTAGAGAGTAATAATAATGATAAACTGTTAGCCAGGCAGAAGAGAGTGTGCTGTGAGTTTATAATAGGTAGACTTTGAAAAGTTGCAAGTACAAGTATGTGTACACCTACACATATAAATATATCCAGATGAAATAATTCTTACAGTTTTACTAAGTCTTTGAAAGAAATCTGTGTGTATGTGAGCTTTCTGTTAGACTCTTTATTTCCTTTTGAAAGACTTCAAAGAAAAATAAAGGATTTTTAGCTGTAAAATTAGACTATGTGGAATTGCTAGGAATATCAGCTCCCAGTCTTACATTAATGAAATAACTGTATTTTGATGTAACTTGTTGAGGCAGAGACTGTTCTTCATTAGATTTTGGACTATTTTTAAACCAGGACACGATTAATGTTGTTAAGTGTTTATGAGCCATGTAGATGATTAAATAGATGTGATAATTTCTACAACCTGTTTAACCTTTACAATATTCCCTTTTTTCAGTCTATTGGAAATGCCAAAACCACCAGGAATGACAACAGCAGTCGCTTTGGTAAATACATTGAAATTGGTTTTGATAAGAGGTATCGAATCATTGGTGCTAACATGAGAACTTACCTCTTGGAAAAGTCAAGGGTGGTGTTTCAGGTAACTCTGATGTGATCTCTTCATTTTGTTATGTCATACTTGAACCAGCCCAGTGTCCCACAACTCCTCTCCATCTTTGACTACCTTATAGTCTAGAGCTCAGTAAAAATGGACTTGTCCTTGACTGGCTGCCTGAAGATATAAAAATAATAATTACGGTTTGAACCATGTGGGGATGTTACATGAAGAGCTGTTGTATATTTTAGAAGTAAGAGATGGTTATAGCATATGGTTTAGCTGGAAGAGAGTGTTTTTCATTTCTTTTTGGTTTGAAGGTATGGAATTTGGAGTGCTTAAGTTCCGAATTACGGTGTTGGTCATGAGTCATCACCTGAGCTGTGTTTGTCCTTCATTTTAAAATTCAAGCTTTGCCTTGGCAAGGAAGATACTCCCTTTACCACATTACCATCAAGGCTGAGGCAGATAGTGTTAGTTATTTTTGGAAAATGAAAAACTTCTGAGTGTGATCATTTCACTCACCTACAGAATCCTAATCTATAATTAATAGTAATCTACAGTTCTGAAAACTGAAATCATACTTTTTTTTTTTAATTAAATGTCTGCATGCTTCTTGCTGTTGAAAATGGATTAAATTAACCAAGAAGGAAGAGGTAGATGCTGATTTATCTTCCCTTTTTTCCGTGTGGCTTCTGTGCTCTTAATGTATTGCTAGAGAAAGCATTATACATAGTAATTCAATTTTGCTCATGGTTGTTTCTGCCACTTGTTAAGTGGTGAAAAATAACAAATTCCTTTCTTTTTAAAGGCAGAAGAGGAGAGAAATTACCACATCTTTTACCAGCTTTGTGCCTCTGCAGCGTTGCCCGAGTTTAAAACTCTACGATTAGGTATGGCATTCACATTCCTTGGGTTGTGTGATTGTAGGGACAGCAGCATCTCTGAGCTTTCTGAGCCAAAGACCCAAAAGAAGAATTGCTGGCTTTTGAATTCTAAACTGTTAAACCTTTAAGTACTAAAATGTATTGAGAATAACTAAAATGATAGACCTTGGACTTCGTGGTTTTCTGATAGAACAAAAGTAACAGATTTGTTTATTCAGCAGACTCTAATACGCTGCAGTTGCAATCAATAGGACTTACTATGTCCTGGAAGGTGAAATTCTTTTCTCTTAGTTCTTGAAAACCTTTTTTCCATTGTTCCAGCCACTAGAGAATTTTACCCTTTCTGGTATAAGCATCTGAAAAGCTTAGTTTGCATCTGTACTTTTACTTGGGCTGTTAGCAACAATTACTTTACAACCTCTGCTAACCTGGTGATCAAAAAGCAGATGAGGGAATCTTTTCTTTTATCAAATTAAAATGTTGATAGAAGAAGGGTCTCTCATTTGACAGGAGTTGGTGCTTTGTAAAAGAAAAGCGTGATGATGACCTTAGACAATCAAGTCATCATTTTAAAAATTCAGTATAAATTGCAGTGCTGCAGTGTATTTTTAAAAGTCGATTTCATAGTAGGAAAACTGCACAGCCTGTGCTGGTTTCTGAAATACTGTTCTGGTTTTAGAGTGCTTCTCTGCTCTTCTACACCACCCTGGCACATTTAGGATTCACATCTGCTAACACAGGAAAGAAAGGAACTGATGTAATTATAACTGAAGAAGCCATTTAGCAGACTTCTCTTTCAGCATTCTTGGAACCTTAGCTGATCAGAAGAAAAGGAGTCTGTTAGTGCAGCTGGAAGCATGGCCAGTGAAACCATAGGAATTTACACAGGAGAGCTGCTGGTCTCCCGGTGGAGCCCGGTGCTGTCCCCAGAGCAGTGTGAAGCTCTCTCTTCTCCAACCTCGACCTCTCATCCTGAATGGATCACAGATGCTCATAAGGCTGAGCCAGGCCATAAATTAGAAAAGAGAAGGAAATGGGCAAAATATAATATCCTGATGTAGTAATAGCATAGTAATATCTGTCACGTAATTCCAGAGTTCTGCTGCTCTCAACTCTGCGGCTGCTGCATAGGTGGTTGGCTCAGGCTTGGAGAGCAACTTCCAAAGTGATTATTCCACAATTGTGGAAGTCTGAACCAAGGTTAGGTAGAGAATATGATTGAGAACCTACTGTGGGAACCAGGTAGCTTAAAGAACACTTACTTGCACAGTTAAATCTTGAAAAAAATGTTCTTTAGAATAAGTGGTCTTATGAGCCAGAAGGTGAAAATATACATATGTCAGATCAGGGATTCTGCCAAGAGCAACTTAATCATGACACAGCTTTACAGATGTGCTGTGAATTTCTGCATCAGTGTGTGTAAAATATATTTTTTATTATTACAGGGAATGCAAATTACTTTCACTACACGAAGCAAGGTGGAAGCCCTGTGATTGATGGTGTTGATGATGCTAAGGAAATGGTGAACACCAGGCAGGCCTGCACTTTGCTAGGTAATTGGTAAATCACAGTCATATCCTAAATCTGACACACTAGCAAGTGTTTTCTATATTATTTGTGTATATTTTTTTCATACTCTGTTGTGTTTAAAACCATGAGAGTTTGATAAACTTTGGGACTGAGATACTTGTATTGCATGAAGAAGATATTTAAATTGTAGTAGAATTATAAATCTGAGGGGAGTGCACATTATGTGAACATAAATGGTGGGCTCCCTTGGTGTAACATATACAGTGCTGGAGATCACTGACAAAGCACTTTGAAACAGCAAATTAAATGATTCATTTTAATGGATTTTTGTTTCATCTGGTTGTAAAACATTTTTGATAGAAGTGGAGCCAGTTAGTACTGTCAAATGTCAAAGTCGCACACAGCATTCACTGTTCTTCTCTCCTTAATAAATTTTTTCATCAACTGCAGCTCTCTCCATTCAAAACACTTTATTCATCCCTTTCCAGGGATTAGTGATTCCTACCAGATGGGAATTTTTCGAATCCTTGCTGGCATCCTTCACTTGGGCAACGTGGAGTTTGCATCTCGGGATTCTGACAGCTGCACGGTTCCTGTGAGTAGCAGATGAGCTGAAGAGCATGGTTTGCACTCTGGCAGGTCTGCCTTCTGCTTGTTTGCAGGGACCTCTTCTGAAAAAGAAATGGAAATGGGTTTATTTCTAATTTACTAACGTTTTCACAGTGTTTTGCAGATAGATTTAACTCTTCTCGGTTCAGAGGATTTAGACAGTACTCTCTGTATTATAATATTGGTATACAATTATAGCTGTAATTGGTCTGTCCTAGAAAAGTCTAGTAGGCAGGCTAGCTTTGAAGTCCTGAGCAGGTGTCTAGATCTTTATATTCCTGCATGAATATCTTCCCTGCACACAGTAAATGCTTTGCCAGATGGGTTTTTTTTGACATGAAATGCCAGAATGCCCTAAATAATTGCAAAATAAATGCTTTGCAAAGTCCTCTGCAACACTTAGACATGAGCATAGGGTATACAGATAAGATTTGTGTGACTCATCTAAGTGTCATGGTTTTGTCAGTTCTTTTTTGCCTCAGAGATCAGCAACAAGGACTGAATAGTTTGATCTGAAAAACCCTTCTCATTGGTAAGGGCCCAGGCTTCTTACCCATATTCTGGAGATAAGAAACAAAACAGTTCTGGCTGGTCTCTTCTTTGGATTCAGAGTGAGCAGTTTCTCCTTCTGCCTCTCTTTGAATGTCTACTGCTGGCCTGCACAGCCTCCAACTTCAGCAACAATAAAGTTGCAATAGTAGCAGCACTCCCAGAGTTTTTTCTTTTCTCACTGTCAGTTCCTTTCTCAGGAATCTGCAGTGGCAGTTTCTGGAGCTGAGGCAGCAGGTCCTTCCTGCTGGCCAGAGGTGATTGGTGTTCCTGCTCTGACACCACCTGCCCCTGGGGTCTCATAGCTGCTTTGAAACCACAGCAGTAGTCTGGCTCCTTGGTGTCTTATAAAGGTTTTCACTACAAAGAAAGCTCATTTACTGATAACAGGTAGAAAGCTGATAAGCCCCAGGACATGAGGAGCTTGCCTGTGTTGTGATGAGTATCTCCAGTGCAGGAATCCCACTGGCTGAGCTGGTAAAAAGCTGCAGATTCCCATGCAACCCTGTCCTGGCCTGACAACACCTGGCAGGCAGTGGTGAGTGTGTGCTCAGGGGCACCATTACCTGGGCTGTGCTGTTCTCTGGCAGGCCCATGTCACCACAGAGCTTTGGCCATGCACACTGCTCTGCTGGGAGGCACTGCTGTGATGGAACAGTGGTGCTGCAGAGTGCTCAGCAAAGGGCTCCCTGTGCTGCTGTGGCAATAAATCAGTTTGTTTAATGTCAGCTTGAGCAACCCTAATGTAACACTCTTTTGTGCAGTGTTCATAAGTATTATTACTTTATTATTGTCTTCCAAGCCAGTAAAACATGCTCCGTTAATTGGATTTTGGAGGTGTAGCTGCATGGGGCCTGCATGCTGTAAGAACTAGAAAAAGCCCCAGAGAAGTCACAAGGATGTGGAAATATTTAAAGCTGATATACCCTGAAGCTGTAGGACATGTGGTGACAGTCCTCTGCCATCTGTCCTTGTCAAGACAGTGCTTGTCAGTGTGCTGCTGAGCCACCAGGTGCAATGGGAGCGTGGGGAGGAAGTGGTGTTAGGGGAGCTCCTGAGGAGGAAAGACCTGTCTGTCCTCCTTGATTTCTAGTGATCAGTTTGCATGTTAGTCACTAAGGGTGGTATCTTACTGAGTGGTAAATGCACTGCACTGATCTTTGTGCAGAAGCCTTATATACCCATCTCAACATACGAGCCTTGCTGGTTGATTTTACCCAGTTAAACAAAGCTCAGGTTTTTTCTCTTGTACAGTTCAATTTGAGAGCTAGAGAACATCATTAGTGTGCTGCAATCTCTTAGTGTTTGTCTCCAGAATTCACTGAGAAAATACTTTGTTAAGTACTGAGACCAGAGCACTGAAGCCCTTCCACACTTGTTCCTTGGCTCGGGCTGCATTGCCTCACTGCCCATCACTCCCTGCCACAGCTGTGTGTGAGCAGTCAGGAGCCCCACTCAGGAGCTCTGTCCATTTGGCCTGAGACAGGTGTAAGAATTCAAAATACCAAGTCCAGAGAAGCCAGATGATTCATTTTTCTGAAGATTGCAGGTTCCCTGTGTGAAGCTTTTGGTGAACACAAGTATGGTGCCATAAATTTGAGGAAGATTATTCACTAATTCACTTCAGCAATGTGAATGTGCTAGGTGGGGAGGGAACTTGCGGCATTTTGAAGGAGGAAGAGCTGAGGAAGCTGCTATTGCTGCTTATTGTGGGATTACTGCAGATAGGCAGTTCTGTTGGGGTGATTGTATGTTTGCTGTGGGTAATACTGTTTCAATATCTAATGAGCCTGTTTTTATTAGCCCAAGCATGAGCCCCTCACCATCTTCTGTGACCTCATGGGTGTGGAGTATGAGGAGATGGCCCACTGGCTTTGCCATAGGAAGCTCGCCACTGCCACTGAAACTTACATCAAGCCAATTTCCAAACTTCATGCCATCAATGCCAGAGATGCACTTGCCAAACATATCTATGCTAACCTCTTTAACTGGATTGTAGATCATGTGAACAAAGCCCTTCATGCCACTGTAAAACAGCATTCTTTCATCGGAGTGTTGGACATCTATGGGTGAGTTTTTGTCAGAGATATGACACTCTTACATAATTATCTGACTGCAAAACATCCTTGTCTTTATCATCTAGCACTGCATGGATTACACAAAAACCCCCCAAACCTTAGCAGCTGCTTATTCCAGCTGAAGAAAGTAGGTGTTTAGTTTTGACACACTACGATCTTTGTCATGACTTCAACGTTTGTAGTGGGATTTCAGGTTTTTGCTGTTGGTAGTTTATTTTTTTGTTGTATTTTGGAAAGTTACAAGGCAATTTTTGTGTCAGGTTCCTCCAGGGTGGCACTTACAGAGAAGACAAAGATAACTAATGTGCTCTCCAGGAACATCAGTCCTTTCCCTGAGTTCCTCGTGCCTGGCTAGAGAGAAGCATCACTAAATACACAAAAACGTGCAATTTGCCATTTCCCTGTGTGTTTTCTTGCTTGACCGATGTTATTTTTGCCTGAAATAATTCAGTGAATTTAACCTGAGGGAGGGAATTTAAAATTGGGGTAATTTTACTTTTTTTTTTTTTTAGTACGCTAGTAATTTTGAGTATATGCATATTTTAGATTTGAAACATTCGAAATCAACAGCTTTGAACAGTTCTGTATCAACTACGCCAATGAAAAACTGCAGCAGCAGTTCAATATGGTGAGTAGGAAGTGACTGGCATTTCCTCTTCCCTTTCCCCTCATCCAAGGCCATTCTGCTAATTGGGTCCCCAGTGGTTAGGATGAATTCCTTCAGTCTATTAAGCAGCTGTCCTGGCCATGGGCTTTGAGGGATGGGGAAAGATCGACTATCTCCTAGAAATAGATTTTATGACTAACTGCTGCTCTGGGACTACTTGAAATTCTGATCACAATAACAATTATAAGGCAGAAGCAGCGTGTGGCAATTAAGACCCTGAATTGCCTGTCAGTGAGAGCACTGTGTGGATGCAGTCGGAGTTGGTGGTGTGTCCATAACCTCCCAGAGCCCCTGCATGGGCAGAGGCGAGCGCGGCTTCGCTGCCGGGGCTTCGCCACCCGCGCTTCCTCCCCGCTGGTGTTTTTTGAGGCTTTTTGGCTGCATGCTGAAGGTGATGAATGACGTGTGGCAGAAGGCGGCTCTTCCCCCTCCTCCGGAGAGATCACGATTCTCTCCTCAGCCTCAGTGACGTTTGCAATTACATATCTTACCTGCATAATGATGAAGCGAGTTATTTCTGCCAGGTCTGTTGCTAGGCTCTGCCGCAGCACCGGGGTAGCTCTGAACTCTCGTTGTGATCCTGCCTCTGTGGCAGGGTGTGCTTGCAGGGCCGGATCCCCTGTGCCATGGTTGATCCCAGTGTGTCAGAGAGTAAACAGGGTGCTGGAGCAGAGGCTGGGCTTTCCAGCCCTGGCATGCCCTTTCCATGTGGGTAGTGCCAAGGCTGGCTTCAGCTCCGTGAGTGGGATGCCATAACTGCTAGGCACAGGGCATCTTGGAGTTTTCTCAGCTTACAGCAAAATCTAGTTGCTGTAAGAGCTGTCTGTAATGGTTCTCTTCTTCAGTGAAGATAACTGTGCCCCTGCTCCCTTCCCTCCTGTGCCATTGCTGTGAGCACCTGCCTCATGAAGGAGGGGGTGACAGGGCTGTTGTGTTGGTGTCCTGCCAAACTACCAAACCTGGTGCTGGTGAGCATGGACCTGTTGGGCTGCCAGGCACACAGGGTGGAGGTTGCTTTGAATTAAAGCCTTGTGGCTGGTGGCAGCCAGCAAACCTTCATGTGCTGCCTGGCACAGCCTGAGCCTGGCTGAGGAGAGGCCATTTGGGAACTGCCCGACCACTCTGCCCTGCCTGATTTGCCCACAGGGAAAATCAGGTCTGAAGGCATTTTTCACCACCTAATTGCTGGTTCCTTCACCGTGGAAAAAAAAATGGGTTTCTGTTTCCTTTCAGATCTTGGGTTGGATATGACTTGCCAGTAGAATGCTGCCAGGGCTTTCCTGCCAGGTGCAGGGTGGGAATGGCTCCCACGGGCACGGTTCAGGCGCGCAGCTTGGGGAGGATGGCGTTAAGCTGATGAAATAAAGGGATAAACAGCTTTGTCAGAGTAGTTTGCTGCTGCCTGGCAGATGTGTGCTGGGGAACTGTGAGATGTCTGTGGGCTGTGCACTGAGCTTGGGGCAGCTGCTGGCACCCCAATTTAGGTGTTGTGGCACCCCCAGACCCTGCCCGTGCTGCTTGGGGCACTCCCTGCACACATCCACCTGCCACAGCAGCATTAAGTGTGCAGAAAAATGTAAGTGGAGGATGAAACATCATCAAAAATAATTGGAGTCAGCAGTCTTTTTGGTTTTTCAAAGTGCTTGTTCTATTAAGACCACAGTTTGCCTCTTTAATATCTTACTCTGTTTTTTCTGAAGTTTTAATTAATCTCTTATGCACATTTCATTAAAGCTGTGCAAGTTGTTTGTGGCAATATTTTGGAATAAATATACAACTACATGGTTACTGATCTTTGTACCAGATAAATCTGTCACTGAATTTTCCTTAAAGGATTTCTAGTGCTGATGCTCCTTCAGCTTTTGCTGAAGAGTAAATTTTAATGCAATGCGTCATGTTAGAAAAAAACTCAGCAGCCATTTAAGAGGAAATAGAGCTCTGTTCTTTTACAAGGAAACACAAAAGTATTTATAGTGAAGCTTTACTTGAAATAGAGCAGTATTCGTAATTTCCAAATCATAAAAGCATGGCACATCCCACTTTATAGGTTGTTGTTCCGGCACTTTGAAGGTTTTCTGGGTTTTGTGTTGGTTTTTTGTAAGAGAAAAGAGCTTATAGTAATTGTGGGACAATATACTAAAAAGATAGGATATGGAGTGCTTTAATTTGGACTGTTGTTTTTAGGCCAGGAAAAAAGGTTCATTTATTTTTCATACAGTTGTTAAAGACTTTATTAAGTTGAACTAGTGTGTCACTTGTCAGCCTGGATTAATGGGCCAAGATGAATCTAGCTGAGACTTCAATATATGTGTTCTGCATTTCATTTCACAGAAAACTGTTTTCCTTTTGCCCTGCAGCATGTCTTTAAGCTGGAACAAGAGGAATATATGAAGGAACAAATACCATGGACCTTGATTGATTTCTACGACAATCAGCCTTGCATCAACCTCATAGAGGCCAAAATGGGAGTTCTGGATCTGTTGGATGAGGAGTGCAAGGTGTGTGTTCAAGGGTTTTCATAGAGGGAAAGATCATCAGCTGTCCTGCTTCTGGGCCCCACAGGGAAAAGTCATCTGCAGACAGTTGTCATTTTGACACTGCTTGTGCAAGAATTTGGAAAGTGTACAAACAGAATTGGCAATTACAGGAGGAGAAAAAATGGTTTCAGTAATGAACCCCTCCACCCCTTCCCCTCCATCATGTATCTGTAGCTGTTCCTAGGTCTCTGATCATCTTTGTTTGGACTTGGACAGTTTTCTCTTCCGTGAGGATAAGCAAGTGCAGTCCTTGGTCCTGTCAGATTTCCCCAGATTGCCTCTTGCTTAGTGTTTCACCCTTTGTCTTTTGTCTTGGTTTATTTTATGCCAAGCCATGTACAGGGGATGGCTCAGAGTGTGTCTGCCTCAGTGGAAACCCAGCTTGGGGTTCCTATTTATCACAAAGCATCACAAGAAGTCTCTAAGGGAGATGGATGAGTTCTGCTCAGTCTGGTAATGTGCCTTTGGGACCCCTGCCTTCAGGTGTGTGACACTGGAGGCATTGTTGGTGTCAGATGTGTCCCAGCAGCTGGTGCCCAGTACTGTGGAACTGGCAAGCACACAGCTGGTTACTGTGTCCTTGCTTCTGGCAGTGCTGGGAATCGAGGAGCTGGAATGTGAAAGCAAATCCTCAAGTGCTGTCCCCCATCTTCTTAGGTGCTTTTGCTACTGAAAAGTTCAAGACATTTTAAATGTGTTCTGTATTCTTCTCTGTAGATGCCAAAAGGCTCAGATGACTCCTGGGCCCAAAAACTCTACAATACTCATTTGAATAAATGTGCTCTCTTTGAAAAACCACGTATGTCAAATAAGGCCTTTATCATCAAGCACTTTGCTGACAAGGTAAGGACTTTCCCTGCAGTCTGCTTTCCTGCTGGTGTGTGGGAGGGCATCCTGGGGCTGCTGCAGGCAGAGACTGGGCAGTGGCATCCCTGGCTCTACTCAGCTCTTGCTGCCTCAACACCTGATCAGGAGGAGAAGGTGAACTGGCAGCTGTGCAGAGCCAGAGACACACAGCAGCTCCTGACTCCATCACATGCTGCAACCACTGACCATCCTTTTTCCAATCATGGAAGCTCAGTGCATTTGCAGCTCTCAGCATTACTGTATCAATTCCAGTTATGCAACAGAATTGTACAAAAAAGGAAATCCTGTACCCCACTCCTTTTAGCTGAAGAGCAGCAATGAATTAATGCCGTTTTTGCTGCCATCTCAATGTGCAGAGATGAGCCTTTTCTATTGCTGGAGCAGCGTGTGCTGCTCCCACCCTCACCTCAGCTGTGCAGGGAACAGCTATTCCTAGGAAGCTGCTGAGGGGTGTCTCAGTGGAGTGCATGTCGTGTTCAGCTCCCAGTGCCTGTCAAACTGAGCCACTCCTCAGGTTAAAACAAAAAAATTAATAATTCCATTTAATACAGTTGTCCTGTTGCATGGAAAAGCTGCCTGAGAATATTGTCAGCTTTGTCAAAAAAGGTTTCAGGAAGCTCTCAGATTCTTACCATAGGTCTGCACATGCTGACATGGGGGGTTGGAGGCCTTTATCTGCCTCCACTAGGTTTCTCCCAGGCTCTTGAATTTATGTGTAGAAGAAGGGTCCCATTCTTTTTGCATCTAGCATTACAGAGATGTTCTTGGTGCTTTCATTAAGGTAACTGTTTTAGTTCGTGAGTTCTGTTCTATTTTGTGGGTGAGAGAACAAGAAGGAATTATTTAATATTTCATAATCTGTTCATTAGGCTAAACTTTGATATCAAAAGCAAGGCTTTCCTATGTCTAGTGTGTGAGCAGCAAGCGCCAGGGAAAGGAGAAAGTAGCTCCAAGCAGGTACTAGCAAAGCTCTAAGCTCTGCTCTGCTGTCTGTGCTGAGCGTTTTATGTTTGTGTGCTTATGTGAATGTACACAGACATCTTGGAGGAAAAACAAAGCCACAGCTGGCAGGTCAGCAGTCTGTGCTGCCGCTGTCCTCTGGGACAAGGCAGGGATGCTGCTGCCCTCTCCTGGCACGGCCTCCCGCAGGGAGAACAGGGATGGTGGCCCAGGTAGTGCTCAGGGTGGGCTTCCAGCTGTGCAGAAACCCTGGGGACATCCTCTGTCCTCTTCCCTCTAGGAATTCCTTGAAATGTTTTGCAGCTCAGGGTATAGTGTCATTGTGCAAGCACTGAAAAATGGACTTTTGACAATAGTTTTGGTTTTCTTTCAGCCTTGAATTAGGACAGTGAAATAAATGGTAGGCTTTTATCTGACGCTGGCTGTTCTTTGGTCCAAGAAAACGCTGTAGCCCTGTGACAGAGTTGTTATATATTGTCACAACATTCAGACATTTTATTGCTTCTGGTAAAATTAGTCCTTTGGAGCACAAATGAGCCATTTCCACAATAATCTGCAGGCAAATGTACTTAGTGCCTCTCAGCTAATGAGATGAGAGATACTTTGTTCTCAGTTGCGTCTGGATTTCAGGCAGCTCTGCAGCCCTGATGAGTTCAGTGGAGGAGATGCTCAGCACACACTTTGATCCTTCACCCTTACAGTAACCATTCAGTCATGCTGCCTTGCCACCAGCATCTCCCAGCAGTGAAATATGTCTGCTATAATGCAATAGCTCTACTCCTCTCTCTCTTTTAATGTTCTACATTTTACTGGAAAGCACTCTCTTTGAGGAAAATCTATATTTAACAAAGATGCACTTGGGAGCTGATATTTTCAGTATGTAAAAGAATTATGTTTTAAATGTGAATGTTATAGCTGGTGAATTCTATGCAAATTATTATTATTTATTACTTCTAATACTTTCTCTTGTAAAATGATGGCTTTCAGGTGGAATATCAATGTGAAGGCTTTTTGGAAAAGAATAAAGACACAGTTTATGAAGAACAAATTAGGGTCCTAAAATCAAGTAAGGTTAGTATAAGGATTTTTTTTTCTTCTTTTGCAGTTAAGTCCTTGAATTAAGGGTCATAGAAAACTTCTTATAAACCTAGGAAATATTTCTCCCTTAGTATCAGATCAACTGGAATTGAACATAGTTTGTGTTTTACTTGGTTATCTGCATGAATTTAGAAAGTCCTATATCCTAACTTATTTCCATGTAAGATCAGTCTGTTTAGCCACTAATTTCACTGTTTGTGGGTCGTTGTTGTTGCTGTTTTGGGGGCTCTTTTGTTGGGTTTGGGTTTTTGAGCAGGAGAAAGAGGATTTGGGGAGGGGGGTTTCTTTTTCACAAAACTTAGCTGTATTTTCTGTAGAGATGTCAATGACTTCTGATATACTGTAGTGGTATAAGAAGGCTTAACAGATAAGCCCTTAATTTCATAACCTGAAAACAGAAGCTCAGTGTTTATGGCATGAGCAGAAAATTTCTGAAGGAGAGACAAGTTTGAAATGAGAGAGGAATAAAATATATAGACCGTAAGGACACAAAGCAGAACTTACAGTCTTGTCTCCTTGATATCTATGAAAGAAAGATAACTTCTGAATTGAAAAATACTGCTTGAGGGAATATTATAGAACAGGCCTTCAGTGGCATCGTCTGTGTTTTGTAATGGCAGAAATGCTGGTTGTGCTCTCAGAAATGTGAAGGCAATTAACTTGACATTGCACAGTGGTGGCTGTTGGGAATTTGCTAGCTCTAATGGCCCAGGAAGCTGGGTATCAAGGACAGGCTATTTAAAATTATGCTATTCTATCAGGAAAATCAACATTTTTCTCTTCTGTTTCTATTCTGAGCAGATAATATGAAGCTAAATGATTAAAACATGTGGTATAATGAAACACCACAGCAGACTTTCCACTGGGAGAAGAATTGAAGTGGTTTAAGTGAAGCCAGTTTCTGGGGGTGGAGGGGGAGGCAGGTGGCATCTTTGGGGAGTTGGCAGAGGCCAGCCAGCCACTCTGTGCAGGACAGAGGGACAGGCTGCTCCATGGGATGTCAGCCAGTGGCTGAGGGACAGACAGAGGGGACAGAGCTGCTGTAAGAGCCTGACAGCAGCTTGGACAGGCTCAGTGTAGCTTGAGGCAGTTCAGTCTAAATACTAAAAAACAACATGGTTTTACCCCATGGTAAATTTTGACAAAACCAGTGTAAAGAATGTTTTATTTTTGTTTTTCATCAGCGCCTCTTTGTTAGTAATTGTAGTAGAACTGCATTTCTGATTTTTATTTTATTTTGTTGATGGTGATGTTTTCTGGGTTTGCTGTGCCAAACATCCAACAGAAGGTAATTCTAAATTGAATGCATCGTCTATCACCCTGCCCATGCCCACTCTCACATAGAGCTTGGATGCTTCTTTGCTCTCCAACATGCATGACACACTCTGCTCTTGGCAGAACTGTAGAGTTCAACTATTTATGTTGGCCTTCTCTGTAAATTCACCCACAGAACCTCTCTGAACTAGTTCAGTTTTCATGCATGTATCATGAAAGCAATACAACAGTCCTGGGCTTTTATGCTTGCTACTGGCATGGTTGTTAAAATTTTCTGTTGTGGCTCTGTATTGAAAGAAATGATCTGTAAGATTGTTAGCAGCATGTGTGTTAAGTTGTCTGAAAAAATTACAGGGAAGAAATGCTTCCTTGCTTGTTTTCTATCACGTGAATTATCTACCCTTTGATCAGTGTTTTCCCTCTCTTTGAACACTCCCAGTGCTCTGTGAAACAAAGAAAATTGATGAGATACTAAAACCCAAAACCAAACAGGAGCAGTCCTGCAGTTTGGATCATTGCAGCGCTGCTCCACTATTGCTGACCTGTACTGGAGAGGCCAGACATTGTTCCTTTCTTCTACTTGGAGCAACTGGGCCAGTGTCTATGAAAATAGTGCCTTTGTCTGCACTTGCCCATTTTTACAGGCAGATTTTCCCAGGGTTGGGGAAAGAGAATGAGACTTAGGTATGGACAGCTTAGAAGAACTCATCCATCTGCACTCGAGACAATGGGGACCCTGTTCCTACCCCCACCTCTGGTGTGTGGGAGCATCAGGAGCTTCAGAAAATCATATTATATTCAAATGAGTTTCTGTAAAACACCTGGCTCTGTAGCTCAGCTGCCTGTGCACACCAACTCACTGTGTCATAGGCAGCTGACAAGGAGGTGGTGCCCCAAACATCCTCAGCTCTGGGTTGAGTCAATGGAAGGAGAAGAGTAAATCACCCTCAGGAAATGTCCTTCTTCCACCAGCTCAGCTGAGATCAATCCAAGCTGTGATACTCCTTTTTAAGTTCAGGAATTTAGGGTACCTTTGTAGCATCCTCAGTCATTTTGTTGTGCTGGAGTGCTGTGCTGGGTGCTGCTGGGGAACATTTGATGCCCTTTTCCAACCTTTCCTTTCTTGTCTGGCACAACCACAGGGCACAGGTACCATTTTGTTGTGCACCGTGTTCCATTGGTTATTGTGTCTGCTCACCAAGTTTTATAAGACAGAATCAGTTTTTTAATTTTTTAGGTTGTACTTGGCCCAAGCACTTTCTAGTATTGAAAAATGAATGTTCCTGTCTCTTGGGGGAAATGCACAGATGCTAGATATCAAATTATTCATGGACAGGTAGAGAGGTTCAGATTCTCTTATAATGGTTCTGAAGAGCTGTAGTTGTCAGTAGAAAGACCTGGTGGTGTTATTTTTAGTTATAAGTTACTTCAAAGCAGCTGTTATGTATCAGTATATTTTGTAGCCATTAGAGAAAGGGAAGCAGAAGTCCTGTGTGGTATTTGGAAGGATGTTTCAGGTTTATCTTCCACTCCCACTGGCAGGGAGTAGATCTCAGATAAATTTGGCTAGTGGGTTTTTTTTCAGTTGATGGTTCCTCTTTTAAGCTGATTATTTCAATTTGGAGAGATAAAGCAGGAATCATCTTTGCTGCCTGCTGCTTTATTCGGTGTCCCAGATACCTCTCAACCACAAAGGAGACTGATGCACCATTGGAATATGAGAGGACCCTGTCGTTTCCTTCTTAGATCAAAGCAGCTGTTTATAATTGCAACTGGTACTTTTGAAACTGCTGTTGGTATCTAACAGTTTCACATGGCTATTGTTGGCTATATGAAAAAAAAACCCAGAATTTTATCTTGAGTAGGAGACTCACTGATCAAACCCACAGAAGTTTTGGTATTAAATCATGGCCCACTCACTATACCACTTAGCCTGTCTGCTTTTTGCATTTGTCCCCTGTGAAGTTCAACAAAAATGCAGTTCTTACAAAAGCTGAGCCTGGAATTTAACCTTAAGCACAAACAGGTACAATTGCTTGCTGGATTCTTACCCTCTGTGTATTTTTTATGCTGTTGCACCAGTTTAAGCTGCTGCCAGAGTTATTCCAGGATGAGGAGAAGGTTCTCAGTCCCACATCAGCAACCCCTTCAGGGCGCGTGCCTCTGTCTCGAATGCCTATCAAACCTGCCAAGGCCAGGCCAGGGCAAGCCAGCAAGGAGCATAAGAAAACTGTGGGACATCAGGTGAGTTTGAAGATGCAGCTCTGTCACATAATGTCTCCTTTTACCTCCTGTCTCATGGGTCTCAAGGTGTGCTGGTGGCTCATGGGATCCCTTTTGATTTTGAGAGAGGTGCAGCTTATTTACAGCTTGGTGCAAATAGTCCCTAATTACTAATGCACTGTGGGGAACAGTTTGAGGCAGTCCATTTTTTGTTATGGTGCCAAACCCCAAACTGATGCTTTTCAAAACAAACTTAATGTGGATGCTGAGAAGTTTTGAAAATCTTGAACTGGGTCTTTTGGATCATGTGCCACTTTGTCTGATTCAAATCCAAAGTGGGGTTCAATCCCCTGAAAACTTGGTTCCAGTTATCAGTGGCCAAACATAAAATATCCACATATCTTTGCCATAATTAAATTAAAAGTATGCAAATCAGGTCTGTTTTCTGAGGTTATCTCAAAGATGACTGAGCTTGTTGAGGCTATTCCCTGACTTTTTTTTTTCATTTTCTTTTTCAAAAAGTTTCGAAACTCTCTTCATCTGCTGATGGAAACCCTGAACGCTACAACTCCACACTACGTGCGCTGTATTAAGCCAAATGACTTCAAGTTTCCATTCACGTAAGATGCCAGTTCCTGCATGGTTTGAGTAGTCTGTGTTGGGAGGGGATTGCCCAAAGCCAGTGGTTCAGCTCTGCTGAACCTTGCTGACTCAGGAGTGAAGTGCTGTGTCTCCTTTCTCTGGTTATGGATTCACTGTGTGAGTGTGTGTCTGTGTATTACAGCAGGAGATGTTTGGGGATGAATAGAGGGAGAAATACTTCCTGATGCCATTTTTTTGTTTATGGTGACACGTGAGAAAAAAGTTCCAACATTTTCATTGCTAGCAATTTTAAATGTAACTGGGGTTTGCACTTCTTGGGCTCCTTTGACATTTGCTGGAATTTGCTTTTTCAGATTCCAAAGCCTTTTTCTTTTTTTTTTTTTTCATATATGAACTTGCTTAGAGTTTTTCTCAAAGCCCAGGCACACAAAGGCTCCTGTAGCTCTTGTGCTGGCCAGCAGGAAGTGTCAATGGGCTCAGACTGTTCTCCAGCCAAGCTGTCCTCTGTTAACCCTGAGTTTCAGGAGCACCTTACAAACCACCCATCACACCCACCCTGCTCCCCACTGTGCCACTTCTCTCCTGGGTGTGCACACAAGCAGGACCCCCAGATAATGCAAGCCTAGTCCCACATCCCACAGCCACCTTTTGTTCCTACCCAGGTTTGATGAAAAGCGGGCAGTGCAGCAGCTGAGAGCCTGTGGTGTCCTGGAGACCATCCGGATCAGCGCCGCCGGCTTCCCCTCCAGGTGTGCTTGCTCTCTTTGGATTGCTTCCAGCTGCAGTTCTTTTTCAGGTGATGTTCATTGTTGGCACTGACACTCTGCTTTTGGGACAGGTGGACGTACCAGGAGTTCTTCAGCCGTTACCGCGTTCTGATGAAGCAGAAAGATGTCCTTGGTGACCGAAAGCAGACGTGTAAAAATGTCCTGGAGAAGCTGATTCAGGTACTGGACTTAGTGCTGAGAGCATTTGGAATCTGCAGGAATAAAGACAGGGTCACTTACTCCCTCATAGCCACACTATTTTAGTACTTCTACAAAATACTAAACCACAAATATATCCTGTAGCTCTTTGCTGTTCCTTTCAACTTAGAATCAAACAGCCAACAAAATTAATTTTTTTTCATTGTGCCTTTGTATATTCTCAGTTTTTCCCTCAAAGGAGTACTGCAGCCTGTAGACATAAAATATTATTCTCTTTCTGGTTCAATTCTGAAATTTTCAGATGAGTTTGAGCAGCAGCAGCATGCTTTGTTCTGCCCTAGTCCTGATACAATAAGTGATTTGTACATGTCTGAAGCCCCAGCTGCTTTGTTTGCACTGTATAATGTGGTTGGGGATGGACCGTTCAGACCATCAGCTGAATCATCTGATTCAGCTGACCATCACCGTCAACTACAATTTAAGCAGAAAATTGTACATGTGCACCGCTTGTATTGCTTTCATCCTCTGGGCCCCTTTGTCACCTCCAGTAGCTTTCCATGTTATTATCTTTATGGCATTGTCATCTAAGCAAAAATTTCACATTGCCCCTTTGGGCCATGCTTGTGGCCTTATTATATTAATTTTTTAACAGACTCATACAGACAAAATACCCTTCTCCACTACTTAATTTAAGTCTCAGATTACCCAAAATATTACACAGATAATTTTGCCTCTTTACTAACTGTGCTTTCATTTAGCCCTTCATGCCTTTTTTTATGCACTAACACTTAATGCTGTAACTCATCCTCTTTTTACCTTTGAAAATAGGACAAGGATAAGTACCAGTTTGGTAAGACAAAAATATTTTTCCGGGCTGGTCAAGTAGCCTACCTGGAAAAAATAAGGGCAGATAAGTTGAGAGCTGCCTGTATCCGCATCCAAAAGACGATCCGGGGCTGGCTGATGAGGAAGAAGTACATGCGTATGAGGAAGGCTGCCATCACCATCCAGAGACACGTCAGAGGGTACCAGGCACGATGGTAAGCACTGCTCAGGGCAAATGCCACACCAGCCTCAGTCCAGAGCCCTGTAAGTAGGGCATTTACATGTGTTACATTTGTTCTCGCCTTCCTGTACTGCCTGAGAGGAAATGATTTTCCAGGGAAATGAAGGAAATTGAATATAATGAGTGTGTCTGTCCTGACTGGTTTTGACCTTTCTGAGAGGACAGTAGCACCCTGGCTCTATGATGCAGAAAACAAGTAGTGCTAAGGAGATACGGTGCAGGTGAGGTAAGGCAGGACTGCCTGAGTGTTTATTGCCCAGTTTCCGTGTGCCCTCATCAAGGGTGCAGCTGTAAAGGGACATTCATCAGTCAGTGATTTGTTTGGATTGACTTCTGAGGGATGGCCATGGGGCCAGAGAGAAGGGCAGGAATACAGGTGGTATTGTTCAAAGACAAGGTGGTGATGAAGGCTGTAATAACCAACCTTCAGAAAGAGGCATATGTCAAGACGCTTTGTAATTGTCTTACTGCAATAGCCAAGAACAAGCAAACATTTTCTACTAGTGGAGGTTAGGAGAGTAGGTCTGGAAGATGACATAGTGGAAACAGCTTTAAAACTGGAGAAGAGATGATGAGAAATTAAGCTGAGTTTACCTTGTCAGTTGTATAATATAGTTCCTAGGGGAAGTGAAAACATTTCCCTGTAAAGCTTTGCAAGGTTTCTGTTAATTTGTCATTCTGTTGTACTACCACACAGCAGAATAGCAGTAAACATACTGTGTCACTGACAACACTAAGAAGAAACTAAAGATACAGGCTATTAAAAAAACCCCAAGCATTCAATCACGTAATTACAGGTACTGTTTGTGATCTTTTCCTTAGCTATGCCAAGTTCCTGCGGAGAACACGAGCTGCCATCACCATTCAGAAGTTCCAGCGCATGTACGTGGTCCGCAAGAGATACCAGTGCATGCGAGATGCTACTATTGCTCTTCAGGCTCTCCTGAGAGGTTACATGGTCAGAAACAAGTACCAAATGGTAAGAAATCATGAGGTACTTTTTCACTCTACCTTTATTTCCACACACTTTCAGGACAAAGCTTCTCTGTGGTGTCATCTTGGGAATCTGAAATGTTTTGTGTGCACGCTGTTAGGTGTGATGCACAGACAAAATACCAGAGCATGGATGAAGGGACAGCACCTGCAAATTAGAAATATCTAATACTGCCATCAACTTGTCATTTTAGACATATTCTCATTGTCATCTAATACAGAGGTACTTAGACTTTCAGTGCAGCCAGTGGAGAATCCAACAGAGATTTACAGCATTTCTGACTTTTTCACTTGTTATGTAGAATGTCGAGGCACTTAAATACTGAAAATGGCCTTGCTTTAATCTGTCTCTGTTAGTCCAAATCACTATTGCTTACATCAGTATAATGTGATGCACTCACTACTGGTCCTTTCCCATCTCTGGTTTCAGTGATTCTGAAATGGCTTATGGAATTATGTTAGCAAAGAGATTCCCACAAAAACTGGATATTGAAAGTTATGCATGGGTGGAGTGTTTTTGTTTTATTTTATTAATGTATGTTGGTTTTGGTGTAGGGATAAATTGATATAACCCTGTCCTAGCGATATTGATACTATTTTCCTGAATATGCTTGATAATAAATTATTCAATTGAGAAATTAGAATTTGGTTTTCAGTGGTTACAGGGCTGGAAACAAAATTATGATTCAAACTGCAAAGTGCTAACATGTTTCATAGCACTTTTATCTACAAGAATTGTTTTAACCAGGCTCAAAAGTCAGCTTGTATTTCACTGAAAAAGTAGCCGAGGGATTTGTTTTCCCAAGCATGTAAATGTTAAGGACATGCAGCCAAAAGCCATCTGATGCTTATGTACCATATCTTCCTCTTTTGTATTTGAAGTTTCTGTATATTTTTCATTTGTATTAAATTTGCTACACAGTCACATGTGTAGCATTCTAACATAAACTAGCCACAAAGTTGAAAAAAAAAATAAACCTTCATAAGACTTTCTTAGTAGTTAGACCCTTGTGCTTGACTTGGCTGTTCTTTTATGTGGATATCCACTTGCCTTTTGATTGGAATTCTTAGCATTCTTGTTATTACAAACTATATTCGTGATGTTAAACAAGATGTGTTTTTAACAGTGGTCTGACAGATGTGACAAAGTGACACCTGGGTCACAGCAGTAGGTGGCCTAAAATCTTCAGGAAGATGGGAGTTGGTTCTCTATGCCTTGTTAGTCACATGAGTAATACACAGCCCATCTGTCTTGTAGCACAGTTTAATAAACCTGTTATATTCCCTCCTAATGGAGATGGCAGGTTCCTGGAGGAGTCCCTGGAAGGGGTGGTCAGACCTGCCTGTCAGGAGGATCCCCCTCGAGCTGTGAATTGTTCACTGCAGTAAAACATGACAGTGTGACAAGTGCCCCTGCGGTGTGCTGTGTTTGTCTTGTCCTCCCAAGGTGGGGTTTTACCCAGGCTGAGGTACAGGATGGCCAGAGAGGGAAGCACAAGCTCTGTGTGCAGTGGGAAGGCAAACACGGTTGTTGTGGAGTTGGTGATGATTGCAGGCGAGTGAAACCGAAAGGTTGCCCTGTGACAGGAGAGCTGGGCTGGGCCCTGGCTGCAGTGATGTGTGGTACACGTGTTGTTCCTTAGGATTGTGAAAGGGACCTGTTGTTGTTGTAGGAAGAGAGGGCTTGTGTTGAGTCACGTGGGCAGCACAAGGAATTTAATATGGTTGAATCATCTGTTTCACACATCCTGGGGAGAGCTCCTGCCTGAGACGTTGCAATGTGCTTCTCAGCTGGACAAGGAGTTTAGTTCCTCCACAGCTTTGACATAAGCTTTCCTGGGATATACCTGGTAGATGAAGTAACTTTTCCTGACCCTCTCACTGTACTTTGGAGTGGCTTGTTTCCTCACTGGATTGCATGGATGTGAGAATTCACTGGCAGATGAAGACCATCCCCGCACGATGGAGGTATTTTACAGGACTTGTTGCTTTCAAACTTGAGGTGAAAATTGTTGAAAGCTAGTTGTATTCCAGTGTTCAGGCACCTGCTGGGAACCTGAAGGAGTGTTCCAGAAAATGTGTAAGGAGGAGGCAGGAGGCAGGAATGCCAACTGCACGGCATGCAGTCAGAAGGACTTTGGCTTTTGACCTTGCTGTGCTTTTCAGAGAGCTGCTTCCTTACGTTGGTGTGCTGAGTAACTGAGTGCTGGTATTTCCAGTCTCATTTTTAATTCAGAAATAAATGCTAAGGGAGAAAGTTCCTATGTATTATAGTCTTGCCACTTTGCCAGTGAATTTTAAATTCATTGATCCGGAACTGTAGTGCTTCTGACACATTTCAGTTCATTTGCTAAGCAGTCTAAAAGAAAATAAAATTACTGTTACCTGGCTAGTTTCTCTTACCAGCTTTGTGGTAAAAGTGTACGAATGTGAACTGCCTATGATATTTGAACTATCAATTCTGAGCATCAACATGAAATCCTAAATAATTTTTTTCTTTAGAATAAATTGTTCTATTTGCAGAAGCTTTATTAAGTGAACTCCAAACTCTCAGAGTACTGGAAGCCTTGTGGATTTGGGCAGGCTCTCCATGCATATCTCATGTAATCTGCTTGAATTCAGGGGTTCCAGACCTGGGGGATCTCTGATTGAATTAGTGGGTGAAGGATCCAAAAACAAATGGTAGACTCTTCTTAGCTGAACTTTCTGGCTAACACACATGACTGGTTTATGTTATAGAATTTTTTTTCAAAATAATCTGGATTTTTTTACACCTCAAACCTATGGTTGAAATTTCTGCCATAAAATAAATTTGAATTACTACACTATAAATTTCTTATTAGAATAGATGAAAAAATTTCCATGTTGACAAGCCTAAGATATGTCAAAAAAAGGCAACAAAAAACCCCCAAAACTAAATAACACAAACAGAGCAAAAGCTTCTGACTTCTTAACAGCTCTACGATTTCCTCTGGGAAATGCAGTACTGACTGCATTGCATATCAAATGTGGTAATTTTAAACTTTGTATTGATGAACTCTATGCAGCATATGTCAATGATTCTAAAGTGTTTCAAGATAAAGATGCAGTTAAAAAAAAAAAGTTTGTATTTGTAATCTTGCCAACAGGTGCTATATACTTTTGCAATTAGCTGGGCTCTGACCTCAACACAAGGGAATGCCTGGTGCTTCCATGTGCCTCCAGTTCTTTTTGTCATGTTTTTCTCTCCGCTTCCTTTTCATTTTACTCCTTGTTTTGTCCTTGTTCCAGTCTTCTTTTCCTCTTCTTTTATTTTTAATTGAATTTTTTTCCATTTCTTGCCGCTCTTCCCCAGGAGTTTCTCTTTGCAGACGAAGGCGTCTCTGCGTACATGGTTACGGGGTTCTGTTTACCTGCACAGGTGCAGTCTGGAGCTCTAACCCCCCTGCCATGTGTTCTCCCACCTGCAGATGCTGCGGGAGCACAAGTCTGTGGTTATCCAGAAGCACGTGCGGGGCTGGCTGGCCCGGCGGCGCTACCGCCGCACCCTGAGGGCCATCGTGTACCTGCAGTGCTGCTACCGCCGCATGATGGCCAAGAGGGAGCTCAAGAAGCTGAAGATAGAGGCCCGCTCCGTGGAGCGCTACAAGAAGCTCCACATTGGCTTGGAGAACAAGATCATGCAGCTGCAGCGCAAAATCGATGAGCAGGTAAAAGCTCCTGGCCTCTGGGAAAACGAGTCAAAGTCGTGGTTACCTTTCTCAGCACCGTGGGCATTCACAGAATGCACTGAATTTTCATTGTGAGGGCTCGGTTCTCTTTTCTGATGAAGAACAGTGGTAGGAGAGAAGGGGAGGCCACAGTAGAACTGGAGCAGTCAGACATCCACTTGTTCCTCTCAGCAGAACTGAGAAAAACACCCACTCGCTTAACGCCAGTCCTGCGTTTGAAGCACGTCAGTTGCTCTGTTTTAGGGGAAGGTGGGGTGATGGTGTCTGATGTATGTGGGCTCTCCATCTGATTTTAGTTTAGGATGTGCAGGCTTAGAGACTGGACTGTTCTGTCACCTCGTTAAGCAATTCTGCAAAACCAGACCAAAACCTTTTTGAAATGGGGAAGCTGCTCCTGTGTTCCCATGTCTGGGTATATTCTGTAGGGAAGGAAAAGGCTCCCTTAAACCAGAACTTCTCTAACAGCTGCTCTGACTGTGTTGTGTTTTGCAAAGAACAAAGAGTACAAATCCCTGCTGGAGAAGATGAACAACCTGGAGATCACATACAGTACGGAGACGGAGAAGCTGCGGAGCGACGTGGAGAGGCTTCGGACGAGCGAGGAGGAGGCCAAGAACGCCACCAACCGTGTCATCAGCCTCCAGGAGGAGATCGCCAAGCTCCGCAAGGAGCTGCACCAGACTCAGTCGGAGAAGAAGAGCATTGAGGAATGGGCAGACAAATACAAACATGAAACTGAGCAGGCATGTATGGGGTCTCAGATGCATGAGAGGATTTGCAGGGGCCTGGTGTCCACTCAGGTTTTGCCCAGGCTTAATTGTTTCACTTGTGTGACTGGTATTTTTACTATATTTTTATAGCTGTGCAATCCTAAATAGGCTTGGTACCTAAATGGCTACATCTGTGGTAGAGAAAGATGCTAAATCCATATATTGTATGTAAATATATGTATCCAATCTATTCAGATTTTGATATTGAAAGCATTTGCAAAGCCAAATCCTTGAGCTTTCTGACTTTGTCAGAGGCAGTGAATTCATTCATTTTACCTACCTAGAGAGCGTAATCACATAGATAGCAGAAATCTGTCCCACATTCAATATTCAAAGGTGCTGCTATATCCTGCCTAATGTAGGCAGCCAGCCTATTCAACACGTGTGCACAGTCTAGTTCAACAGGTTTCAGCTAACCCCTTTTCTTTGCTAACCACAAACATATCAAACAGGTTGATTTGTCAGGAGTACTTGCTGATAATGGTGCAAGTTTGAGTATTGGAAGAGCCAATCCATCATTATGTGATGCTGCAGTGACAAGTTTCAATATCAGATAAGCAGAAGGAAAAATATTAATAGATAAAGCAAAGTTGAATGCATGGTAACCATAATCAGAGACAAATGATGAGTACCTGGCAAACCTGAACACATGTTAAGTGACACAGCTTTAGGGCAGAGGCAAGATGTTAAATTTTGGTGTTACCCAATGCAATGGAATTTACCACAGAACTACCAAATGTGTTACTATTTTATGAATATTTCTGTTTTAATGTTTACATCTTTGGGACTTTACTGAAAAATACATGGCACTCTAGAGTGCTTCAGGGCAATTTTAGCATCTGATCAGAAAAGGGGTTCAGAACATACAGGAGAGTCTGCAGTGGTACTTTATATTTATAAATTAAATTATATTTAAGAAATGTAATTTGGAAATGAAGATACAACTTAGTTCACCAGTTCCACTTTGTGAAGAACAGTTTAAATATTTGAACTTTTGGTGCAACAAAGATGCCATTGTTGTTAGAGCTACTGATGAAAGATGAACTGCATTCTGAGTCAAGTATTTTATTATCTCTGTAGCTGGTGTCAGAGCTGAAAGAGCAGAACTCATTACTGAAAACAGAAAAGGAGGAGCTGAACCGCCGCATCCATGACCAGGCGAGGGAAATAACAGGTTGGCTCTGTTCTCTTCATTCAGGTTCTCTACTTGATGTTACCTAGTAAAGCAACACTCTACTGCATAGATTGGGCTAATTGGCCTTTGTTTACATTCCTTTTTGTGCATTCATTTCTTTTTTTTAAGAACTTGCAAACACCAGAATTATTTACCGTTTGAATTTCCACAAAATCCTAAGGGTTTGGGGCCTTTTTGAGGGGGGTGACTGTTCCAAAGCACTTCAATTTTTAAAAGGCAGCTCTGATATTTAAAACAGTTTATCCACTCCAACTTTTCTGGCTGCTGTGACTGTGTAGGCAGCAGCCAGGAAAGCTTAACTCTAGATATGAGGGCTGTGATGAAGGGAGCTGTGATGAGGAGGGTCAGGATGCTTGAGGTGTAAAACGCCTCACATTTTGCTTTTACATAACACAGCAATGGGCTAGTGCCCCTTCTTCCTCCCTCCTGGAATCACCTATAGAAGGTATTAGCAGAATAAATAACTTGTCTGAGTGAGCACTTTGTGGTTGCCACAATAATGCTTTGGCCCTTCATATTTTTGACTTGATGTTTGCCTAGAGAAGCACAAACACCAGCTTCAAATGGCAGGCTGTTCCTGTGGTGCAGACACAGGCCTGCACCTCCTGCATGGAGGCACTGCATGGTAGGTAGGGCTGGAATCCTCACTTTGCATCCCTGCTGTCTGTGGCAGAGTCGATGGAAAAGAAGCTGGTGGAGGAGACGAAGCAGCTGGAGCTGGACCTGAATGATGAGCGGCTGCGGTACCAGAACCTGCTGAATGAGTTCAGCCGCCTGGAGGAGCGCTACGATGATCTCAAGGATGAAATGAACCTGATGGTGGTAAGTGGCTCCACAGCTGAGAAATCAAAGCTCTTTACAACTGTGTGTAGGCAGAGTCTAGTGGGATAAGTTGGTAAGTGCTGTCGCAGTTATGTGTTGGTGACCTCTTGAAAAGACTTGAAAAGAGAATTTGTCCTTTTAAATCCTGTTTATTTGATCAGTTCAACCAAAACAAATACATTTAAAATTTGTTGTTGATTTAAAAAAAGAAATTAATTTTCACATCTGTGAAGAAGGCTAAATTTCTGCTGTGACTTTCCTGGTGGTATTACTTATGCTGTCCACCCTTATTTTGCCTTCAAGTTATTCATATCTTCTGGGGTTCTTTGTGCCATCTTCATCCAGTGATAAATTTTAAGTAGTCCTAGGAATGTTCTGTCTGGCAGGAATATAAAGTATTCCTCAATAGAATGTCTAGGAAGTTAAAAAGTTGCTGCCTGTGCTTCCTGTAATCTGTTTCTTTCCCTCAAAGTGCTGCATCCTTGCTTGGTTCTGCTTTCTGCAGCAATCCCTGGTGGTGTAAGATCTGACCTGTCTCCATAGAGTTGAGTGCTAACTGTATCTCATACGCTTTTCGGTCTTTGGAGAGACCAGAATCAAAAATATTTTCTTATTAATTTTGATAACCGTGACATAACACCAAGTATTATAAGCTAAACTAAAGCTTGTGAAGAGACAGTCACAGGGAGAACCATATACTGGTACTGATTTGTTCCACTTGCACTTCAGAGCATCCCCAAGCCTGGGCACAAAAGAACGGACTCAACTCACAGTAGCAATGAATCTGAATATACTTTCAGCTCTGAGATCACAGAAGCAGAAGACTTACCACTAAGGATGGAGGTAATGTTAAAAATCCCCCACAACCTTTCAATGATACATGGCTGAACTCATTCCTTTCTCTTTTTTTTCATAAGTGCTTCTGAACAGCATATCCTTATACTTGAGATATCTAATGCTTTAATCCAACTTTCTCCATTTCCTTTTAGACAATGCTTATTCCTTAGTTAGTTATGATCCTGTGTAAAAAGACTGTCAAAATGTGCTTTGAATTTTTCTTGTATTACAGTAAGCATAGAGTAGATACTTGGTGATCCAGCTGATTTACATCTGTGAAACATTTGGTTGTCAGTGTTATTCAGGCCAAAGTGGGAATTCAGAGAACCAGTGAGACCTCCTGAGGAGCCTGCCTACTATATAGTCAATGATTTAAAATGGCAGTCTGCATCCTTAGTAGCTACATGGAATGAGTTTCCTGTTGGGGGTGAGAAACTCATGTTGGATCAGGTTTTCTCTATTTCATAGAGAGGAATCAAACTTCCTTTGCATGTGCAGCAATAGTAATCCCAGAATGTATGGAAAAATGATCAGGAAGATGTTCAAAAATGTTCAGAAAGATTACTTGATTCAGCTAATGAAAAATAACCATAAATAATTTGTGGTGCAACTCCAAGCCATTGATAATAGTTTCCAAGATCACTCCCCCTTTCAGCCCATCCCATCACAATGGGACTGCAAACACAGAGCTCACAGGGTGGAGGTCTGGCTGTGCTTGGCACTTTGCAGAGTTGAAGTTTTCTCTGTGCACTCTGACGATCTCCTTAAGTGTGAGCCAGGCACAGCACACCCTGTGTGCCCTCTGCCTGGGTTGGGGTTCTCCAGAGCAGCTTTTGACAGGCTGTCAGTGCTGCTTTGGAAAGCCTCCGCAGAGAATTATTTTCTCCTCTGGATGCAAATATCCTGACGCATTGGGGCTGGCACAGCCTCTCTGCGCACTCTTTCATAATTTCCCTTCCCACTTATGTTCCTCACCTTGCATAATGGTTTCAGGATGAGGCTCCTACATTCGCGGGTAACCAGGAGAAGGACAGTGCAACTACATGTGATGGGATGTCACATATGAGCCAAATGCCATCTTTTCCTTTGGCTAGACTTACTGAATTGCTGTTCCAGAGCCAGGTTTGGGTTTTAGGATATAAATGAAGAAATGAACTCACACAAGAGTGTGAATGAATGCAGCACTGTATTTGTTTAACCCCTCAACATTCTCCAGTTCTGACTCTAAACTAACAATATAGATTAATTATACAAAACCACATTAAAAAATCAGGCCCACCTCAAGGCAAACAGTAAAGCCAGAAAATTCAAAAGTCTCTTTCCTTTTGCCTGAGCTGTTGGTGTGGTTTATGACTCTTCCCCTCAACAGTAAAAGGAGATGAAGTGGAAATGGCTGTGCTTGCTTGTCTGCTACAGTCATTAATATTAATTTTCTAGTTCCTTTTATAGGCTTTAAAATTTTATGGTACAGTTCATAGTAAATACTTTGATCTTCTCAGTACATAAAGTACAAAAAGGCTGATGGACAATTTCTAATGCACCTTCAGGTTGCAAACACTGGTCCTTGCCCAGAAAATAGTGAAGAAACTGGTGAATTAGGCTCAGAATAGGCTGTATAATTAGCACAATAAAAGGAAAAAGGCATAAAGTTTATTTTATGTTACCAGTTTTTTATGTCACATCCCACTAAATTAACCTTCAAATCGCCAGAGAGGTTTCTCTTTAGCTGAAGAACTTACTGTAGAAATAATTGAAAACTAAACCAACAAACAAAAAAGCCCTTATTTACAGTTGTTTCCAGGTGAGTCTAACCACAAACTTTTTCTCTTTTCTATTTCCCCCCTTCAAACAAGTAAGACTATAAGGTATGCTTAGTTATAGACCTCCTGTCTGCTAGGTAGTGTCTAGTGCTTTCTTTTGCTAGGCTTTAGGCTTAGAAACATTTTCTACTAGTAAATCCTTTTTTAAAATAGTGTTTGATAGCTGATGAAATATTTTAGATAGTCAGTGCTCAGAATCAAGTAACATTTCTGTGTTCCTCTCTTTCCCCAGTCTGTTTCCCATCTTTACTCACTGTTGTGCTTCCTTGTGCTGTGGAAGGGGAAAACTTCTTGACTTCCCTCTGTTGTTTCTGAAGCAGGAGCCTAGTGAGAAAAAAGCAGCGCTGGACATGTCTCTGTTCCTCAAGCTGCAGAAACGGGTTTCAGAACTGGAGCAAGAAAAGCAGTCCCTGCAGGACGAACTGGACAGAAAGGAAGAACAGGCTCTCCGTGCTAAAGCTAAGGTGGGCTCCTTGCAGCTGATCAAATGCTGACACCAGAGTGTCCCTTCTTGTGAAACAGTAGCTCTGTGAATGCTGACTGGCTTTCACTAAATCTTCATCTTCCTCTAGCACTTGCTTTATTTAATGACAAGTTTCGTACCGGTGCTTAGTTCTAGGGACTGGTTATTTCGTTTTCCAAGGTCCTTGAGATCCTCTGATGGAAGACAACAGGAACAAAATGTGCTTGGGACTTGACTTAAAAAAAAAGAAAAGGCTGAAAGGCTGTTTTTATTAAGGAACAGCCATAAGGAAATATACTTAAATGATGGTGAGAATGGGTAATTGTTCATTTTAGGCAGAAGAAGAAATGTTTCAACCAGGCTGCACAGCCAAAGCACCAGGCTTAGACACCTTAGCTGATTGTAATGTAAATTCTCCTGATTTGGTCTCTTTAAGTTCTTAGAAAATTATGAAACCAGTTTTGGCAATTGTTTCTTATTACTTTTCTACCAGTGAATTTCTGTAGCATGCTGGGGTTCATCCTACTCTGTTTCATTGCCAGTGACAGTATGTGATTTTATTAATATTAACCAATTATGTGTCATAAACTCAGAAGTAAAGGAGACAATGCCAATATTCAAACTACAGCAGTTAGCTATACCAGAATGAGTGTTTTACAGTTTTAAAAGAAAATAATTTGAGTTCTCTTTTGTTTTCCTACCTCAGTGAAGGATTTTTAGTTTTCACACTTGTTTGTATTTGTTCACAGGAGGAGGAAAGGCCTCCCATAAGAGGTGCAGAGTTGGAGTATGAGTCGCTCAAGGTAATTCTAAAACAGAGGTTCCTGGGTTTTTTCTAGGACTCTTGCCACCAATTGTATGTGCTGGCATAGAAAGTTACATCAGCCCTCCTGTTTCCAAACAGTAGCTGGAGAAACTATAACAAATATTCCCCAGCAGTCATTTTATTGTAGGACTGCTCTTTTTGAGGTGTAGAATGTGTGACTGGGGATGCAAAACACAGATCCCCTAAGCCAGGGGGAGTTCTCTGTTAAAACACTTAGTACAGCTTGCAAGTTAATTTGAGCAAAAATACAGGGATAAATGTAGGTCTCTTTTTCAAAAACATTATTTAAATTACTGCCTATCTTAGACCACTAAAACTAAAAATATTTCCTAATAGTGATGCAGAATTTTCTTAGCCTGCTGACCACTATTTGTTGTGAACTTTTTTTTTTTTTTTTTTGCTAAGGGATAAGAGGGAAAAAAGACTGGCAATTCTGTTTGCCATCAAACCTGTCTGATTCATGTGAGTGTGCTCTGGTTTTGCATTTCAGACAAAAGGTTACTCCTGTTAGTGAAATCCTCCCAGCCACTATTGACCATAGTCAAGGGGCCAGGGATACAGGGGAGACTGATGGATTTCTTGCAGTTACACATTGTTTTTACCATTTCTATCCATAGTTTTGTACCTGTGGGTTACAGACATGTTGCAGTGCTGCTGGGTGACAGAATTGTCCCTGTTTCTTGCAGCGTCAAGAACTTGAATCTGAGAATAAAAAACTGAAGAACGAGTTGAATGAGCTGCAGAAGGCCCTCACAGAGACACGAGCTCCAGAGGTGACTGCTCCTGGTGCCCCAGCATACAGAGTCCTCCTGGACCAGCTGACCTCGGTCAGTGAGGAGCTGGAAGTACGCAAAGAAGAAGTTCTCATCCTGAGGTCCCAGCTTGTTAGCCAGAAAGAGGCAATTCAGCCCAAGGTAAACCACACCCAGCAGGTGCACTGTGTAGGAGAGTTACACTCCATCATTAACATGCTTTATTTATTAACAGCCTGCTTGAAAAGGCAGAAGAAAGTGGTCTAGGTTTGAAAACCTTCCTAAGTGTAATCCATTGGTCCGTTATTAGTGCACAAATCACAGCAGTCTGAATGAGGAGCTTGTATTAATCAACCAGTCTGGGGTTTCTCTGCCAGCACTCTTGGGAAGATGTACAGGCTGTACTAAAGGTCTGATCCCTCCAGACTCCTTTAACAGTGCACAAATAATTCTCATTGGGAGCTGTATCATTTCTCTCATGTGCAGTTGGACTGGAAAATTTAAAGGAATTCTCAGGAATTCCTTTCAATTAATAGTTGAGTAAAAGGAACAGTTTGTTCTACATCTATATGATTGCAAGTCAGTAACATTTTGTAAAGATACCTCTGAAGATATGTAAATTGGTGTTATGTGCTTTTATAAAAAGAAGAGTAGATTACAACCACTGAAATGCACATCATCTAAAAAGCTCTGATGACATAGTTAGGGAAGTAATAGCTGTGCAAATAAGAATCATTCAACCTGAAAAGGTATCATGTAAATCAAGGAACTAGTAATTTCCACTGAACTGAGCTATCTTGTTTCATAACTGCAGCAAGGAATGAACAGATATGTCATCTTTCCTTTGCTGCTGCAAAGTTATGTCTATATTTGTCCTAAGTAAACTGGGAGTCTGTGGTGCATGAAGATGTGTAAGTCTTGTTTTAAATGATTGACTGTAAAGAAAACAGAACACATTTTTCTGTAGTATTTAGAACATTGTAAAGAAACACTCTAGTAAATCTTTCCATAACATTCTCAGCAGTGGTGGGATGCAAGTGTTGATTTTACAGTGGCTATGAGTATGAGGGAAATAGGAAGGTGATCTGTGGGATGGCCAGCAGCCAGTTTGCAGATAGCTCCTGCTTTTTAGGTTGGACAGCTGCAGCACAGACAGATTTTTTTAATGTTTTGTTTCTCTTCTTTCTTGCCTACCAATTTGATTCCCAGGAGGATAAGGTACACATTTTCTTCTACAGTTACAAACTAGAACTTCCTAAATGCTAAAATAACCCTCAACAATATTGAGCTGTCATTTCCCTGCCTCTTAAGTAGCCTACATGTTCCTGCATTTTACCTTGATATTATTGAAAAACTTCTCCCATAATTCTGTGACCTCTGCATCCCCATCTTCATGCTTTGCCCAGGGAAACAAGTTAATTCAAAACAAGCAGATTTAACAACCTGAATATGAAAGGAGGGATTTAGAAATTGATCTAGTCAGCTCCATCATGTTTCTTGCTGAGTATGTTTGGGGGGTAAGGACAGTGATCCAGGGAGCACTGTGATCTGGGAACCAGACCTCTGTGAACTTGGAAAGCCCTTATGTTTCACAACAAATTAAGTATCTATGGTATGAAGAAGTACCTTACTTTAGAGTGTTTGCTGTCCTCAGCAAGCAGCAAACATTGTGGGCTCACATTGTCATCTCTAGATACTGGATGGGAAATGGTGAATGTTTGATTAGAAAATGTAGTTGTATACATGTAAGAGTATAAGAAACTGAACTGACTCTAAATGATAGATGTTCAGACTGCTAAAGTTTGATAGATTGGCAGGTGAGATACAACAGTTTTACTCTGTAGTAAATTAATAGTAGAAAAACCTCAAAGGTCTCATAAAGATGTTGGGAATATTTCTTTGAGGAGCTTACATATCTTACTGTTTTTCATATTGGATAACACAAATCATACTAGACATAGAGATCTAGGCTCCATAATTTGTCCACAAAGCTGTTATTGTCAATACTTTTCAAAATTGTGCTCATGAAAATAGCATCTGCTTGTTTTGAAAGTCAAAATGTCAGAATTCCATCTCTTATGTTCATTAAAGTCCTGTGGTACTCCATGGCAGTGACTCAGATCAGGCTGGCCAAGGTGACTGTGAACATCTATTAAGTGTTTCAAGTTTTACTGAAGAGAAAGCAAAAGTGCCATAATAAACATCCAAAACTGAAACAAAATGGTACTATGGTGCTATCTAAATTAGAAAATCTCAAGCCCTTGTCAATTCTTTTCTGCTTTGACAGGGTATTTAAAATACATGAGTGAGAAACAGTTCTTATTTTTGAGCTTTGAAAGACTCCATATAATGCTGTGTTTAAGAAATGTTAATAGAATTAAGCTGGCAAAACTGTGCTGCTTCAATTTTAGTATTAGCAGCTGTTCCTGCTAATTTGAAAAAAATGCAAATTAAACATTCTGGGAAATTTATTTTGATCCTTTTATACGGAAGGAGATTAACATATGTACCCACTTACTAGACAGAACAATATTTGACCATTTTGTATGCATTTATTTTAAAAGATAAACCAAATGGACATAGAAATTATGGACCAACCTCTTGCTCAGGTACCCACACTAATTTAATGTGGCTACTCAAGGATTAGTGTTCCACATGAAGAAAACATGGATTCAAGGAGCAGTTATGTTGCTAAATTTACTGGAAATTATCATTCTTTTTCCAGCATACAATGACAGATGCCACAATCCTCTTGGAGGATGTACAGAAGATGAAAGACAAAGGAGAAATAGCACAGGCATATATTGGACTGAAGGAAACAAACAGGTACAAGTTCTTTCTTTATTTTGTGATCACTTTGGGTCTGCTGTGACACTCTGTGTATATTGTGTTCAGTCAGTTCCATCCATGTATGTCTAGAGAACACTCACAGCTGGGGTTATAATTTGATTTCATTAGTAAAATTGTTATGTGCAGTATTTGAAAGGATTTGGAAATAATGGGGAAATGTAAAATCAAGCTTTCTGGATTTCCATCTTCTTAGCCTCTAATTGCTGCGTGGCCCAGCCTGGGTGCCATTCCCCAGGCTGGTTTGTCACCCTCTGAGCTGCAGTGGTCACAATAGTCTGTGGCAATGTGTTTATTGTAACAGCACAGAATGCTGTAACCAGCTGGGCTGTCACTGAGAGCTGAATTGCATCATGCACAAGAAAAACACATAAACAAGAAAAGTAATTTGCTGTGTTCTTTTAGAGCATTTTTTGTTTCTCTTTTATGGTAACTGTAATGTAGTGTGTAATGTCCTTGCCATGTCACCTCATCACCATCACATCTATCTCTTGTATTTTTTTAAACACGTTTCTTGAAAGGCAATCTCCCCAGGACTATCATATGCTGAATGAGGACGGAGAACTTTGGCTGGCTTATGAAGGGTTAAAACAAGCCAACAGGTTACCAGACTTCTCAGAATGTTTTTTTTTTTCCTTCATTTGTATCTTCTTTTCCAGCTAACTGTGCCCCTTGCTATGGGTTTGCTTTAGCTACAGTACTTCTATTGCTTTAACAGTTAAGAAAAAATTCAACACAAATTATAGAAATTAAGGAGTTTCCTCAAACGTAGTCCCCAAAGCTTTCTACTTGTCAGGTTTTATAATTTAAAAAATTTAAGATGGCACAACAGCCAATACATAATTCATAAGAATACTTGCACAAAAGTAGACTGTAAGATACCAGAAGCTCCACATCTGGAGAGTATTTGCAGCCATGTACTATTTGTGTGCCTTTACACCAGGTTTCAAAATTGATGTTCCTTACAGCTTTTCAGCCTAAAGGAGTACAATCATTTTAGTAATTATCAAACTATTTTTAAGGTAGCTTCAGTGTACTCTGAAATTTCAAACTGAAATGGGTCTTACTCTCCTTGTGTCTCAAGTTCAGTAAATTAAACATTCTTCTCCCATGCCAGATTCAAAATGTAAGTCACAAAATAACCACGAAAGAGAAGTAATTTTTAGTTCCTCATGGTGCTGTTGAAGCCCCAGTGGGACCACTGTGGTCTCTGCAAGGACTGTGCTGGTCATGGGGTGCCCTGGCTCTGTGTGCTCGTTGGTGTCCCTGACTTCCAGAACGCTTCCTAGTCCTGCCCTGACAGCTAATTCACTGCACCAGCCCTGCTGATGTGCTTCAGTGTATGCATTTGGTAGCAGGACCTTCACAAGGTGGTGTTTTGCAATGACTGCTACTAACTAAAGTCTTTCCTTTTCTGGTGCTAACACATTCTACCCCTAACATTGTTGTGTAACCTGTGAAGATCTAACCTAGAGTAAGTGTTCTGCAGAGCAGGATGGGAGTTGGTTTGCTCTGTGCCTCTTGCCTCTTGTCCTGACACTGTAAAGACAAGAAGTTTTACATTAAATGGCAGAGCATTGCAGGTGAATGACTATTTGCCCTTGTGTGCTTCAGTCTAGTTACTAATAAGTGTTCCTGCCTTATGCATATTTAAACCCTGAAATATTGTCTAATTGAACACTGGTAGTCACTAGTATTGTCATTTCCTGTGTATGTACAAAATTATGGGTCAGAGCCCTTGGACAGTGCCTTGCAAGCAGGAGTAGATTCCCCAGCACTGCCTGGCAGGAGGCTGGTATGTGTTATCCCCACTTCACCATGAGAAAAACTTGAGATGTGATGTGCCCAAGGGGAAAGAACGAGTTAGTGGTGAGGATAAATGTCCTGGATTTCAGTCCTGAGTCTGATTCTCTTGCTGACCTTTTGTGCATTTAGGACAGCCCTCTGAAAGATGTTGGGTTTAATGCAAAAATAAAGATTATCCATGTGCATTTGCAATTAAATGATTTCTGACTGAAAAAGTTACCTGTAAAAATATTTTCCATTTTAAATATTGCAAGGTGCTAACTTAAGTGAACATAGTGTCATCTTCATTTGGGATTATTTGATTTGTTTAGAGGTAAAACCTCTTTAAAGCCCCTTCAGTCAAACTGAGAAGACTTAGCGTTGCATTTTTTGCCACAGTGGCACCCTGTACAGTACGTGTTCAATCAAAGGAAACGCAAAGCAGTGTCACAATTAGCTCCTCTCTCTTCACTTTTTGATCATGCTGGCTCAATTTAATTAGAAGGCATACTAAAGGGTTTAAAGAGTACTCTGCCTTTTTCATTTTCCTTTGCAAGCCATGGCTAATTGTTCCTGAGCAGCAGCTAAAGCTTTACCCTCCCTCTGAGAGCCGGGGATGTAACTTTGAGTGCGTTCACACAAACTGTTGCTCAACCTCCTCAGGCTGCTGGAGTCTCAGCTTCAGTCGCAGAAGAAGAGCCACGAGAACGAGCTGGAATCACTGCGAGGGGAGATCCAGAGTCTGAAGGAGGAAAACAACCGGCAGCAGCAGCTGCTGGCCCAGAACCTGCAGCTGCCCCCCGAGGCCCGCATCGAAGCCAGCCTGCAGCACGAGATCACCCGGCTGACTAATGAGAACTTGGTAAGAGAAATGATGCTGCAGGAGCAGGCACGGGCACTGACAGACCTGCCACACCTGCAGGTTCTTATCGTTTTTCAGATGGCAGCTTCCTGCAAAAAAATTGCACAAGGGTGGTGGTTTTCTTGAGTGTAAGCTAATGGGAGAGAGAGGCTTGTGATTGCTCCTGAAGTAATAATGTTTCAGGAAATTGGTTTGAAGTTTGGGGCATGGAGGAAGCTTCTGGATCCCAGCTTCCAACTGGTGAGTTTAGTCATGGCTAAATAGAATGTTGATATCCAGGGAAGTCATAAAAACTAATAATGCCAAGGAGGGGTGTTTCCCTTGAAATATGTTCGTTTGTTTATTTCATTGAAAAACTCTGATGTAATTCTTTAATTATTTAATGTAATTTATATTTCCATTTCTCTCTTCCCTGCCTGAAGCTACATAGATAATCCACTATTTTACGAGCTCCAGCTATTCAGTATGTTTTGAAAAAAGAGATAGTTCCATGAAAAGAAACTTGGTTAGAACTCACTTAGCTAATAGCTGGTATTCCATGTGTACTGCACAACATTTTTGTGTGAAGGAAGGATTGGGCAAAACTCAGTACCTTCTTCTACAAAGGAGTATGTTCATCCTATGTGGGCTACTTCATTTCTGGGGAAATCTTCCGAAGAGACCTGTGTTGGCATATGTTTGGCTTGTTATTGGTAAAAGGAAACAAGCTACTTCAGCCAGAAAAATCCTGGCTGTGAGTGTCATTGCTTCCTCCAAACAAGCCAAGGTGTAGTGTTGCTTGCTAACATCCATGACAGAAGTTGTCACTGTTGGGGTCTTGTCTGAATACCAAAGATTTTGAGCAAAGTATCAGGTAATTCAGCTGATACGTGTTGGAGAACTGGCTAAAAGTGTAAGTTTGCCTCAGCAGCCGCAGTCTCTCACAAAGGTAGATGGTGAATGTTTGTGTCTCAGCAGCTCCCTCCTGCTGCTTAGTCATGTGTTACGATTTTTAGCCATTTTTCCCCCCAGAGACCTACTCATCACATTGTGTTCCCAAGTCAACACACAGTCATGTAATTATATCCCAGAGGAGTTCTCTTTGTTTTCAAATACACTGAATGTAATTTTACTTGTTAAACATAGACTCGTTCCTGAGTGTTTCACGTCAGATGTTTGAGTATTGCAAGTCCACTCCAAGACAAGTGGATGTTTCAGTTCCGCTCTTAGCCCTGGCCTGGAAACAATTTGCAGCTTTCCAGATGCCATGTTAGAATTGTAGTGTTCACTGCAATCCCATCTTGATTAGCATAAGAAAATGTCCTGTCCCTGTTCTCACAAAGGTTGTATTCCATGCTTTCACATGTAGTACAGCCCATTTTTAAAAGATCTGACTGTTCTGCAACTCATCTACATCAGCTTCTCTCTGAGAGGTGCTGGCGTGAGCACAACTAAGGCCTAGCCTACCTAAAAGTAGGAGATTCTTGATCTTGTTGTATTCTGATTTAATCTGTACAGTGCTCACTGAAGTTTCAGTGTCTCAGAGGGAGGGAGAAAACCAATCCTATCCCTATTTTTGCAGTTTTATGAGGAGTTGTATGCAGATGATCCCAAGAAGTATCAGTTGTACCGGATTTCCCTTTACAAGCGGATGATTGTATGTAGCTCACGTGAACCCTGTTTTCTGTTGTCTCGGTCGCTGTTTCTGAAGCACTAATTGAAAAGCAGGCTGTCTCCTTTTCTCCCTTTCAGAAGAAATCCCCCTGCAGAGAGCTTCACGATGCCAATTACTTCCTTCACTGCTTTTTTTTGTTAGTCTTAGTGTCCTTTGTGTAATCTGTGTTTCTTTTTGATGCACAGTTTCGTTACTAATATGAGCCTTGTGCTGTGAGCAAAGCAGTTTCTTTTTGAATACTACATAATGCTGCCCTGGAAAAGAGGTACAGGATGCGAAAGATGTTCAGTTTTCAAAACTACTCTTTGGTTGGAAACTTTGATACATTTAGATTCAATTCAGAAAAGTAGAGGACTGATCACACAGGTCCTTACCGAGGTGAATAATGTCAGCAATCCAGTCATAGCCTGAATTTATTCTTATTTTAATATTTTTCAGAAATGCAAAATATAAAGAAGGACATTGGTAATAATATTTTCACAGTAATTAAAGACAGCACCATATGTGAGCTTGAAAGAATATGATTTATGAGTTTCCAGATCTTAATGAGATATGAAATCTGTTAAATCTGTTTAGAGGAACCATAGAAAAAACTTTATTCATCCTCACATAGAGGTTGTTCTGAAATCATATCCTTTCCCTGATACATTCAAAACAGTCTGTCAAACTTACCTTTATCTTTTTGTTAGTTTCAGGAGAAATTGATTTATCTGACAACAAGTATGTAGTGTTATTAGTATGATTTCTGTTGTAAAATTGAACAGTGCTTTGGATGTGAAGCATGGCCTCCATTCTGTTGTCAACAGGCCTAATATCTTACTGCTCAAGTATATTGTATCAGCTTGTAAACTCTTCTACTATGTGATTAAGGTTTGTGCCCATGCTGCACTAAAATGTTTCAGTACTTCAGAAGAGGTGTAGTTTCCCAGATGATGCTTTTGATGCAGAGAGTTCACGATCCCTTATGTTCCTACCAGTGCCAAGAATAATCCTCCTGCTTAGGAGATTTTCTTCTAAGCTGCTTTCCAACATTTAACCTGGAATGCCTTTCAGGTTTTTGAGCTTGAGGTTTTGCTTTCTTTAGAACAACTTTCCCTTTTTTAATTACATGATTATTTTATGAATGTATTACAATAGATATGTCACAGAACTATTCAAAGATTAGATTTCTGGGGAGTGTTCCTTTGAAGGACAAATACAGTTTATTAAAAGAATAGAACTTTTAGGTGCTAGATGTTATTCAGCTACAGAATAAAAACATGTAAGAAACCAGTTTCAGTGTAAGGAAATATGATGACAGCAAGAAATGGTGTTTGGATGTTTGATTTGGTAAATGCAAGTTATGGTCTTTTAGGAATCTCTGTCATCCTCTGATAACATGGATAGGTCTGAATAAGGAGTCAGTCTTAAAGACAGGAATAAATGATGCAGAAATGCAGGATAGCTGTTTAATAATAAAGAAAATAATTTCTGTGAGGCATTTGCAAGAGCAGGGAAGATGCATTAGGGAGATGTGTTTGCAGCAAAATATCTTCTGCTGTACAAACTGACCTCATTCTGAGTGTCTGCAGGATCTACCTGCCTATGAGCTTTGCCTTTGTCATGCTGCATATAACTTAATAATATTTGCAATACTTGGCTTGTGTTATAGGCAGCGTACCAGCTTGCAACCCTTGGCCAGAGGATGGCACTTCTGTTCAGCTTTCCTCACTGCCTCGTAACTCTATAACAGCACTGTTTTTGTCTCTGTCACACGGTACAGGATTGTTCCCATATCTTAATCTTTCCCTTATTTGAATTTACAGGATTTAATGGAGCAACTGGAAAAGCAGGACAAAACTGTTCGCAAGTTAAAGAAGCAGCTGAAAGTATTTGCTAAGAAGATTGGTGAACTCGAAGGTACTTTTATATTTTGAGAGAAAGATTTTGGTTTACTTTGTGATCTAATTGTCATCATACCCACCTGTTTTAGCAGTTATGAGATCTTCAGTAGCTTTAGCCTCAGTTGATTGCAGAAACAGGATGTATGCTCAGACCTCTGTGCGTTCCTTTATGAACCTTTAGTAGATGAGAAAAGGAGATTGGTGTTTCTCTGAAGGCAGAAAGTATCCAAACATAAAGGAAGGTTTCCTGCACTGTTTGTGAACTCAAAGACAGTATCTGGTTTTGTCAAGAGAAAAGCAGTTCTAGATATGAACCAGGCAAAAATGAGTTACCCAGTTTTCCTCTGAATGTGAAGGTTAGTTACTCCAACTAAGTGGGGTTTTTTTTTAAATCTTACAATATTGTTCAGTTACTTCTCTGGACAAGATCACAGTAATGTTCATACTGAATACAGAGTGGGAAAATGCTCCTGAACATATAATTTGGTCTGTGTTTATTGCCTAATTAACTTAGAAAGATGCAGCAGGTCTGACTGGGATGGAGTTAACTTTCTCCATAGCTGCCTGTGTGATGCTGTGTTTTGGATTTGAGTCTATAACACTGCTGGGAACACACTGGTGTTTTGGCCACTGCTGAACAGAGCTGGACAGTGTCACAGTTTCTTTTCTTCCCCACTCTGTCCCCTCAGTAAGCTGAGGTGGGAAGGCACAAGGGCACACATCCAGGACAGCTGACCCAGACTGGCCAAAGGAATATTCCATATGCTGCACCTCCTAATGTCAGGAGCCACAGGAGGGTTTTTTGCGCACAAGGTGGCTGTTGTTTGAGACTGGCTGGACATCAGTTCCCTCAGGGTGGGGGTTTATCATGAGTGCTTGCCTCTGCTTTGCTTCCCGCCTCCCCAGCCCCTTTTCCTTCACTTTACTAAACCACCTTTTTCTCAACCAACAAGTTTTCTCAGTTTTGCTCTTAGTATTCTCTTCCCTGTCCTGCTGGAGCCAGGACTTTCCTAAGGAATGTTACAGAAATGTACCATTCTATTACATGTATCTATTGGTTTCACTGGAAAATGTAATATTTCTTTCCATTCTCTCTCTGAAGTGGGCCAGATGGAGAACATATCACCTGGGCAAATCATTGATGAACCGATTCGTCCGGTTAACATTCCGCGGAAGGAAAAGGACTTCCAAGGGATGTTGGAATATAAGAAGGAGGATGAGCAAAAACTGGTCAAGAATCTTATTTTAGGTAAGCATCTTTCTCATTTGTGGCCTTCTCTGCTTCCATGCACTCTGAAAAATGAATTTGCATTAGGAAATTAATAGCTTATTTTGGTTTTGACAGTATTCAGTTTATCTACAGTTCCTAAATGTGTATTGTAATCTAATTGTCCTTCCTGACAAGTATAGTTCATATTAACATGCCTGCATATTTTTAGCAGGCACTTGTATTTTCTTATTCTGTTTTTTTACCAAGAAAGTGGCCCTTAGTTTTGCTCTGAGTTTTCACTGGCTAGATATAGAGAGATATATATATATACATGTATATGCTATTAACTGGGGAGGTTGCAATTACCTCATATAATGTCTTCCAATGACTTGACGCTTAACAAGACAATTTGTGTTTGTTTTTCCCAAGAGCTGAAACCACGTGGGGTAGCTGTCAACCTGATTCCAGGACTACCAGCATATATTTTGTTCATGTGTGTGCGCCATGCAGATTACCTTAATGATGACCAGAAAGTGCGGTCGTTGTTGACTTCCACTATCAATGGCATCAAAAAAGTGTTAAAGGTTAGTTAGTCTGCTTAGTTTAGAAAAAAAACGTTAATTTTAAATTCACTTTTGGTTTTATGTTAGGAGAATGAGGAAAAGGGTTTCAGTGAATTGGCTCTGGATTTGTGATCAGTGAACTGCCACTAAAGTCCCAAGAGTTGTGTTAAAAAAATAACAAATTACATTGCTGGTATTTTGTCCCTATAGTAGCAGAGATGCATTGAATTAACGGGAAAAGAGCTACCTTCTTTTTGTTTTGAATAGTCTCCCTCCTCTGAAACTCAGCTTACAAAGTTTTGGATGTAGTCAGAGTTTGCAGAGTGAGTCTTTGTTTATCTTCTCCAGAGCACTTAAATAAACAGTTTCATTTGCAGTTTTGGTTAACAGATTCCTTGTTTGCTTCACCTACAGATTGCACTGATGATAATATGTTACTGCCCAAAGTCTTTTCACGAGTTGGCTGGGAGAGTTCAGCCCAGGTGTACCTTGAAGGCATTTTTAAGACATGAATATGTTTTATGCTTACATGGTTTTTTATTTTTTAAATGAGAGAGATGTGTCAAAAGCCAAGCCTTTAATCAAACTACAAGTTTTGAAAAAATACTTAGTAAACAATCCTGCAGGAGCTTAGATAGCCATAGGAATTTTTGAACATTTTTAAGTGAAAGAAGTGCACACTGTGGAGCTCCAGAACTATTCAGCATATACACGATCCTGTGTTCTTTGATGAGAAGGGTTTGTTGTTTTGTTTGATTTTCCATTTCAGGCTGCCAAAATGGTTGTGATGTAAGTGGCATTCATCAAAACTGAATTATTCCCTGCTCCTCCTGCTGGCTCTGTATCATTCCAGTCTTCCCCACTGGGCTCTTCACAAGAGTCATTGGGTATTTTGGGAATACAGTCACATTGCCCTTTGATTTCTGCCCAGAGCAATTAGGATGGGTCTGTAAAACACAGAAGGATCATGTATGTGGAGGAAATCATATTAGTGAAAAATACTAAGGAAAAGAGAGAGAGTGTTAAATGGCACTTTGCCAAAACCCTTGCTTTCCTAATACATTACTGTAATACACAAAGTTTAGCAAAACATCAGAATGAGGATCTACTAGAAAGTGTATTTTATGTGTTTAGTTGTGTATCTTGCATTCTATTTTATTTCTCCTGCCAGTCTTTGCTGAAGTGTTTGTTTTTATCTTCAGAAAAGAGGAGATGACTTTGAAACAGTGTCCTTCTGGCTGTCGAACACCTGCCGATTTCTGCACTGTTTGAAGCAGTACAGCGGAGAGGAGGTAAGCAGTGCTCTTATTCTGGTTTCTCTTGCTCTCCAGTACTGTTATCAGCACTGCTCTTTAACAAATCTTGTGTAAAAGATCTAGTCATAGTCTCTTAAATTGGCTAGACCTTTTGGAATGATGGTGACAGCATCAGTGGAAAGCAAAGGGGTATAAGATTTGAACCAGCTTCCCTTCATTGCAGACTGGGACCCAGAGTCTAGATGACATTGGGCTCCCAAAAGGGCCAGCTCAGATTAAGCAGGAGGATCTGGCAGCTACTATTGTGGTTTTTAGCAGTGATTCACTGCACTCCCTATCAAAAAAGCCATATTAAGCCTTTTAGCCTTTAGTATGGCAGACCAGTTGATGTTTGGAGGCTGTGATATGCCCAGTTCCTCTTTCAAGCTTAATTGGGCTTTTGAACATAGCTGGCCAGGTGAAAATGCCCATGCTGGAATGGGAGGAAGTCTTGCCTGCCAGAAAGCTGGCAGAGTTGTTCCTGTGTCACAGACCTGAAATGTTGAGTTAAGGAAGCAGATGCTGTGGACATGACACTTGAAAAGCAAATCCTAGCATTAGCCTCAATCAGACAAAGTTCCAAACTAAAATTTTGAGGAGCTGTGACTTAAGGTATTATTTGTCAGTTGCATGAAAGAAAATGCAAATACTGGGTTTGTGTAATACTTTGTGCTATACTGAAGCATTAATTTCTGTTCTTTTACAAATGCAGGGGTTTATGAAGCATAATACACCTCGTCAAAATGAACACTGCCTCACTAATTTTGATTTAGCTGAATACAGACAAGTACTGAGTGACTTGGCTATTCAGATCTACCAACAACTTGTCCGAGTGTTGGAAAATATTCTGCAACCAATGATTGGTAAGGCAAAGTTGAATTCCTTAAAATTCACAACATAGTACCAAAATGAAAATTGTGATGGTGGTAGTAGATGTATCTTGTATTTCTTCCTAAACAGTAGAGTTTCATTAATAGTTCTTGTGGTACTCTGTTCAGAGATGACAAGGACTATTCTGGACAGGTTGGATGAGAGGAAGAGCTAAACTGTGACTGGTTCTTCTGGCAGTGCCAGAATAAATTGGTATACCTTATTCATGCTTGGCATAAATCAGGCATTTGCAGGAAGAAGCTATCAGGACAATCTGATATTTGTTGCCCTGTCTGTTGGGAAATATCCCATGGAAAAAATAGACTTTAATTACATGAGAACTCTTAACTGAAATTAATATGGAGAAAATGTTTAGTTGTTGTTATTGACAGCAGTGAGGAATTAAATCACAAGCAGTGATAAAACAAACATTCAGAGAGGGTTTTTTTCTTCATTAAGAATACTTTTCATTTTATCTTCAGACAGTAATCCCACAGAAATTTTCATGATGCTTTCCAATCACAACATTTAAAAGAATGGAACAGCTCTCAGTTTGCTGACTGCTGCTCTTATGACCCTAGGAGGAAAAAAGTATTTTCCTGAGCTAGATTGAGACTGTCCTTTTAAACACAAGTGCTGGAATCTTTGTTTTGTGAACTTAGATTTTGCCAAACATAGTGGGACACACAGTTTCTGGAAATCATGGTAAACTGTGGCTAGCAGAAAGCCCAGCCTGCTGTCTCTGCTTTGCTGTCTTGCCCAGCATGCTTGTGTATCAGCAGCTGTCAGTCATTACAATAATGGTGTCAATGAAATGCAGTTTCAGGAATGCTGGAGCACGAGACCATCCAAGGTGTCTCAGGGGTGAAACCAACAGGGCTGCGGAAGAGAACGTCCAGCATCGCTGATGAGGGCACCTACACCTTGGACTCCATCATCCGGCAGCTGAACTCCTTCCACTCGGTGATGTGCCAGCATGGCATGGACCCAGAGCTGATCAAGCAGGTGGTCAAACAGATGTTCTACATCATCGGGGCCGTAACGCTCAATAACCTCCTCCTGCGCAAGGACATGTGCTCCTGGAGCAAAGGGATGCAGATAAGGTGGGACAGCTTGTTACAGTTCTCTTGAATGCACTGCTGGAAATCTTACTGAACTCTTGACATGGCTGAATATCATTTTGATGGAGCTGCAGATACCTGGAATGTCTGTTTTTCCACACGCAAACAGGTGCAGGTGATGTTGAAGTGATTTGGTGAAATCTGGTTAAAAACAGCTTCGTTGACTTTGGCCAAATCCTACCTGACATTCAAGGAAATGTGGTAGAAGCAAACCAAAAAGTGTTTCATTATCAAGTGGGAATCAGAACTGTAGGTGAAATGTTGGTAATTGCTTCCTCAGCTTTTAGAGAAGAATAGCAAACATACCTGCTGCTTTACACTGGTGGTGCAGTGGATACCTCTTCGTCTACAGTAGTTTGCTGCATCCTGAGGTGAAGCTATCTGAATAATCTCCTGCATTTCACATCCCTTGTTCAGTGGGTTTTACTGGCATATGTCAGGAAATTTAGCCAGGGCATTCCAGTCCCTCAAGTTACATCCCAAAGCCTCACTGTACTTTAACATGGGCAAAATGTCATTTGCCTTTCTTCTTATCACATTCATGCAATTAATAGGAACAGAAAAAATGGGAAAGACTAGTTAGTGGAAATCTTTGTTTCTAACAAAGAAAATTTTTCTTTCTAATCCATAGTTTCTAATTGTTATGAAAGTCAAAATCTCTGCCTTAATTGGAAGAAAACAGTGTGAAGACAAAATAAGAAAACACACAAGGACAAAGGAGCAGCACTGGGAAAGAGAAATTGCACATGCTTTCCATTTATCCATAATCAAGCATTAATGTTCTTGATGCTCTCACCTCTGTGTACAGATACAATGTGAGTCAACTGGAAGAATGGCTACGTGATAAAAATTTGATGAATAGTGGGGCTAAGGAAACCCTGGAACCCCTCATCCAGGCTGCACAGTTGTTGCAAGTAAAAAAGAAAACAGATGAAGATGCAGAAGCCATATGTTCAATGTGCAATGCACTGACCACTGCCCAGGTGAGCAAATCCTCATTGTCTGTCTTGCTGTCCCTCCTGAGCAGCTCTCTGCTCTGTTGGTTTTTGCTATCCCTGCCAGCACTGCTGTCACACATGAACTGGAGGTTTCCTACTTTGTTTTGCTAAAACAGATTAAGTTGGAGGGGTGAAAAAAGGACCAGACCCTTTTGAGTCTGATGTTTCAGATAAGTTTTGAACAAATGAGAGGAAGCTCAATAGATTGTGCAGGGTGCAGTGCTGTACACAGTCTCTCAGTTTTTGGAAATCCTTAGAGAAAAGTCTTCATTCAAAGACACCTCTGTACTCCAGACAGCTCTGCCTAGGGTAGTAGGAATTGATCTTTCTGCCATCAGAGTTGGTACCCAGCCAAGTTGATGGACAATTCAAACAGCTGTTGTCTGTGAGTCTGCAAACAAGAGTGTGAAGTTACTGTACCCATTAGCCTCAAAGGCTGAACCAAGTGGGTCTCAGTAAACAGACTCCTATTTATGAAAGCTCAGATTTGGTACAGATATGTTGCACTTCTTTTTCAAACCATGCTACATTTGCATAGAGGTTGTACAGGAAAAAATGGACCCAAGCATCTTTGATGCTTACTGAACAATTCTCAGCAGGAAAAGGAAGAAATTTCCCTATATCTTTTACAGTTGTGTCAGCACTAGCAGTTGCATTAATAAAGCCATTTTGATTTATTAATTCACGTTACTGCAAAATCACTTCATTGTCTACTGAATAAGAAGTTAGAATTCCATGTGCTGTGTTTTAACTTTTTAACAAAATCTTTTGGTTTTTTAATAAACAGAATGGTAAAAAAACAAAGAGAATTTTTAATAGGTTTTACAAGTTTCACCCATATTATTATTTAAAGTCTTTATTATGTAATTCTTTCCTTTGGTGGTTTTAGCCCCGTTTTTAGAGAAATAGCTCACTCTCTTGAAAAACAGAGAAGTTGTAAGACTACAGGAGGTCATGACTACAGGCCTTTAGTATGGCAGACAAATACATCATGTTTTTGGAGGTGGGTAGGAAAACAATCAGTTACTTCTTATGTGATTTTTCCATCATTTGGTATTTTCATCACATATGTAGAAATTTAGGGTTTCTACCTCCAAAGAGCATATATTCTGAAGGAGGCAGTCATTTAACATAGCACTGAGCAGGGTGATGGAATTCTGCATTAATCAATAATGCAAAAAAAACCAGATACTTTAAAATAATTTTCTTTTTTTAAATAGGTAATTTAAAAATTATATTATTTGTAATTATGGATGCATCTGTTGATTGATCGTAACATGAACCTGAAAGTGATTGTTCTTCTTCACAGATTGTAAAAGTTCTGAATTTGTATACTCCAGTTAATGAGTTTGAAGAGAGAGTCTTGGTGTCATTTATACGTACAATACAGGTAAGTCTGTCTTTTCATCAAAAACCACTTGGCTATTTCCAAGTGAACCTCTGATCAGCCAAAATTGTTTCTATCCTGAAGTACATTCAGGAAAATGAATTAAACTAGGCTTTTTAGCTATCATAGTTTAACAGCATTGAAAAGGTAATGTCAACCTTAAAATTTAAGCAATCAGAAGTTCCTGCCTTCAGACTTACATGAAAGTGTTAGTTTCCCTGTCAGTATGTATGAGGTTTTCAGGTGAGAGGTTTTTGTGCTTATTCATCTTTGTGTATGTAAGCTCACTTGTATGACAACTTTTCAAGCACTAAGATTTAGATATGCAAATTTACTCAGACCTGTGTCTGCATGTGAAGTTCTGTGCTTTGAAAACTGAGGCCTATATCCATACCAAAATTCTTAATTTACCCCTTCTGTTTTTGTATATATTGGTGAAAATGAAAAGTTTTGAAAACTCCAAAGAGAAGCAGCCAGTAGAGCAAAATTAAAGAAACAAACGTGAACTTTCAGTTCTATTAGAAACTGAATTACAAGATAAGCAAGATAAGGGAGACTGGGGAGAGATAAAGCCTGTAATTCCACTTACTGAAAAGATGGTTACCACATACTGGGCAAAATCTTCCTTTTGCAGGCAATCTTAAGTATTCCCAGAGAGCACTGTTGAGGGGGAGATGTGCATAACTGAAGCAGATCAAAGTAACTACAGTTTGATGTCACAGTTGGTGTAAATGTGCCAGCTCAGGTTAGCACAGAGTGTGTTTGCACACAGACGTCTGTAAGCACAGATCAGCTTGTGAGGTGGTTGTTACCAGCCAGCTGGCTAAATGCTGTCCTCACTTTCTTACCTTTGCAGGTGCGTCTGCGAGACAGGAAGGACTCTCCTCAGTTGCTCATGGATGCCAAACACATCTTCCCTGTTACTTTCCCATTTAATCCATCCTCTCTGGCTTTAGAAACCATTCAGATCCCAGCCAGCTTGGGCCTGGGCTTCATATCACGCGTCTGATCCCAAGGATGTCCCGTCAGTGTTAGATGGAGAACCAGTTGCCTGATATCTGTACCTGTTAAAACATAGTGAGCCACTAAACCCACGTTTTCTGAACAAAGCCTGTCTAAGCCCAGATGTGTAGTTAAGGTAGCTGGGAAACTGCACAGCAGCACCACAGGCTGAACGCTCATAGAAAGATGTGCATTTGTGCTCGGTCACTGCATTTATGGGGACATCACTGATTCATACATGTCCAGAGTATGGAAATCGGGCTTGGACAAAAATTGTGTCTTCAGCTGTCTAGAGACATTTTTAGATCTTTAGTAACATATTTAAATAGTGTAAATTAAAATCCATATGTAATCTTCTCAGAGGTGGGGACCAATAGGGACAGTCACAGTCCTGGACATGGAAGACTTGAAAGTAAGGCATTTTGTAGTAGAATACACAGTCACGTGGGAGCCTGTTACATTTGATTTGTAAAAACTGAATGGAAAAACACAAACTGGCAATATATAAAGTTATTTCTTAAACCACTTCCTCATTTATGTCAGTTTGACATAAATTGTAGTGATAAGTCCTATAGCTCACTATATGCTCTAACTTAGGTGTTTATTTCTTAGAACTGTGGTTTACCAAGCAAACTAAATTGCTGCTGCATATTCTGTTGTTTTAAATGTATGACAGTATCATACTAAGCACTAAAAATAAGACACTTCATTTTTTGTTGTCAACCTTATTTACAGTCTGTTGCAGTCTGTTATTTTAACTGGATTTTTGCACATTGTATCAAGTAACACCTGTAGAGGAAAATGGTAACTAAGCACAAGTAGCACACTGGAAATTATACATTTAGTTATTTTTAAAAGTAGTTAGCTAAAAATACAGAATCTTGAAGCAAACGATCAGAAGTCAGTAATGATTTTAGTATTTATTTAGGTCACAGAGTCTGTCTAATGTTGTTCTTTGTTTGTAGACCCCAGAGATGACAATGTGTATTTTAAGTATAATCTCTTGGTTTTTTGCCACTTAAAAAAAAAATAACAACAGAGAAAAGTCTTCTTTCACACTGGAATATGAGAGGAAAAACTTTAATAGAAAATTTATGCAGTAGCCCCAGGCTGTCATTCTTAGAAAGGTTGACTAACAAGAAAGTTAAGCTGGTTTTGACTATGATGCTGTCACTTGACTATGATTCATGATTTAATGGTTGGAAATCAGAGTGCATAATGAGAAACTGAGTTATTTTGAATGTTGCACATTTTACTGGAAAGATTTTTCTGTCTCACACATCTTGGATCTGCTACATAGAACTCACATTTCACAATGTGAGGCATAAGCGTGGAAGCCTCGCGTAAGGTTCCAGTTCTGTGGTGTATGGCTCAAACATACCTGTAAAAATAAAGCCACACACACTGCTCAGTTGCGTTGTGCAATATTTTTAATGTATTATAATAATCTGCATCTTAGTGTTAACATTAATTTATTTTACAATATTGATAAATAACCTAGGGGTACACTCTTAGACTGTTTGGTGCTCCTCTGTTTGCCTGCAAATTCACAGAGAAAAGATTTGCTGTTAAGCAGACTGAAACATTTCAGTTTTGTTTTACTTGAAAGGCAGACATGCTGTTTGTATGGTTGCTAAAATTGGAAATAAAGACAACATAAACTTTCTCAGTATGATTTTAAGATGCTCCTGTCATCGTGTATTCAAATGGCCCATATTACATTTGCTGGATCATGCCAGTACTTCCAGGAATTTATACTGCATTGTAAAAAGGTTCTGAATGATGTTTGCTAAATGATTTAGGTTTTCCTCTGCACCATATACCAAACACTCCTTTTTCAAACATTACTTGATTTCTGAAATTCTGGCTGCTGTGAGGTGGCTCCAAATAAGGTGTGAGGTCGTTTCCAGACTGTCAGGTACTGTACTTGTGAGAATGTAATGGCAAAGCCTTCGCATCCAGTAACAGGGTTAGGAAAGAAAACACATGAGAACATGCTGACCTCCCAATTTTTTTTCTCCTATTGAAAAACAAACAATTGGCATTACAGTATGTTCATACTGTAGATCAGGAAATGTATCCACTACTTAAGCGTTAGTGTTTAAAATGTATGCCTAAATGTATTTTTGTTTATTTTTGAAGTTTGTTTACCTGTAAAAAGCCTTATTGTATTGTTTCCTTAAAAAAAGTAGTGTCTAGTAATTTATAGGTATCATCCTTAAACGCCGTGGTTTGACTGGTATTACTTTTATATCACATTAAAAGTATATGCTGCTTGACATGTTTTAAAGGAAAATATTTTTGAGTTGGAATAGATGTGTAGTTGGTAATTCATCTAACATTTTACATGGCAGTATTTTACATGCACTTTTCAGAAGTAAAATTTTAGTGTGAGTGTATAATATAACTTTCACCTTAGGACTAAAATCTCTTTAACCATGGAATATAATGCAGAATTATTTTAAAAACTTTTTTTTCCTTTGAATCATTGTTATGCTCTTTTAATGTGGACATATCTTTTATATTTTAATTTATTATCTATTGAGATGATAGATTTTATCAGATGCTGGAAAAATACTTGTCAATGACCCCTTAGAAATATATACAGTTATTCTACAGATTTTGCACAATAATTACCTCATTCAGTTTGGTGTATTTTTATTCCAGTGATCATTTTATTCTGATGTTAAGGACACAGTCTTCTATCCAAATTTTGAAAAATTGCTTCTCACACTTCAAACTGGGATGGAACACAGAAGTGCTTAAGTCGGTTAACTGAGATTAATCTATTACAGGAAAAAGTAGCATCAGCTTCATTGAAAGTGGATTAATATCCAGCAACATTTGCTCCCAACTTGGAAACACCAGCAATTGCAATTTGAAGGTCTATATGTAATTTGTGATTTAAACTGAACACATTTCAAATACCATACTAAAACTATGAGTAAACACTTGGGTTTTTTAAGATGCTGATACTTCATGCGATGAGTAAAAGCCTTTAAACATAGGTTTTCACTTGATGCCACTACAGTACATAGATGAAAAACAAAACATTGTCAGAATTACCTGAGCTCTGATCTGTTGTAGTGTCTGATGTTGTACTTAGTATATGTATGCATCATAAAAACTGTAGCCTAATAGCTATCACTGGAAAATGTCCAAATAAAAGTACAACTGTACAGTTTGTTTCAGGGTTTTCTTGGTTGGTTGGTGGCTCATGAGCTGTGTGCTGGCATAGACTCCAGATGGTCACAGGGTTCCCTCTGCCTCCATGGCAGGCTTGGTGTTGACTGCCAAGGGAGTTGGTTAAAATCTGAGGATGTGTAAATACACACCCAGATAGCAGCAGTGTGCTATAAACTGCTGTGCTTATGGGAGAATTCTTTGTTCAACATAACCCATTTCTGGTCAGGGTGTTTTTTTGTCTAAGATTAACTGTTCCTGAAATAAAATTTGAGTAACTGCACTAAAACACTCACTTGTGTGCTATGAAAGCTCCTCGTGTCAGGTGGGGAGGGAGGGCTGGTGGCTCTTGGCATGTATCCACCTGCTAAAACACAGCACTGTGGTTATTCAAGTCTTCTTCCTCATAAAGGACATTCAACTGTAGCACCTGTTAGCGCTTTAAACCTACTAAATGCACTCAGAGTTGTTCATTTTTATCTTATTCTGAGCTTGTCATAGAAATTCCTTTACAGCACTGTGCAGGGAGATGATTAATGTTTCTGTTGGTTTTCTCCGCTGGGTCAGGACTGCTCCCTGGGGACCCTCTGGCAGCCGCAGTGTCCATCCTTCCCGCTCCCTAAAGGTGTGTCCGAGGTGCCAGGACGGTGGCTGGGAGCCCGCCCCAGCTCCGCTGGACGGACAGAGCCGGGATCCTGCTGCCCGTGGAAGCTGCCCCGCTCGGCACTGCCCGCTCTGCCGGGCGCTGCGCTCACCGGGCCGGGCGGGGCAGGGCCGGGGAGAGGGGAGCTGGGCAGGAGCGAGGAGCGGGGCAGGGCCGGGAGCGGGGCAGGGCCGCTCCCCACGCCCCGGGGCGGGGGCCGGGCCGGGCCGGACCGC
>VXBC01004509.1:1238836-1281012 GCA_013399945.1 Ploceus nigricollis | reverse complement strand
GGTGGAAGGGGCTTGGTGCGCCCGCGGGCGGTGGGCACGGCGCGGAGCCGCCCGTGCGGGACACCGCACACAGGGCACCGTGGGGCGACACTTCTCTTTGAGGAAAACACTCCTTTTGTGAGACTCTCGGCCTCTGGGAGCAGGTCTCGCTGTTGTGGCCAGCGATTAGGCGACGTGAGGTTTTAACTGCCCTTCCCTGGCACTCAGGGTCGGAGCGCCGCGCTTTCTGTTGGGTAAATATTGAATGTGTGCGGCAGAGCTTGGCCCCAAAGCAAAGATTCTTCCTCCTTAATGCGCCTGCTGAAACTTTTGCACAACTTTTCCCTCTTCTCCCGTAGTCACCGGAGTGTTGTGACGTACCGTTTGTTTACTTAGCTTTAAATAACAAACCAACAGGGGTATGTTGGTGATTTAATAACCTGTCCCTCATCTATTGCAGCAGCAGCTGGTCCCACTGAGCCTGGCGCTGCAGGGCTGGTGGGTCCTGCTGCTGCTGCCGCGCTCGGAGCCGCTGGAGGAACGAGCGCGGTTTTCCCAGGAATGTCAGACAGGTGAAGCGGGGAAGGAGTGCGGTGTAACCTGACACGGAAATGAGCAAACTCCCGTCTGTTTACCTGCGAGGCAGGGTTTGGAGACAGCCAACTCTCTAGGCTGGGTGCATTTGCCAATGGAGGCTCCTGCAACTCCAGGGGCCTCTCCTGAAGAATCAGTGCTTTTATCACATTCTTCTCCCTCCCTTTCTCGTCCTTGACCTGGTGCAGTTCATTTTCTTGCATGGGAGCACACTGTGTGCCCCTGAGGCTATTTGGTGGTGATATTCTAACTCACAAAGAATAACAGCAAACAAAGAATTCAATTTAACAAGCGGTTTTTGTAAGCCAGGGGGAGATCAGCATAGTGGAGGAATGATATAAATAACAATTTATAGTTGGATAAACGTGGAAAACTCAAATGTAAAGCTAATTTAGCCATGTCTTTCATGTGGCTATTAAATAGATACTTGAGGAGCTGGGCCTTTGTCCCTTTGGTCAGATAGATGAAAACATTGCCATTACAGTTGTTAGGGGTTGTTTAGGAAGTGTCTTTGTGATTTTGGATATTGTGTGAAAAAATGCCATCATGCTGGAAGCATCAGCACAGAGGTGTCATGGAAGCAGCTGAGGTTTCCATGGTTGTTCATCCTCTGATGAGTGTCAGGTTGGTGTGTGGCTCACTAGAAAGGTCAGTGTCCGTCCTTAGAGATACTGAAAACTCAGCTGGAGAAGGCACTGAGCAGCACAGGCTAACTCACAGGACGTTCTTGTGCAAGTCCCTCCTACCCTGAATTGTTTGGTGTTGATCCTTGGGGTTAGAATTGAGGAAGCTACAGCTGTGCAGTGCAGTTTGCAGGGACCTCTGTAGGCACCCACCATGGTTCAGTGGGGTTCTTGGGGCAGAGACACTCATGTTCTGAGGACCTACTGGAGCTTCCAAGGCTTCTTCCAAACTGCAGAGGAAGAAAGTAGTTTGTGCCAAAACCAACAGTTGCAGCACCAAAATGGAAGGGATTCTGTGGGTCTGCTCACACTCCATGAAATGGTGACTAATGTTAATTTTTCAAGTAAGCAGCTGCAGCAGTTCTCACAGGTTTATTTAAACAGCTTGTTTCAACTGACCATGAATATAGCTAGGGTGAGAGAATTAAGGGAAGGGTTTTGGCTATTAAAACAGAAAGATGTTGGAAGAGTATACATTATAATTTCTTGTGTGAGTAGGGACAACAATGTCATTTTGTCAAGCCTGTCAGGATGAGAAGGACACACTCCACATCAGTAAATTCCCTACTGACTGAGGTTTCCAGCTGTGTTATGTCCTTTTGAGGGATGCTGTTTCCCATAGCTTCTCAGGCAGAGTATTTAAAGAAATTGCTTTTGCTTCTGCATTTTAATTTCAGCATAGGAGAATTAAATGGTTCAAACAGCATAACTTACATTCAAATATTTTTTCAAATATCTGTGCTTCAGTAGGTTAGAGATACCTTGCTGGGATGAAGCTAAAGTATGCCAGTTGATTGCTTGTAAAGAAAGAAGCCAGCCAGTAGTCTTTGAAGTTTGTCCTAGAGCAGGGAAAGATGTTTGGAGGTTGCACTTCAGTCCCATTAAAAGAAAGGGAACTGTGCAGTCTTTCTTAGGTATGACAATGTGCCTATGGCAAAATGCATTCTGAGTTCAGTGTCCTGTACTTGAATTCAGGGAAGTGATTGTCTGAACCTGATTGTCTGAATTCTGGTACTGAGATGCTTTCTCTGGTACTCACTTATTTGAACCCTCCTCGAAACAAGGTCTCTCCCTTAAGTGTATTTTATTCTTTGTTCAGTGTTAGAGGATTTGAAGAGCCTGGCAACAGTCTGGCCCTTGCTCACCTTCCTGCATGCTGAGTTGTTCTGCAGACTCTGCTCTGAACAGGAGCAGAATATGCATGTCTGAAATTAATGAGTCTGCTTTCTTTTTTTATTCTTTCATGAAAAATAACAAAACAACAAAAAATACATCCTGCTGTACAGAGCTAATAATAATCCCCAAAAGTCCTGGAATGGGGTTGCACTTGATGTTTGAAAGGTATTTTTTAATGCTAGCCTGGTTTTATGATAGTAGCTAAGCTAACTATTGTCTTGTTTTTCTGTTACAGTACAATAGGGTTTGGATCCCTGATAATGAAGAAGTTTGGCAGTCTGCAGAAATCACAAAAAACTATAAAGCTGGAGACAGTTTTCTCCATGTGCAATTAGAAGATGGAACTGTAAGGAGAAAAGCCTGAATTATTGTGGGGTTTGCTGAGATATGTTTATGTAGAAACATAGCACTCACCATTACGGGATCTAAATAACATGTACACATTTCCCTTTTTCATCATGTTGAAATGGGTACAGTACACATCTGCTGCCCAAAAATATGAGGAGTGCAATTCCACTGTCTGTATACATTAGTATGGAGAACATACCTCAAAGATTGCTTTGGAGACAAGCCCTGAAACTCATCCTAAATTGAAGTGAAAAGCAGAAGTGCAGGGCAGGCATAGTTCTCTCTCACAGAGCCAGCTGTTGCTTTTGTTGTTGGTTTATGTAAGATTGTTCATTTTAGTATCCAAGTTCTTTACAGATTTACTACTTTGAAAGCATTTCTGTATTTCTGCATTCCTGATCCATAAAGATAAATATTAAAGGTATGATTAAATGGATTTGTTGAAAGAAACAGAAGTGAGTTTTAAACTTTCTTTAAACAAAAGTGAGGTGTTGCAAGTAAGGATAGTTATAGAGCTGACTTGAGCTCTAACCAGGTCTTAACTTTCATTCAGTTGCAGGTGATCTATTATTCTCATTTGTACTTGAAATATTCCTGTTTTTAGAGAGCTAAGCATCTGTCCCATTTTTACAGATTTCAATACAAAATATTGTAAATAAAGAGAATGAGTCTTTCATAAGCAACAAACAGCTCCAATCCCCCACATTCAGTGGGATATACGGAATCAATGAAATAGATGATCAGACAGGGCTCCATCAACTCTATAACTTCATGTAAAGGTAGAAGATTTGTATTTATGCAAACATAATGCATTTTATGACACTTCAAATAATTTTTGTTGACAGGAGCTGAGTTACCCTGTTGATCCAGCTGCTTTGCCACCACTACGAAATCCTGACATACTTGTTGGTGAAAATGATCTCACTGCACTCAGTTATCTGCACGAACCAGCTGTCCTACACAATCTTAAAATTCGTTTTGTGGAGTCTAAGCTTATCTACACATATAGTGGTAAGCTAAGTGAAATAAAGAGTTTTTAAAAAATCTTTTTTAAAAAGTATTAGTCTTGATTCAGTTTGCAACATGATGTGTGCAGTGTTTTTCTGAAGCTTATTTTAACTCATGTTAACTGGTTTTATATGTCAGTATAGACTTGTTTGTTCATCAGCATCTTCTACCTAGAAAATATTGCTACTTTGTATTATTTCAACTGTTGCTGCCAAAACCAGGCATTTTGTATAACCAACCTGTGTTTTATTTTTGTTTTGTACACGTGGCTGTAGGGATAATTCTGGTTGCAATAAACCCCTATAAGCAGCTGCCAATATATGGAGACGCCATTATCCATGCATATAGTGGGCAAAACATGGGGGACATGGATCCACACATATTTGCTGTGGCAGAAGAAGCATACAAGCAAATGGCAAGGTTCAGTATGTTATTTAATGTCCATAAATAACACTTGAAGTCTAGTGGCAGTCAGTATTAATTGTCTTTTAACTTTACTGTGTATGTGCCACTGGCTATTAGGAATACCTTTGAACACGTAGCTTAATTAGAGGAGAAGGAATTCCTTAACCAACTGAGGAATTTCTAGAACCAAAACTTTTCATTCTTGATGAGGGGTAAAACACTGACTTAGTGAATAGCAATGACATCAACCTAGAGGTTGCAGCTGAAGAGGAGAAAGAGAAGAATAGATGTAAGATGGAACTGATGTAGGAGAATTGGGCACAGCTGTGATTTCAAACATTGTTTAATGTGTGTAATTCCTACATTTATACATGCCCTTTAGACATGTCTGACGTAAACTGTCTGATTATTTGGTTTTAGAAATAACAAAAATCAGTCTATTATAGTCAGTGGAGAATCAGGAGCTGGAAAGACTGTGTCTGCAAGGTATACTATGAGATACTTTGCCACTGTGAGTAAGTCAAGCAGCAAGGCACATGTGGAGGATAAAGTACTGGCATCCAATCCGATAACCGAGGTAAGTTTGGCAGAGTGTCTGTCAAGTCTGTACTCATCAAGGGAAGAATTCTGAGAGCTTCTGGGAAATTTTGTTTGAAATCTTTAGGGGTGCTTTATCTGTCTGAGTTGGATAGTTAAATTTGAATTTCAGCCTCTGAATGTTACTGATGGAAGGAGGTGGTCAGTCTCAGGAACACCTGGTCCTGTCTGATTTGCCAGTGGCCCTTTGGAGGTGCTAGTTTGCCTAATTAGATGATGATGTAACGCTATTGAACAAGTTGATTGGTTTTATTACTTGGACTCTTATGTTGGAAAAGTATACTTTGTCTAATTTTCAGTTTATGTAGCATTTTACTATTTGACTTGAGGCTTGTCTTCAATTTTGGGCCTCAAAATATAATAATACTGTTCAGTGCTTGATCAGAGATTGATCCCTGAGCACCTTTGATTTTAGAAACTTGTAGTTGACTCAAGTTTTGACAAAGTTATTCTTATGAGAGATGTGAGTAAAAAAAAATTTACAAATTGTAAAAGTTTATAATTTTTGTAGGCTGTGGGCAATGCAAAAACCACACGGAATGATAACAGCAGTCGATTTGGAAAATACACTGAAATCAGTTTTGATCAGAGTTACCAAATCATTGGAGCTAACATGAGAACATACCTGCTTGAGAAATCCAGAGTTGTATTTCAGGTGGGTAAAATAAAATCTAGAATAGTCAATGTCAATATAGCTCCTGATGCACTGCACTAGTTCTATATAGAAAATATTATGTAAAGTTCTGAAGAGTGTGTCCAATCAGCATTTGATTTATTTTTTAACAGAAGCTATTATTATTTATGATAAGTTACTTTATTCCATGTTCTTCCTTGTGTTAAGTGAAGAATGCTTCTCAGGGACAATTTCCTGAAATAACTGCAAATCTCAAACTTGTGGTTACAACAGTAACAGAGACCAATTGTATCTGGAAAGGAACAGCATATACGGGGCAGAGAGAGTCTGAGAAAAAAAAAGGCAGAAAATTTATAAGGCCAGGGCTTATTTCATATGACTCACTTCAATGTCATGGCTTATGATAATATACTAAAGAAGGTATTTAATTTTATAAAATGGTTTTTACAAAGGTTTCTTTTTTAGTAGTATTGTAACTTTTTAAGTACACTGAAAAATACTTCTGTATGTCTTCTGCCCAGAAGGATGGTTTGGAAATTGAGAGTTTTTTGAGTTCCCACAGGGCAGTGTTTCAGCTGACGCTCCTACACATTTTTTTGTTACAACATTTGACGGTTCTTATTAGTAGATGGTTGTTCAAGCTGAAAAAATTATTAACATCCTTGGGGAAAGAACTGTGCAGTGGAAATAAAGTATACTTGAATGTATCACTTTCAAAGCTCTTGCTACGATGTGCCATTCTAATAACAAGCAATTTCTTTGCTAACCTATGTTGCAGCAGAATTTAGCCTTCAGTTGTTGTTATCAGTTTACAACAATGTTGAATATCAAGTGTTTTTCAGTTTCTTTCTTCATTTTGTTGTTAATTTATTTTCTGTGATGTTACTCTTTGCTTTATTTTACAGTCAGAAAATGAAAGGAACTACCATATATTTTATCAGTTGTGTGCATCTGCTATGCAGCCTGAATATAAACATCTTAAATTGGGTAGGTCTCAAGAAAATAACCCGCTCTTCACTTTTGCAGTGCAGCATTTTAAGGCTGGGTTTTCAAGTGCTAGGATGTTTAGTGCATTACAGCATAAATCTCACAGCCTTAAAACAGGAGCTGTGGTTTTAAGTCACTTAGCTGTTAATCCTGCTGGTTTTGAACTTGGTAGCAAATCCCTGGAAACTCAAATAGTGCACGATCAAGTACCTGAGTGTCTTTGGAAATCTTATTCTCATACTTTCTGTAGTGACTGATGCTATGACAGCTTAGGGACTTGATTCATTTATCTGCAGAGAAGCTGGGAGAAGCAGAATTTAGGTGTATGGTTACACAGTCTCCATTCCAGTTTGTTTATTAGATGGATATTAAGATTTCTAGGAATTATGAATACTGATCTGTGTCAGCTTAACTGAGTTGGGCACGTGGATTTCCCTCAGAAAAAAGAGGACCTTCAGCTCATGGCTGAAACATTGCCATCTGACAGCGTCTTTAGGTTTTTTGTGTTACAAAAGTTTTAAGAAGTGGCTCTCCCCAGTCCCTAATTTTTGCAGAATTACAAGATCTGCTTCTTTTCTACAGGAAGTGCAGAAGAATTTAACTACACACGAATGGGTGGCAGCACTGTAATAGAAGGGGTTGATGACAGAGCAAACATGGTGGAGACTCAGAAGACATTTGCCTTACTGGGTAAATTCTTGCAGATACAATTTCAGTTGATTTTTTTTTTCCTGAAATGGGCAAAAATGGATTGTTTCTGAAATATCCAAAATGTTAGTAGCAATTACCAAAATAGTTTTTTTCATAGCTTGTCCATTGTGGTGTTGGTCTGTTTTTGAAGTGCTGGGCAGGAGCAATTAGCAATTGGTGTTAATTGTTACTGGTCAGAAGCATTGAGGGCTGGAGTCTTCTTGGCCATAAACTAACATGCTGTGACAGAAAGTGGAATTGGAAGCTTCTTTGCCCCTGTAAAAGCTTATGTAAAAGCTAAATCAGACTTGAGCTGGCACTTGGGGAGGTACAGGAACTTATGCCCAATCTATCATCAGATCAGACAGGCAGAAAATTGGCAGAACCAAGGATTTGCATCCTACTCTGCAGAGATGCTGTACAGTTCTTGGCTGCACAGCAAAGCAAGTAACCCAGCATTGTTCTGATTTAATTAATTGTACTGTTTCTGCTTATTTCAAATAATCAAGGAATGTTTTTTTAGGTCTGAAGGGAGATTTTCAGATGGATGTTTTTAAAATGCTGGCAGCAATCCTGCACTTGGGCAATGTGGAAGTAGCAGCTGTTGGAGATGAAAGATCATCCATCAGTGTAAGGAAGTAGCTCATTCAGATACCAACATTTGCTATTCTATTTTATGCCAGAAGTGCTTTAGCAATAGTTTCTCTCATATCTGGGGCTCAGAGCAGCATTAAATCTGGTGTACTAAACTTGATTGATTTCTCCATCTCCATCTGTGTGGAATCACAGCGAGTGTTCACACAGGTGCTGTTCTGTGCCCAGCTTCAGAAAGTCTTAACAAAAGGCAAAATGTGGCTAAGAGTACTCCATATCCAATTGATCCACAGCTGCTGGAAAATCCATTTTGGAGCTCTCTGCAGGATGCAGGAACCAGAGCATAGTCAAAGCTGCTCAGAATGTGTCCCAGCAAGCTATGCAAGTCTGAAAGGCAAGAACACCTAAAAATAGAGCAAAGTAACTTTCTTTCAGTGTCTTAATCCAAAACATCTCATCCAGTCCAAGTTTTTCTCTCCTATATCAGGAGTTCTATCCAGTATTATTTGCTTTAGCTCATCTTGCTATTTTGCCAGATGAGGAAGTAAATAGAGCCCCTTGCCTATCTCAAAATAAAAATCATTGTTTGGTGTCAGCAGCACAAGGATTTCAGAGTTAAAGAATTAAACAGTTAAAGACAGTTAAAGAATTAAATGTACCCTAATAATATTTATTGATCTTCTTTAAAGACGGAAGATAAACATCTCAGTATATTCTGTGAGCTTCTGGATTTAAACTGTGGCAAAATGGCCCGGTGGCTGTGCCACCGAAAGATTGTCACCACCTCAGAGACCGTGGTGAAGCCAATGACGAGGGCCCAGGCTGTCAACGCCAGGGATGCTCTGGCAAAGAAGATCTACTCCCATTTATTTGACTTCATTGTGGAAAGAATTAACCAAGCTCTGCAGTTCCCTGGCAAGCAACACACTTTCATCGGTGTTTTGGATATTTATGGGTAAGAATGTCTCTGGAAGCAGAGTGCCTTTTCTTTGGAGTAGATAAAAAAGGCTCTTTTTTGTGCTGGTAGTGAGTTTGGAGGGGCTTGTTTTACTAAAAGGTCATGGTCATGTAAGTTCTTTAGCACCCAGATTAATGGAAATCCTCTGCTACTATAAATACCGTATTTTTTTATGAATGAGGTTTAAGTTTATCCTCTGATATGGTACTTTTAGATTTAACTCTGGATTTTTTAGCTTTATTGTGTCTGGTAACATTAGCTTTTAGAGAAGTTTTGAAATTCCTTAGCATCTTCATTAGTCTTATCATTAGTTAATTGTCTTAGAAACATTAGCCTATCTCCAAAGAGTTTCAGGGATGCTGCCATTTGATTTTGATGTCAAAGGATTCTTTTTCTTATTTGAATTGTGTTTCAGATTTGAAACATTTGATGTGAACAGTTTTGAACAATTTTGTATCAATTATGCTAATGAAAAACTGCAGCAGCAATTTAACCTGGTATGTTCTTTTTTTGTTACAGTTCTTTATCTTATTTTGCTTCAAGGTGGATATTAGTAAATGCTGTTTGTGCTTGAGTGATGGATATTTCTGGATAGTGACTATCCACTAATAAATAAAAATATTTTATTTTTATAAGTAAACAAAGGTACACATATATATAAATGAGAATTTCTAGGTTTATTTTCTTACAGACAAACAAATAATATACTCCAAGATATAATTTTTTCTGTCTTATGTATACAACAACTATGCACATGCACACACTGTATTTATATTCCCTTAATTGTAACCTTCTTCATGTTTTCATAATTTTTACAAATCCAGCATGTCTTTAAACTTGAACAAGAAGAATATATGAAGGAGGATATCCCATGGACTTTAATAGATTTTTATGACAACCAGCCTGTCATTGACCTTATTGAAGCTAAAATGGGAATTTTAGAACTTCTGGATGAAGAATGCTTGGTAATTTAATATTTGTTCATTAAAAGAAAAAAAAACAACAACTATATAGATTTTTACAAGTGGGGCTTGTAATCCATATTTTACCCTTTTGAATGGGAAATAGACCATTTTCTTCAGAAAAGGAACATGAATGTTTGCCCTCTATTTGTCAATCTTGACTGTAAATTATTTATTCTATTTTCCTCTTATAATATTAAGAACCTAAAAGTGTATCTCAGAGCTCAGCCAGAAGTAAGGCAGCAGCTGGAGCTCATCCCTGTGGGGGCACTGCAGGGCTGGGGCAGGCTGGGCAGGAGGGCAGTGGGATCCTCATCCTTCCTCTCTTCCTGGGCTGGAGGGCAAGCAGCAGTTTGCTGCTGCTGCTCTTGCTCCAAGCAGGAATTTGGACTGCTCAGACCCCAGGGGGCTCTTCCAGCAATATTTTTAAAATTTAGTTAGTCCACAAATCACTACTTTTGACAGAAAACCTTACGGATTAATACAACCTTCTTTCCAAAAATGATTTGCTTCAGGGAGCCACTGGTGGGTCTGAAGAGACAAAAACTGGTTATCAAGACTTGTAATTCACTGAAGGGGTGTTATGCAGAGTGTTTTTTGGCAGTCAGCAGCTCTGCTGCTCTAACAGCCCCATTAAAGAGATTGCCCTTCTTGTTCTTACAGTTGCCTCATGGAAAAGATGAAAACTGGCTTCAAAAGCTATATAACAATTTTGTCAATAAAAATGCATTCTTTGAAAAGCCAAGGATGTCAAACACTTCTTTCATCATTCAACACTTTGCTGATAAGGTAGAGTGTAAACAACCCAGTATTGTTCCCTGTGTTTCTAGCAGTTGCTCATTCAGAAAAAAACCAAACGTAGGAAATATTAACCACACCTGTTTGGAACTTCTGTAAAATTGATCTTCAATACATAGTGCTATTTATTTATTGGTAATACTGCCTGTAACATGCCGTTTAAATGTAAGAAGTGCTTAAGATAATAAACTTGAGAGCATAAAAATATATCATCAAGATAAAAAAGCAGAAAAATAATAGAATGTGTAAATAGAACAGTTATAGTTGTAGCTCATACACATTTTAGTCTCAGTTATATATATTTCAGATGTAGTATTCCTTTTTGGTGCCTTGATTTGAAATCACAGAATAATGAAGAAAGGAGGAAAGAAGCTCCTAATGAAGGCAGAAGGATTTGGATTCTGGCAGTTTGTCCTGCTTCTAAATTTGCAGGATGCATGTATGTAATCTTGAGATAATGGATTGGGAAAAGCAGAGTGTCAGCCATCGTGTTGGAGATTAATAAAGAGCTCTTGGCTACCACAGCTGGGAGAGCAAAAATTATTGTTTTGCCAACTGTTTGTTTGTGTGTTGCTGAAAGTTAATGATTTCACCTGTTTGCACAGGTAGAATATAAATGTGAAGGATTTCTGGAAAAAAACAGAGATACAGTACATGAAGTATTGATTGAAATCTTGAAAGAGAGCAAGGTTTGTGACAAACAGTAATTATTAATCTTCTGAATACCTGATTTTACTGGAATTAATTCAGATCTGATTTTAAAATGTTTCTTCTGATATAGATTTTTAATAGGTTGAATAAATTAATTTAGTCTTAATTTTTATTAATTTATTTAATATTATAGAAGTGTGTTTTTACCATCAAATAATATACAAGATGAAAAAACACAGTGTTCAACTTCCTTCATATATGTGCATTTACTTTGCTAGTTATGTTGGGGGTTTTCTTTTAATATCTCCCTTCAAGAGCATTTTGTAATCCTTGTAACTGAAAAACTCTTTTTTTTCCTGTAGTCATTACATGCAGCTTTGATAGGTAGTTTATCATTAACAACTGCCTTTGTTTATTCTTCAAAAGAGATTAAGAGAATGCCAGGGCAAGGAAAACATCAGGTGTCTTATGTGTGCCTGCCACTTCCCATCTGCTTGTCCCTTTGAAGTCTATAGCCTTGAGACTTCAGGATTGCTCATAAGAAGCTAACTTCATCTAACCTGAAAATATATTCCTAATTTAAATTGCATATTGTGAAAACACAGCCTTAAGTGCTCTTATTTTTAGCTCTGCTCTGTGTTTATGTCCGTATTTGCTTATATTGAAATAGCTTTTGCAGGCTGCTTTCACAGATGTTGAGTTTTGTGTGTGAAATGTGTGAGTGCTTCACAATAGACTCAGAATCATTGCAACTCTTTTTTCAATTGTTGTTTGTTTGATACCCAGGTCAAAATCCTGCAATACTTGGCCTAAGTATTTAGGGGTTTGCATTTTATGTTACAGCAAATGTAATTTTGATTAAAATGATACTGCAGTTATACAGTGTTTAACTCTGGTTCTTTCACCACACTTTTAGTTTCATCTGTGTGCAAATTTTTTTCAAGACAGTCCAGTGTCCGTTTCACCATTCAGTTCAACTATAAACATCAAATCTGCCAGACCTGTTCTGAAATCACCCAACAAACAGCTCCGGACGACTGTGGGCAATAAGGTACTGCACAAACCTGCTGTTCTGTGGTGTTTGTACTTTCTGGGAAATGCTGGGCAGTCTGAGACTGGATTTTGTCGCTGTTCATGGGGGACCGTCCAGTTTTCAGCACAGCAAGAGCCACGGAGCAGTGCTCCAGGTCTGGGTATAATAGGTGTGTTTATTTTCTATATAGGAGGCTGTTTGGTACAGCCACAATCTTCAATTTCCTGCATTTAAGATCTAAACCCTATCTCCCAGTGTCCAGCCAAAACCTAACGAATAACTAAAAGACCAAGATTTGACTTTTTACTGAGATGTTTCATTCGCAAAACTCTTATGTCTGGTATTTTCCAGTTCCGGAATTCTTTGTCTTTACTCATGGTGACACTCAATGCAACCACTCCTCACTATGTGAGATGCATAAAGCCAAATGATGAGAAATTGCCTTTTGAGTAAGTATGTTAGTTGTGCTCAGCTGTGGTTTTCTGTGTCACTGTAGTGGTGTGTCAGCAAGCTGAACTCTTATTGTTGAGAAACTTCCCATGCAGAACATGGTTTTCATTTCCAGATAGCTGAATTTGAAAAAAATACTGTCTTCTTACAAAAATGGAATATTTAAGTGTCATTATTGTTACCTTAAAAATCCTTTAACCTAGTATTTTCCAAGTTAGATACTAGCGCTTCTGTATTTGTCAAAACATTTTTAGGGTAAAGGTTGTCCTCCTTTTTAAGTTGATGAATATTTTGTATAGGTGTGTTGCCTTTGTGCAGTATGGATTAACCCCAATTCATATTTAGAAAATAAAAACCTCTGCCATTTTCTTTGTGAAATTCCCTTTTGTCTGCAGAAATATTTAAAAGAGCTTTACAAGTCAGAAAAAGTGTGAACAGTGTTGAACATAGCCCCAGATTTTCCCCCAATTTTTATTTAAAAATTAAAATTTTAATGTTTTAATACAGTCATATGTGGCAGATAATTTTCATAATTCCTATGACCAGGTTGATAACCACTAACCTGTGAGTAGGAGTTAACTTTGATGCAGCTGTTGGTCTCTTTTGTGGGCAGACCTGTGGAAGCACTCTGGTTTTAGTTATAAAACTTCCAGCTGGCAGGCAGTGCACTGACAAATGAAATTAAAGCCTTTATCATATATGAGTAGGAGGTAATATTTGTGCTTTGATTCTAAATTAAATCTTTTAAGTATGTTAGTTAATTTTCTTGTAGCCAGACAAAATCTTTCCATGCAAAACATGTTACTGATGATATTATATCACTATCACTGCAGTGAGCTCTCATGATTCTGCAGTGAGGGCAGAAATTGCTTGGGTGCTGTAAAAATATGTCAGAATTAGACTAGAAGAGTGCACCAAGAGCTTCTGAAAGAGCACTGTAGTCATCTGCCAGCCACAGGGGTCTCTTGGCTAATACTGAGTTGACACTGGTGGTGTGCTCTGTGGGCATATCAGCTCTGTTCCAGAACAGGAAAGGGCCTTTCCTTTCCATGCCTTGTGTTTGTAATTTTGAACCCAGGTATTAATGAGCAAATCCTGGTTTATTCATAATGAATGGGCTAAAGAATACCTAGAGAGTTTCTTTCTAATGGTTTGCTGAGGGTGTGTGTATGTTTTGTGTTGAGAGTGGAACTATTCTTTACCACTTGCTGCTATGAGCTGTCACAGTTAATACTGAAAGGAAACAGGAATTTTAATGAGAGAAATAAATGCAGCCTTCCTTTCGTTTTGAGAAAGAAACAGAAAACCCAGATTTTTTTATATATATATCTTTTTAATCTGTGATATGGAGTAAGATATTATATAAGAAGCAGGGAGCTTTCTGTCCTATGAGCAGAAATACAAACCCAGTTGGTAGAATGGTTCTAATTATTACAGCAGGCCAAACCCAGCAGAAATGTAAAGTATAGCACTGCTTTTTTTTAGGTTTGATTCCAAGAGAGTTGCTCAGCAGCTGCGAGCATGTGGTGTTTTGGAAACGATTCGGATTAGTGCACAGAGCTACCCATCCAGGTAGGGACAGCAGTGAGCCTTCCTGTGCCAAAAATACCCAGTGGTCTGTTAATGAAATTAATTTGTTAACTTCTAATTTTCCAGGTGGACTTACATTGAGTTTTTCAGCCGTTACAGCATTCTCATGACACAGCAGGAACTCTCCATAAATGACAAGAAACAGATTTGCAAGATTGTTTTGCAGAGGCTGATCCAGGTTGGTTCACTGCCACCAACCAATAGATGTATTACAGCATCTATTAGTAATAAAAGGTCTCTTTTGCCAAGGGTAGTATCTCTCATCAGACAGGAAAAGTATTTACATTATTACTGTTTTTGCTGATTTACTGTGCTGTACACAGGCTTGTGGGTGAGTAACTTTGTGCTGTGACAATCACAATGTGGCCGTAGACAGAGAATTTCACCATTCTGTGCTTAATATTGTCACTTGCAAAATGGAAGATATCCTGTATTTATAAACCAGTAAACAGTAAATGGTGTACATTTGTCAAGTATTACAAGCACAAGAGGGGTTTTGATGGTGGAATGCAGCATATTGGAGAGCTGCTCAAAAATTTGCTATTTTGCATGTTGCTTCTGTTTGTTAGGTGAGCCTGTGGTGGTGAGGCTGGTCCTGGTCAAGCCAGCATGACAGGACTGAGCTCAGATTCAGGGATGTGTGACACCAAACACAGGCACACTTGCTGAGTAGCTCTGGCACAGGCCAAGGGGGAGAGCTGGAACTTAAAAGCAGCCTCACCCCGAGTTTTTGCTCACACAGCTCACTGGTTCCAGGCTAGAAACGTGCATCAAAAGTTGCTCATACTGCTGAGCCCATGGAACCAGACTTGTAGGAGGAGGTGAAGAGGTTGCTTTTAAGGCCTTGATGATAAGTCCAGAGCCTTCCTTTAATTTTAGATCGTGAGTGTACAACTTTTGATGTAGTTCTCTGTGTCTTTCCTGCTAGGTGGGTTTCCCCCCTACATACTCCTATCTACGTAGCAGGCAGAGAGGGAATTCTTATTTAGGAAAATCGTGTATTGAAGCAGAGCTTGCCTGAAGTGACAATTTATAGAAGGAAGAGAATATCTGGTCTACAAAAATAAACTAGAAACTTAACGTACTCTCGCACTTCGACACAAAAATGAGCACATGTATGCCCTACGAGTTTGAGAGCCGAGAAAAGAGCGCGTTTATTTGTGACCTTGCAATTTATACAATTCTAAAGATGACCATGGATTGGAGGATGAAATTACCACCTCTCCAACCACACTGGTCAAAGCATCCATCCATCAAACTTTCTCCTCCCATTGGGAAAGAGTGTAAACAGTTCTATTTTTGCATGAAAGTGTGTGAGAATCTGACTACAAGAATGTAAACATATCAGAAGGCTAGAAGAACTTTAAAAGAGAACTTAAACTTTTAAAAGAACAAGGCAACAATGTACCTACTGTTTTCTCTTTTCAGGATCATAACCAGTATCAGTTTGGGAGAACCAAAATTTTTTTCAGAGCGGGACAGGTTGCTTACTTGGAGAAGCTGCGCTCAGACAGGCTGAGGCAGGCGTGCATCCTGATCCAGAAGCGCGTGCGGGGCTGGCTGCAGCGCAGGAGGTTCCTGGGCATGAGGAGAGCGGCGCTCACCGTGCAGCAGTACTTCCGCGGGCAGCGCACCGTCAGGTACGCCTGGCTGGGCACGGGGCTGCCTCCTGGGCCTGTCTGAAGGCACACAGGAGGGCCAGCTAATGCCCCAAGTGTAGTTTTTATGGAAGAGCAATTCAGGTTTTATTTCCATTTCCTCTTGATTGTAATTATGGACTTGAACGTGTTCAAGTTATTCAGCTGGTATGAGAGAAGTACCCCAACAGGTTTCCAGCGTTGTCTGCCAGATTCCCAAGAGGGCTGTCTGCCCATGAGCTCAGTTCTTAGCTGATAATAGATTGCCCAGGTGGGCTTTCTGCTGAGCTTCAGAGCCAGAGAAAAATCAGGGGTGTACAGATTAGTATGGATAAATTATTGCAAAGAAAGTGCACCAGGCATTGACAAAGCAGACTGAAAGATGGCTCTGTGTAGGCTTGGAGGTTTTCATAAAGAGACCATGAGAAAAAATGCTTGTGGACACATTTAAAAGTTGTGGATAACTCCCTCTCTTTCACTTTGGTTGGAGATCAAGCTCTATTTTTGATAAAGGATGCCTGAATTATGCATTTTTGATAATGGATGCCTGTGATAAAAAATAATTCTCTTTTTTGTGTGTGTGTATGTAATTTGACCGACCAAGGCAATGAGAAATCCAATGTGACCTATGTAAATTTTATTGTCTTTTGAATTAAGGCAAGCTATAACTGCAAGAAATCTGAAGCAAACATGGGCAGCTATAATTATTCAGAAGCACTGTCGGGGTTACCTCGTCCGTAGACTTTGCCAGCTCATCCATGTGGCTGCTGTAACCATACAAGCTTACACAAGAGGATTTCTAGCAAGAAAAAAGTATCGGAAGGTACAGCCTATCAAAAATCTTATTTCAGTAACTGGAAACAACTCGTGCTCTGTAAAAAAGATGAGCACAATGGCAGTTATTCCCAATACCTTTTGCATGTCTGGTTCTTGTAGCTTCTGCTCTGTTTTTTTTTGTTTTTTACCAAGATCTCTGTCTGGTTTATGCTGGATGCAGACCATTTACTGTGACTACTACAGTGGCTCAAATGTGTCTGCAGTCTGGTTATTTCAGTATTTTGATATTTGCGTGAGCTGCATTGTCCTCACCAGAGTGTGTGGGCTCACAGGCTGTTACAATTGGGGTGGATTGAGCTGATTGCAGACAGGTGCTAATCCTTTGTTTTGAAGATGCGTGAGGAGCAGAAGGCTGTGGTTCTCCAGAAATATGCCCGTGCGTGGCTCGCCAGGCGCCGGTTCCAGAACATTCGGCGCTTTGTGTTGAATATCCAGCTTTCATACAGAGTTCAGCAGCTGCAGAAGAAGATAGAAGAACAGGTGAGGGGAAGCAGTCAGCTTCTGATTTGTACTAATTTTTTATCCTATCTGCTCTAGTCAAAGATGTTGAATTGACAAGACAGGAGAATATGTAAGGGTTATGGTCCTTTTTAATAAACTACTAGAATTTCTACACCCAGGGTAGAAAGAATCATCTATGGTTTCCTTGTATTTTGGGGTTAATTATGCAAATCAGAAGAGTCTGCAATTACCTTTTTGGTTTTTTTACAGTTTCTTAAGTCCATCCAGTCTCTGGATGGGGTTGTTAGTGTTAGGATGAAGGTGTGTGAGATATTCCTCTGGTGCAACATGTTTTGTAACTTTGGGGAATTCAACATTATGTTTATTTTGCAGCTTATTTTGAGAGCCATTCCAGCCAAATTATCTTTAAAATGGTAGTTTTAATCTAGTTGATGGAAACAGTCCTGGGTTGAAATAATCATGACTGATATGGAATGGAGAGCAGAAGTAGGTCAGATATTCCCTTTAAAATCTATGGAACAGTTTCAGTGCATTTTTCTGTTTTCTTTTATCCTGTCCTGCTCATTGTAGAGTAGAGAAACTCATGGTTTGCTGGAACGATTGACCAATCTGGCTTCAGCCCATATGAATGACGTGGATACAATTCAGAAACTTGAATCAGAACTCGAAAAATTAACTGCTCAAAAGAGAACATATGAAGAGAAAGGGAAAAAATATAAAGAGGACACTGAGCAGGTAAACTACAATTGCCATCTGTGTGCTTTTATTTTTAAATGGTGTTTTCAGTTACTGGATTTATCAAATGCATGATTTGAGAGTTTCTTAGTAACTATACTCTTTTGGGGGGAGGCAGCAGAAAAGGAAGAGAGTCCATTTATGCTTCTTAAAATGTAAGATCTTCTGTGACCTATTTCTTCCTCCTTTGTAATTTGTATATTTTACTTACTTTTTGCCTGTACAGAAAATCTTAAAACTTGAGAATCAGAATAAAGAATTACAAGAACAGAAGGAGACCTTAGAAATAAAACTCCAAGAAAAAACCGAGGAAATGAAAGGTATAAAACTAAAGGGAGTTTCAAAGGAGTTATAGTGGGGTAAAGTCAGGTTTTCAGCAAAAGTAGATTACTTTTGTTCTAATAAAAGCAATATAAATGCTGAAATTGTAGTAAATTGGAAGTTGGGCCTTCTCTTGCTTAGAATGTGTACTACAAGTGTACAAATTCTTTTTATTTCATAGTTAAATTAAATTTGTTCTTTCAGTAGCAGAAGCTCTCCTCCTGTTATGTGTCCTTCAAAGTGTAGCTTCATCCTTGCTTCCTTTGACACAGTACTTTTAGGAATTTAATTTCAAAGGTCACAGGCAGCACATGAGATCAGGTATACTTTAGATGAATAACTGCAAAATTTGGTGCTTCAGAATCTTTTTGTTCTGTAGCATTACTTGTAAAATGTACTGTGATAATTTTTGGCATGTGAGAGAGTCATTTCAGCCTCAGAATATGTAAAGGATTACCTTATTGAAACAAAACTTCTCATTGTGGTCATGCTTTTTTAATAAATGGACACAACTGCATGAAGGTCTTTGAAATATTAAAATATTTTTGACAGAGAAAATGGATGACCTCACACAGCAACTCTTCAATGATGTACAAAAAGAAGAAAACCAGCGAATGTATGTAATCTGAATTTTATTTCTTTGAAACAGCATTCATTTTTTCTCTTTCCCTCCCTTTCTTTCTCCTTCTGCAAATGTATTATGCTGACACCATTTATGAATCTGTCCATGTTCTTGGGCATTAGTGCTGGTACTGAAGTACAGTTTAGGAAAAGCACATTCTTGTCTGTGGGTGAGTCATATGCAGAAATCAGACTGTTCTTGCTTTTGCAGTTTCCTGTCTTTTCATGTGTCCCTGAGAACTGAAAGGCAACTCTGATCGTAATGGTTTCTTTGGAGATGTCCTCAGAATTTGGTCAGGAGTGGAAGAGCAGCTGATGGCCACACCAGTCAGAACTCCTGTGAAGTGAATATGAAAGGACAGAATGAAAGATTCGGTGTGAGGGAAAGGCAATGTTTGTAAAGGATATTTGGTTAAAAATGTAAAGGAAAGAACTTTCTTTTCCCCCCTTAGGTATTTAATTTGCAGTAAAAATCCTGTTATTAATCAACAAATGGCTGTTGCTTTCAGTATGCTTTTCTTGCATCAAGTGTTTATTTCCCAATAACTTTTCCAGTCCAAGACAGAACCTTCAGTACCAGGGAAATGCTCTTCTCTGAAGTGTGAAGAGAGCAATCAGTCACTGCTCCTGAGGGCTGGAAGCTCTGTGGTGCTCCAGCTCAGTCTGATTTCAGCTGTCAATAACTTCAGACTATATTAAGAGGATTTCTTTTGCTAGTTTTTCTGGTTTGCTCATTACCTACGTGATGCTGGAAGCCAGTCCAGCAGAAATATATTGTAAACTGTAAGAAACTGTAAAGAAAACTCAATATACTAAAACTGTAAGAAAATATAGGGATGTTCTCCTCTCATTATCATCCATTACGTGGGTGGGTTCTGAGGATGTAGGATGGCATTTTCAAGTAATTATGGCTCATTTAAGTGTTCTTCAAGGAAGCATGTCCTTCAAATTAAAGCTAAAGTAAAACCTACTTTTTCACTTAGGAATGTAGACGAATAAAATTACCTTTTCATTGTGTTCTTTAGGATACTTGAGAAAAATTTCCAAAACCAGAAGCAGGACTATGAAAAGGAGATTGAATTGCTCAAGGGAGAAATTAAGATTCTGAAAGAAGAAAAAACTCAGCTACAGCAACAAATTCAGCAAGAAATTATCATTCAGGATGGCTTGAAAATGGAAGTAGGACAGCTTACAAAACAAGCACAGGTAAAGCATGACACATTTCATTTTGGAGTCTTTGCTAGAGAAAGCAAGTGGAGAATGTGCATGTTTTGTTTATAGGTTATCTTCACTAATTTTTTTATTTCCAGTCCATTTTTAGAAGAAGCTGTAGTTAATAAGCTGTATTTGATACATCACTATATTGCATTTTTTTCATGTAGTAGACAATGCAAGTTAGTGCTTGCAGTAATAAGTGCATGTTTTCAAGAGTAATTTTGCTTGAATATTTATAAATTGAAATATATAGATCTGGTTTTCCTTCCTTTTTCCTGAGAAATTATTTGTTTCTCAGGGGATTTTTCATACATGTAGTTTATAAGCTGAACCTTAAATTAGTGTAAAGTCACATTTTTGTTCTCTGAGTCAATTTCATGGCACAAACATTTTTTTTCAGTACCTCACATTACTGTTCTGCTCTGGTGCCTGAGAACCAGATGCTTTAAACACAATGCATTTTATACTTTTCACCGTATTAACTTGTTCTTAATTATAATTATGATTTAACTGATACTCAGCCCTTGTCATCCACTCCTTGTCTCAGTATATGATTTCTGTTTGATTCAGAAAATACCCGAGCTGCAAAAGGAAATCGAACTTCTTCAGACACAGAAGTTGGATGTTGAAAAGCAGGCCCACTCACAGAAGAGAGAATTGAGGGGTAAGCCTCACACCAGACAGTGCAGAGAATTCCTGACTGCAGCTGAGCCAGGCCAGTTGAAATTGATCTCTTCAATGTCAGCTATGACAGAGCTCCAGTTCTCTTTCCCGTCCCATGGTGGTTTAATTCCATTCATCCATATATATACAGTGTACAAAGTGGTCACTGACCACTGAGATCTGGGGTACCCCTTTGAGGAAACTCTGCATTCAGACATTTCTCCTTTGTGTTTAGAAATAAATACTAATGATTTAAACTTCACCTAAAATTTAAACTTCACTTAGAGTTTAACAAGTGACCCAAACATTGTGCAAACAATACATTATCTAGTTTTCATTCATCCTGTCCTTTGTCCTAGGTCCAATAATGTCAAATATGCTTAAATAACTTGCTGAGTTGGGTTCTCTTTGGAAAAAATAAGAAGCACTACTATTGTGAACTTTCTTTAATGATAATAATGTCATAGAGCAAACCTGTATTTGCAGCATTTAATGTAGTAACCTAGCACAAGATGATAAATCATCTGTACAACTCTAGGAGTTGCCCAGATTCAGATCAGAAAGATGTAACTTTGCATTGAAAGTTCAGAAGAAAAGCAGTATTGGTGGTACATCAGCCTAATGCTCCTACATGTCCCAAAGTAGAATCAAGTTCCTCATGGTATTCCTCTGGTAAATCAGATATATTTACTGAGTACCAGGGAAGAACCTTGTTATATTTAGGAAGAGGATGTTTGATCTTTATAATGAAACATGCAGAGAAAATAATTAATTTTATAAACTTTGTGGGTTTTTTCCCAGAAAAGATGTCAGAAGTTACAAAGCAGCTTCTTGAAAGTTATGATTTTGAAGATGTAAGAAGCAGGTAATTTTGTTCTGAGGCATCTTCAAAAAAGCTTAAGAAATGCATTATGGTCATCTGCACACTAATGGTTCTGCCTTGCATTCTAGACTCTCTACAGAGGATCTGGAACACTTAAATGAGGATGGAGAGCTGTGGTTTGCTTATGAGGGCTTGAAAAAAGCCACAAGGTTAGTTCAGTTCTTCAGTGTTTCCATAACTCCAAGCTGTGACCTAGAAGATAAATCAAAAGATCAGTGGGTAACAAAAATTACAGTGCAGTGCTGAACTTCTGTTAAGGAAATGAACAAACACTACATTATACGATGAGCTGAGCAGTTTAAAATCAGTTGAATAAACTTCTACCATGCCAGTGAGATAAGTGTGTATGTGTCAGTCAGGAAAATGTGTTTCCTCTGAGATATCATGCATAACTTTCAATTTCTTTAATTCACAGGTGATGTAATGGAATATCTCTGTGTTAATCACAGTACTTTATTTTCACTTTGTATTAAATTTGACCCATTTAATCAAGGTCGTTTTACATCTGCCATGTTCCTTCTCCTTTTTGTTTTAACAGAGTATTGGAAAGCCATTTCCAGTCTCAGAAAGAAATATATGAGAAGGAGATTGAAGGTTTGAACTTTAAAGTTGAACATCTTAGTCAAGATATTAATCATCTACAAAAGTTATTCCGAGAGGAAAATGACATAAATGATGGCATTCGGCTTGAAGTTAGCAGGCTGACTTCAGAAAATCTGGTGAGGTCCAGGTGTAGAAGTACAACTCAGATGTGTTTGTGGCTCTCAAAATATTGTGGTCATGTCTTTGAAATCTCAAGGCTCAAACAAATGGGGCCATGTAAGGTGGCACATCCCTGAGGCTCTTTCCCTGCCTGCTGGGGTAGTGTGTAAGCAGACAGCCAAATTTACTCTCTGAGTGTCCAGCTTGCTGGGGCAGCCTCACAGAGACTTTTTGCCTTTTCATTTGCATAAACCTGATTTGAGATTTTTCTCAGAAGCCTCCTCAAAGTTCTGAGGCTCTCCCCACCAGAGGGCAGCTACACATTCCAAAACCAGCTGCAGGCACGGCTCGAGAGCCTGACACCTGGTGCTGTGCAAAACACAAGGAACTCGTGTTGTTCCAGAAGATAGCATATGCCATATCATTTTTCTGAAAAATAATCGAAGGAATGTTTTCAAAACAGAGTTACAAAAATTGAAAATAAAAGGAAAAGTTATTTATGGTATTATTTTTTAACTGTTTTATGTAATGTTGAAGGGGTTTTTTCTCTGTTAATTGAACTAAGGAAATTAAAGCCATAGTGTAATTTCCTTTAAACTAGAACAGAACAATGGTAGTAGTGGGAAAGTCCAACAATTTGATTAGATCAGTATTTCATTTTTGAGAGTGGCCAGCATCATGTGCCTTCAGAGAAGTTAAACAAGTCAGGCAAGCAGGCAGCAGAACCTCCCCAGAGCCTCTCACTGGTTTGGACTGTTGGCAGTTCAGGGTCGTGGGGTGTCTTAGGAACTGCAGCAGGGATTTGAAAAAAAAGGAAGGTGCTGAAATACACAAATCTCCTTTTTCTCTAAAAGGTAATCCCAGATCTTAAGCAGCAAGTTGCTGAACTTGAAAATCAAAAATTAGACCTTGAAAACCGTCTTCAGGAGCAGACCATGAAGTTGAAAGGTAATGGTCCCGCTATGGTCCCCAGTCTTTCGGTTGTTTGAGGTGAACTTGATGAATTCCCTGGAACTGAACTTCTAAAAGCTGAATTAATATTCCATCATGACTTCATTGCCTTATTGCTTACTTTCCTATTAGTAAAATGGAAGAAATGCAATGAAAAATATGTGTTATATCTCTTCTGAAAAAATAAGATACATGCAAATATGTGCTTTTTTCACCTTTTTGAGGTCATTCAGTTCTGCAGTTTGGAAGTCTCCAAATGTATTCCATAGGGCTCTGCTAATATGTGAAATGGAGTGTGTCCTTTGGAAACAGTAAAAAGGAAAGATCATTTGGAATTTAAGGCATACTCTATGAGGCAGACTTAAGAGAATGCTGCAAAACACAGAGTGGGAGACAGAGGGAAAAGTTCTTCTCAGTTTAGGAAAGCATAATCTGCTGAAGATTTGGAGTGTCTGTAACTGCAGTGTCTTCCTAGGCAACTGATTTAAAATTTATGAGTAGTTTTACTGCCAACTGCAAGAAGTTAGTAGTATCAAAATTCTCCATCCCATATAATTTTCTGTGTGGTATGGAGGAGTCACATATTTCTCTGATACATTATCTGGCAGGCCATTCAATTTCATTAGATGAAACAAAACTATGAGTGTATGAAAGATTTACTGAATACTACTACTGAACAGTAAATACCTTTGGTTTTGTTGTTTCTGTTTTGTTTTGGGTTTTGCTGCCATTTATTATTTAAAAAATGGAAGAGATGTCAAATCGGCTGCATTATGAGCTAGAACGGGATAGGACACAAAGACGGTAATTTTTAATTTTTTTTTTTAATAAGAAATGTAGTCACTATAAGATGTGGTCACTTAAGCTCTTAAAAGTATTACATTCCACTTAAGATTTGTGTGTTTTGTACAGTTAATAACTAATGGACAAGTATGATCTGACTGTGCTTTCACAAAAGATTAAGAGACAAGACTTATCTATTTTTAGAACTACTGAGGACCATAATGAAGTAGACATAAAAGAAAAAGAGAGTCTGAAGGACACAATCCAAGGAATTGAGGGGCTGAGCAATGGTTTGATGCAAGATGAAGTCCAGGGTGAACTACAAAGCAAGATAAAGCAAGTGACAACTCGACTTGCTGTGGAAAACATGGTGAGGAAATGAAATTGTCATTAAGAAACTGTATCTGAAATGCAGGATAAAAATAATGAAATTATTATTTTGTGGTATGGATAGGATGTTTCTTCAATAATTGAGGGAGAAAAAAAACATATGAGGGTGTTTCTTCCAGCAAATATAAGTAAAAGCACATCATAATATTAATTGTGGCAATAACAAGAAGCAGTAGAAAACATTTTTTGATTGTGTTTACTCTGAACTCACTGACTTTGATTATTACAGGATCTTGAAGAAAAGCTAGACATGAAAGACAGAATAATAAAAAAATTAGAAGATCAGATCAAAACTCTGACCAAGACTATTGAAAAATGTAAGATATTATTATGTGATTTATTTTGTTTAATAGCTTTGAATGCTTGGTGTCTGTTTGAAGAAAAAATATATTTTTTAAAACATGGAGTTTGGGGTGGAGTTAGAAACTTAATACCTCAGAAAAATGTGCCAGGGGAATCATCAGCATAAATTACATCAAAGTCCTTTCCTGGTTTGGTTTGTTTTTTCCCCAGCTAAATCACAGGCACACACAGGACCATGATAAAGATGAAGGCACAGGGAAAGGTCCTGCCAAGAGCAGTTAATGCTCACCCTCACACAAACTCTCTGAGCCAACAGTGTTAGTTCTGCATCTGACAGGGAGCCCCTCCCGTGAGCCTTCAAGTGGCAGATGATTCTGATGTGAAGTTAGTCTGTACAAAGCTCTTACAGACCAAGTAATTCTTCACTACAGGATGCTCTCAAAAACATTGCAAAGTTGTCTAATGTAGAGGTGCAATGTTGCTGTTTATTTTTTCTTATTACTGCAAGTAATCCCAGTGAATCCAGTGAAGCTATTAATGAATAATATAAATGTTACTTAACTCATAATGCTTGGAGCCATAAGATAAGAACATTAGTGTGGATAGGGCCTGTACTCTCTTTATTACAGAGAAAACTGCTTTTCTCCAGTAGTTTGTTCTAACATGACCACTAGCTTAACCATTAACCTGTAAGTAACAGTACTTTTGTGTTTGACAGCTGAAGCCCACGTGCCCACTGTGCCCAAAGAGTATGTTGGAATGATGGAGTACAAAAAAGAAGACGAAGAAAGGATCATTCAGAATCTGATCCTCGGTATTTTAGTAAAACTTGGAATTTTATAAGTCATCAACAATATTCAGAACAGCATAACAAAAACTACACGGTGCCATATTTCACTTCCATTCAAAGTTGCCTTTTTCCCCATTCTCTTACCACCAGTACAATTTGTATTGCTCTCTTTCTAGTACCAGATATTTCAAGTACAGAAGTGCCTTATCTGTGTAAAAATAACTTCTCTGACTCTACATAATGCTGACTCTGTTATCTTTCTTACTATTTATCCACCTCTAAAGCTATAAATCCCAAGAGCACACCAGGGACTTGAATTTACTTTCTTCCTGGTCACCTACTAAGTCTGTAAGTCACTGTGCTTCTATCCATGTGTGATGGTTACTCTCCTGTCTGTCCTTGCCATGTCTTCCCTTCAATGAAAGGAACTGTACTTCATGTTTCTCTTGTAGAAGGATTTTGTCCTTCATGTGAGCTACTTTACAGAATCAGTCTTGCTGCCAAGCCAGCTTTTCTCATTAGCTTACAATTAATAGTGAATTTGCCAAATTTTCCATGTACATTTGTACCATTATTAAATTAACAACACCTGCCTTTTCTTCTAACCTCCTTCTCACTTTTGAATGTTAATATTTTTGTGAACAAAGGTGTGGCCCTAAGCAATGCTGGAATTTGGTGGGGCATCCAGTGGGTACTTAAATGTAGTTTGCTTTTTGAAGTTGTCCTGCCTGGCGTAGCCATGCTGGACCTTAAAATTCGCTACAATACTCTCCTGTCTCTCAGGAAAATATAATTAATACTCATATGTGAGCAATACTGTTACAGAAGTTTTCAGAACCAGCAATTCATCAGTAAGTCAGTTATGGGGCTTGTCTTTTTTTGGAATGATATATTGAAAATCGGGTTTTTCCATAATAAACCAGATGATTCTCCTCCATGCAGATTTAAAGCCACGTGGAGTTGTAGTTAATATGATACCTGGCCTTCCAGCTCACATCCTGTTCATGTGTGTGAGGTATGCAGATTACCTGAACGATGCTGACATGCTGAAGTCTTTCATGAATGTAACCATTGATGGCATCAAGCAGGTTGTTAAGGTAGGAGCTATGTTTGGTGGTACTGTACTGTGCTTTTTGATTTTTAACACAAGGTTTACAAGATGCATGTGTGGTACCTGGGGAATGCCAACACTTCCATTTACTGATGTTCCTAGAAGGGAATGATAATCATTAGTGACACTTTCTGAGGTTTGTAGTAGCATCCCTGTAAAGTCTCCAGGTAAGGTTCTGCTGTGCTGAACACGGAATCCACAGAATGCATTAACATAAATTATTTTTATCTGAAGATGTTATTGACAAAATCATTTAAAGTATTTTACATTTTACAATGAGTAGGTAATTAGGTGAAGTGCACCTGTGCTTTCAGCACTGATCAAAGTCAGAGGGACAGAAATGAAGGCTGGTATGTCTGGCAGCAAGCTGGTAGTGGACTCTGAGGAGATTTTTACACTGCTTGGCTGCTGGTGTAATTCAACATGTCATCTGTACTGCAGCACTAGAACCCAAACGATTAAAATCAAATTGCCAGCCAGTGTGCAAAATCAAATTGTAAACAAAAATTGCTATGCTGCATACATAACAAATTCAGCTCTGTGAATGCTTTGTTATGGATTTATAATGGAATGAAACACCAGACACAGGGAGAAAGCACAGGCAGGAATGGACTGTGGTTTATGCAGTTGAACATGTTGTACAGAGAGTGCCTATAAGTTTGTACACAAACAAATTTATAGCACAGTTTATCCATTAGAGAAGCTTGTGTTTACTCAGCTAATAAAAAAAAGAGATAGTTAGAACTGTGTTTATATGTAGTTCAGTTTCACTTGTGAATGCAGGTGTTGTTCACACTTCTTTGCAGGAAGCCCTCCAGAACACTACATATCCACAGGAATTGTAAAACTGTTTGTTCAGGCTTATTATTTAGCCTGTCACGTAAGAATACTTGAGCAGTATTTACCAAACAAAAGAGGGATCTTTGCTATGTGTTAGCCTGAAAACAGAGCAGGATTTGTTCAGCACCTTTGAGATGCTCTGTTCTCCTTCTGCTATAGATAGGCTCTGTTCTACCAGTGCTGTAATGGTCTTAAGTTTAATTATTGAATTAACTTCGTGAGACAATACCATAGTAAGGCTGCTTTACTTACCATTTTCAGGAACATTCAGAAGACTTTGAGATGTTGTCCTTTTGGCTTTCCAATACATATTATTTTCTTAACTGTTTGAAGCAGTACAGCGGGGAAGAGGTAGGATTGATTTTATCAAATAATTCCATTGCTTTTGACAGATTTAAATTGAAATTTAAAATAGCATTAATTAATAACTATTCACCAGCTCACCAGTGTTCCATACAGGTATTTATGTATTCACATTGCTCTGCAGTTGTGTTATGTGTCTTATACAAATAATAAGACAGTATAGACTTAATGGACCAAGGAAAATGAAGGAAACATCAAAGTGCTAAAGTAGGTTAAAGCCATGACATGGAAACTGCTACTTAATTTGAATCTTTCCACAGGAGTTTAATTTGAGCTGGACTTCAGATATCTGGCTGTGTGTATATATAAAACAGCTTTACTATTTTATAATTAGGGCCATTCAGATACTTACTGCCACCAAAATAGAAGAAAACCTCTGGAAAGAAGCAAAACAATAAACTGTTCGGGTTTTTCCCTTATTTCACTTGTTTGTTTAAGTTAAATCTCATCCTGAGATTTAAGTTTATTTTAATTCTTTTAAGTTGGAAACTCTTACTGTATTTTTAAGGGGTTTTATAGACTTGGGTGGGCTGAACTGGGCTCAGAGACGCTCCCTGTCGTGGCCACAGCGGGGTCAGGCAGAACCCAGACCTGTTAAACTTCATTACCAACACTCTGTAATTGGGGTTGCAGCAGTAGGGAAAGCTCTGAATCCAGAATTTGCTTTTAATCTACATTCTGATGAATATTAAACACCTCACACAGGTTAGGATTCGGAGTAGACTTTTGAAGTCAGAACTTCGCTAATGAAAAGTCCAAAAACAATATCCCTTTGCAACAATAAGATGCAAATGTTTTTGTTTGGCATCATAGTTGAAATAACTACATTGTTGGCTTTTTTTATGTTTTTTTTTTGCGGGGGAGGGATGGGTAGGGAGATGAGAGGCAAGCAGGGAGGGTTTGCTTTCTGTTTAAGAGATCTAGGAGTTGCTCCAAAGTTCACTGACATCTCTGCGTGTCTTTCCTTTGGCTTTAGGAGCAGAGCAAGCATCAGCCTAAAATGGAAAATTAAGTACAGGAAGCACCCACTGAAATTAGCTTTGACTCATTCTGAGACTGTGTTCAGCCAGAGATGGAATGAGTAACTCCAACACATTGCAGTAACAATTTATAGTTACCACATTATGTGATTTCTAATTGTATTTACAACTCACTTGTAGGAATTCATGAAGTATAACACTCCACGTCAGAATAAGAACTGTTTGAAGCATTTTGATCTCTCAGAATACAGACAAATTCTCAGTGATTTGGCCATTCAAATATATCACCAATTCATTATTGTAATGGAGAACAACATTCAGCACATGATTGGTAAGACAACAGCAATCCAAGAGCACCTAAATGTAGCTTGTGAAGCATATGAAGAAAGCTTATACAGGGAGGCAGAGGGTGGGACAGACTCCTTTCTCCTGATATTTATATTTAGATGTTCCTACATGTGTGTTTCTACACATACAAATTTCACTGAATCGTATATTCCCAGACTTTTTCCTCAAAACTTCCTAGTCTAGGATAATGCTGTGAATCTGAGCAACATCATACAAAAATAAAAGGCTTTTTTTAAAATTGTGTGCTCTGGAAGCCTTTATCAGTATCTTATTTTTCTTCTATCAATTAACTCCTAAAATATCCTGAAAGCAGGTTTTGTTCAATAGTTAATGTAACTGAAAGGAGACTCAGGAATTTTGAATTTATCAGTTATTTTCTGTTGTATTTCAGTACCAGGTATGCTGGAATATGAAAGTCTTCAAGGAATTTCTGGCTTGAAACCTACGGGGTTCCGTAAACGTTCTTCCAGTATAGATGACACGGATACCTACACTATGACCTCTATCTTGCAGCAGCTCAGCTATTTTTATAGCACTATGTGTCAGAATGGCTTGGACTCTGAGCTCCTAAAGCAGGCAGTGAAGCAGCTTTTCTTTCTGATTGGAGCTGTCACCCTCAATAGTCTCTTCCTCCGCAAGGACATGTGCTCCTGTAGAAAAGGAATGCAAATAAGGTAAAGCCAGTAAAGTTTCAACAAGCCTAAGAATGAATTTTTAACACTTGTGTGTAATGTCCTTTACCTCTAAGTCACTGGATATTCTGTGACCGTTCTGCTGGAAGTAGCAGTTGTTTTTACTTCTTTTGGAAAAGGAAATCTTTGTATTTTGGGCTGAGCTTTCTCAGCATGACAACTATAAATTGTTCTTTCCATGGAAACACTGGTGCAGGAAAAGGCAGAGAAAATTACAGTCTGAAGCTTAAAGTCAGACATGGTTAGGATTCTTTCCATGCTAGCTCATCCGTGATGTGACCAACAGTATTTTTAATTCTTTCTCACCATAGTGAACAGGTGCAGTGTCCCAGGGCTGGCAGGGATACAAAAGCTGACTTGCATGTTTCATGTTCTGTGACAAGACAGGCACTGGGACAGAGCCTTGGAGGGTGTAGATTGAACATCATCTCTCCTGTTGCAAGCATCAAGGAAACATGCTCCTAACTGTTTTGCAGAAGAAACAGTGCATTTGTTTTCCATGAGTCAGTCTGCAGGCTCAGGTGAAGGAAAATCAGTAAAATCTTGGCCCATCTGGGAACATTATTACAAGAAAGCTGATCATCAGTTATAAGCCTGGCCCTGCTTTGTAACAGCAAAGATTGTTCTCATTTCCTGTACATGCTCAGTTATAAATAAATGTTTTAATGCCATACAGTGCAGTAGAGAATTCCAGTATATGTTAGTAATTTTCTGGAAACAACAGCTATACTAATAACTCGATTTCTATTAGCCAAGCTTTAAAAAATAAAGAATGAAGAAAAAATAAGAATTGAAATATTAGAAGGATTTAATTTATAGTTAAATAAGCTATTAATTTTTTTATTTTTATTATCTTCAGGTATTGTTTTTAACTTATATTAATTTGAACACAACATTAGAAGAGTCTTTCTTCTTTAGCAGTCTTCAAAGTAACTTGCTTGTCAAGGGGAACCTGACATTTCTGTTCTTTGTTCATGATTTAACCCAGATGTAATATCAGCTACTTGGAAGAATGGCTTAAGGACAAGAATCTTCAAAGCAGCAATGCCAAAGAAACTTTGGAGCCCCTGTCTCAAGCAGCCTGGCTCCTTCAAGTTAAAAAGATCACAGATGATGATGCCAAGGAAATATGTGAACACTGCACTTCTCTTTCTACTGTGCAGGTAATGAACCATCTGTTTTCTTCTGGCAGCACTGATTGCAGAATCTTAGCTATCTAAAGTAATTGTTGCAAAAAGCCATTGGACTTTCATTTCATAAATGTAGCATTCCTCAGCATTCCACATCATCACTTGTTAAATTGAAATTTTAACTCCTTATTCCTGATTGTTTTGAGCATTTTAACTGCTCCCCTGGTGAATGCTTTCGTGCTTTGTTGTATCCCACATTTTTGTTCCACAATGTATTTTTTTAGTATGTCACAGGGGGTTTTTTATTGTTTCCCTTAATCAATTCAGCTTTTTCTACATCTCCTTGATCTGCTGACACCTCTGGAAATGAGTCATAGCCATCATCATATATGTAACAACTCAGTAGGTGACAAGTCAAAATTCTCTCTTTACTGTAAAATGTTTTACTGAAACTTTAATTAAATATCAGTACGAATGTCATAATAATGCTTTCTTCTTTTTGTCTTCTCCCTTTTTATGGCACACTAAAATAGTCTTTTGTAATTTGAGCAGATAGTTAAGATCCTGAACTCATACACTCCGATCGATGACTTTGAGAAAAGAGTGACTCCATCGTTTGTTCGGAAGGTCCAGGTAAGAGCTGCAGCTGCTGTTTCTAGAATTCAGCTTACAAGGTGCTTCACACACATGAGTTTTGATGCTTTACAGTGGTACTTGACCTTTACATCACATTACTGCTAGGTAGCTCATCTTCTAGACACTTGAATGTGATGCAAGCAAATCTGCTTAACATCATGGAAAAGCAAGATTTGCAATGGGAAGAAAGCAAGGTACTGGCTTTGCTTTGATTCTTAATTCATTGTTTTCACACTCTTTCTGTTCTGATTTCAGGCTATGCTAAACAACCGTGAGGATGTTCCACAGCTGATGCTTGATACCAAGCATCTCTTTCAAGTGACGTTTCCTTTCACCCCCTCTCCACATGCTTTGGAACTGATACAAGTCCCCAGCAGCTTCAAACTTGGCTTTCTCACGAGGGTTTAATAAAACCAGTGAATTGGTATTTTCTCAGAGACTCTATGAAGACAGCAGACTTTCATGTTTCATTTCACCAGCTGGTGGATAGTATGGCAGTGTGCAGTGAATGAAGCTGTTAAAAACTTGTTCGTTGGTCAAGACTTGAAGAGTAGGAGTAATTTTGTCTTGTTATTTCCTTCTCCCTTTTCTTGCTCTTCTTCCTTCATTTCAGTCCTACAAGAATAACTTTATATCATCACCTGGACACAAAGCTTACCATACAGTTTTTAGTCCACACCTGACAAGAAAAGCATTTATCTGACAAGTTTGCATTGCTGCCCTGTCAGCAGCAGTCAGATGGGAAGACTGGCATGTGATAGATGTTACTGCTTTACAATTTTCTTTGCCTTCAGTTCCTGTAATGAGAGGGGGTTTTTTCCTTCCCAAGGCAATTCTATTCTTTGCCTTGATATACTGGATCTGTTTGAGACTGGCTTCCACCTTTCTGTGAACAGGGGAACTGAGATCAATCTAAGAGAATGGCTGTTACAAACCCACAATGTTTTTTTGTAGGCAGGCTGGCTCGGCTCTCTGAGTGCTTACACTGCAGCTCAGGCACTCTGCACAGCTCTTTGGCCAGAGCAAGGACTCAGGTGCTCTTCTTGGAGACAGGTTTCAGTTTTCTCTGCAGTGCCAAGTTTGGATTAAATATCAGTTATTGTAATAGAAAAGTTGGATATAAAATTCATGCTATGATCCAGGTTTGGAGTACAAGCTTGGTTCTCTGAAAGACAGGAGTCATCTCCTGGTTTGGTTCCATCTGCAGTGCAGTGCATTTCAGAATACACACTGAGTATGCACACATCACCTTTCTGCCTTTCTCATTTTGTTGGTTTTCCTCCTCCAGTCCAGAGACTGAATAGGAGCAGATGCAGCAACTGTGGTCTGGTGTTAATGATAAACGAAGCTTAATTCCTTACATTTCACCTTTACTTAGGTAATTTCAGTTGCATGATCTTTAAATGCAGACATGGTCTCCTTTCTGCTTTGTTCAGCCTTCTCCCTGTGGTCAGGGAGTAAAACAGTAATTTTATTTAGTTCTGGACCCTGTCAGAACAACAGGGGAAATAGCATTCACCTCACCACAAGGGTGACTGTCCTTAAATAGGTAACTAATGCTGGGTTTCTAGCTATTCTGTTTGCCATAGTTATTAAAATCAAGTACTAAAGCTCTGAAACAGCTAAAGGATTATAATGAATTGAATTAATTTAAGGAAGAATTTCTTTGATTTTTTTATTATTACTACAGTGTTAGTACTTGTTTCATTTCACAAACAACCTTTAAGTATAAAGAGGGAATCATTCTTGCTATTTAGTGTTCTTGGTGCTTTCCATGTACAGTGTCATACTCCTCATGATATCCACAGAGATATAGTCAAAATATATGAAGGAAACATTTTGTGTTTTGTTCAATAACAATAAAAGCAGTACAAAAGATCACACATGTAGGTAGACTATTTTAACATATTAAATAAAGTAGTTTTAAATCAATTTGTAGTTCTTTGTGTAATGCAATAGTTATGTTTTCACTATGGAATCATTTGAAAGAAGTTACTTGGAACTATGTGAACATTTGGGACTGTTGTCAGTCTTGTACTGCACCAGAAACATTTATTTAATTTAGTTGCTTTTCTGTAACATTGTGTCTCTTCCTGTCAGCATTGTGTGCTGTCCTTGGCTCCTCATGAATTTCTGGAAATAGTTTAATGGAAGCAACTTTTGTTGCTGCAAATTGTGCACAGCCTTTTTTTGCAGTTCCTGGAGCTGTGTGTCTGTTACCTGGGCTGACGTGAGAAAATCACAGCCCACTCTTGCATCCACATCACAGAGAAGTGTCAAGGTGCATGTGCTGTTGTGACAAAAATTGTTGATCAAGGAAAACTGTTCTGACAATTTGATGTTTCGTTACTTTGAGAGCTTTGTGTGGAGTGTGCTATTGATGCTCTGTATGCAAACAACAAGGTATATTTTTAAAACAAAGTTTAAAATTAGCCAGCTTACTGTATGCTCTCAGAACTTATCTTGCTTTTGCTGATATTAATGCCTTCAGCCAGAATTTAAGTGCAAAATTATTTTTGTTCTCTGTTATTCTTCTGATTATAAGGAGTAGTTTTAGTGAAGAGCATTAGTGAGGTTAACTTTCCTAGAATCATGCTAAAGGAGAAAGGTATTTCATTCAACTGGGAAAGTGTTGAATGGTGATCCTTACTGCAGTGGGGAAGCACTGAAATGGCTTATGGAGAGATGTGCAAGATGCTTTTGGCATTTTTGGATGTGTTTAGACTTGTGACTCCTGCAATTTCTGGGAATAGAGCTCAGCTGCACAGGTGGTCCCTTTCAGTCCTGTGCTCCCATAATATTGTAATAAAAAATGATTAGGATGGGTTACTTTTACACAAGTCTCTACTGGGCTGAGATTCTGTTCTTTTTTCCCTCATTTTACCTCAGATCCCCTTGACTACCAAATGTGAAATCTAATGGCATTAATTCAGTGTCTTCCATAGAATCTTAATAATAGATGTGACCTTCAGCAATTCTTAAATTTTTCAGACATGTTTTCATAAATATCCCAAAAATTTTTTCAAGGAGTGCAAGAAAAGCAGCAATTTTTAATCCTACTGACTTTAAATTTACTGTCTTAGAGCAGGAGAATCGTAGAAGTATAACCAAGGAAGAACCAGCATGGACACTACTCAATTTGTTAGACTTGTAAATTTTTTAAGAATATGAGATAATATTGGCAGTGCTGTTTGTCAGAATACCAAGTTGATAGTTGGAAAAATCAGTTGTCACCTCCCCAGTATATTTCAACTTTAATATTTGTTAACAAGCAAATACTTGTTTGTAAACAAACCATCAAAAAAACTGCTGTATGGAACGGGTAGGTAAGGTCTGGCTTGCCTAATAGTTTCTGTTCTTTATTCTATGTTCTAAAAGAGGACAGTTAAAATAAAGTCATTATCAGTAATCCCCAGGATGTAACTGATCTGAGGTGATGCAACTGGAGAGGCTGAGCTTTAAATACCTTTAAGTAGAATTAATAGGAAGGTTGTCTTTCTACGTTAGCAGCTGCACAGGGCTTACTTAGTCATCTTGAGAATCTCCAGGTTCTTGCTCTCTGAAAAGGTGGGTAATTTTTTTTATTTTACAACAAGATTCATTGTACAGAATTTCTCTGTGATAACACATTTCTTAATGATTCACCATGTTTAAATTTCTAATGTAGCTTTAAAAACCTAGTAAGGCTAAAAATTCAGACTACAGTGCTAGAACTTGTAATGGTTTTAGACATTTTTGTTTTAAATGTCTTTGTAAAATTGTCATAGTGATGGATTTGTATACTGTGTCAGGAGTAATACTGCTTTTTAATTATTCAGAACTTTTGGTGGCTTCTCTTGTAGTAGAATTTTGTAATGTGTCATAATCTCATCTGAAGTAAAATACTGATAGCGGGTATGATTCCTCCTGTACATTACTCCAGCAAATTCTCATATTTTATCAAAGATTAATTCTGCCCAGAGTATTTATTCCAGGCCTAATAGATCCTTGTCAAAAGTGTCTGGAGCTCCTGGTGGCATTTCGTTCAAATAAGATCAGTGGTTCCTCAGGGAACCACTAATTCTGAGAACCTTGGAATAACAGGTTATTCAGTTGTGAATGTCCAGTTTTAAGGATCTAGGAGAGCTGAGCCCAGGCACTGCAGACATTTTACAGCACTGAGCAATACCTGCACAGAGAAGCTCCCTGGAAAGGGTGGCAGCTTGTGGTCCCAGGTTCACATTTGCAAAAAAATACATTAAAAGCTCCAGGAGTGTGCTATAGCACATATTTGCTGCTTTTCATCAAGTGGAATAGAAACCTCCTTGACTCTTGACTGAAATCTCCATGCAAATTCTAAATTATTATACTGCAGTTCCTTCCAGGACAGATTTCTTCTTCCCACATATTTTGGGATGAAGTCATGCATCCCCTGGAGACAACAGCAAAACTTTTATTGACTTAAGAGTGGGATTTCTGAGATTATTATCTTACTTTTCAAATAGTCCACTGAAATACGTAAGAATAAACAACAGAATGGAGACAAGTACACAGAGTAAGGTTTGGTTTGATTTTTGTATAATGTCCAGCCAGACAAATTCTAAAATGTCATAGGTTATTGAATTTCTTTTGTTCCATTTAAATCTCTCCTGCAATAACTACTTCTGATTGTTTACCACAAATTCATTTTTTATGTACAAGTCTAAATATTGTTTAAAACTTCCATTTTTAGAAGAGATGAAAGGTCCCGTTTTCCCTATGAAAAATGTACAGACAAAAATCACACTGCAATATAATTCTCATTTGTTTGTCTGACTCTCAAGTAGTTTTTAATACTCTGTTGCTGATAGTGCTTTGATCTTAGAGATGCCTGGCTTGAGAGCAAAAGTGGATTTGTAATGACCCAGCTATCAGCGTGCTTGAAGCATCAATTTCTGCTCAAACAGCATATTGGTCATAATATTTTGTAGCTGCTGCTGACCAAATCCTAGGTCATATTTTCAGCTTTAAAGATAATGCATAATGACTATTTTATAATGCAGTGGAAAAATAAAATTTATTGATCAGTGCAGGTTTCTCAGAAGTCCAGCTGTTGCTGTGGATTTCAGGTTATTGTCTGCTGGCAGTGGCTAAGTACAAATTAAAAGTACTTTCCCACATGTAGTGAACCCATATGCACAGCACAGATCATAATGGTGTGTAAATATGTTTTGCTCTGTGTTTTTCTTCATAAAAAAGACTCTGCAGAGCACGTGACTGTCTTGTATATAGTGACAGTTCATCCAGTTTGAGGGATTAGTCACAGAGAGAGATTATGCAGCCTACAGATGTCTACATAGAGCTTAGGCTCCTTAGCTGGCACAGCAGTGGTGGGAAGCTTTGTGCTGGACTGGAATGCATGCTTTCCTCCTTCTTCTCTTTCAGCTCTCGTGACCCACCAAGATGGACCAGACCTTTCTAGCAATTGTGTTTGGTCCCTGCGACAAGTGCAGCAAAGAGAAGCCCCTCAGGCCTGTGTCTGTGAAGTCAGAGCAGCGCAGCTACTGCTCGCTCTGTGTGGAGATGGTACGTCCTGATCTCACCAGCCACGCTGTGGGCAGCCTGCAAACACGGGCAATGTAGCACTGGGCTCTGCAGGTGGATTTTTCTGGACAGCAAATAAGCATTGCTAGGCCCACAGACTGCCAGACAAACGCCTCTGCAGACACCTGGTGTTTCCACAAACCTACAAGTGAGGTGGCCCCAGGGTTCAAGGCTACTTTTTATGATTCTTGATTGGAAAATGGCCACGAGCTTTTTACCCTAGGGTACCACACTTGCTGTGCAAATGTTATGTGCCCATCTCTTCCCTGAGATACATGTGTGCTCTGCTTGGCCCATGATCTTGAATTTCCCACTTGCCTTTGGAAGAACTTATCAACAACAACAAAAAAAAAAGGTTAAATCATCACAACAAAGTCATTCACTAGAGACAGGGGATATGACATTCACCTAGTCTGTCTCAGGCACCAGTGAAGGGCTGTCACAACTCCTTTGTGCTCACATTTCCTACTGTGACCAGGTTGTCTCCTGGGCTATCTGCAGTACTTGGGTGAGAGCCGGAACTAGCAACAATGAGGATAAGGTGGGAAAAAGTTGCAGAGCAGTGGAATGTCTTCTGTTGGAGGCTTTCTAAGCTCCAGCAATTAATGTGAGGTGATATCCCACTCTCCTGGTAGGGAGCTCTGTTCCAGAGACGTCACGGTGGGGTTTTTTTAGGTGAAATACACAGCTAAGGTCATGAACCTATGTGGCTATTGAAGAGCTGGCCTCCAAAACCCCTTTTGTAAACTTCAGAATTTTGCTGTCCAGCTTGCAGTAGTTTCATCTTATCTTCCTTAACCATTGTGCATTATCAGTTGGAGACAACATCCATCACTGTTTCCTCCCCAGCAGTGTTCTCTACGGTAGGGTCCAACAGTTTGTTGTATATGAGTGTCAGATGAAATGATCTCTGCAGAAATGCTAAAAGGCTTAGCAAGCTGTGTTTACATGGCACTGTTGTACAGGCAGATGAGAGCACTGATTTGGAGGTGTAGGTGGTACTTGTGTACAATTTACTGGCTGACACAGCACATTCCCATGCATTACTTTGTTGAGGAGGAAGTTTAGATGTAATGACTGCAAGACAAAAGGCGGTCCCTTCCCAGTTTATTTGCTTCTCCTGACTGAAATTGCTGCTTTGTTCAGGTCCTTCTTGGCCAACAGCCTTCTTGGCTATTTATTCAGTAAGTTTTTGCATGACTTGATAAATGCATGCTGGAATTGCAGGAAACTGGCCGTTTGTTATTTACAGTTCCTGCAACTTTCTCCCTGTTATTGGCAGTATGGACGTCAGACTCTTAGCAGCTGGAACAGCTGGTAGGTGGAAGCAGACTGAGACTTCAGGAGGAATTGCATCAGTACCTAACAGCCTGTTAGGCTTCTTCTTGGCACTGCAGAGGGGTCTGGGGCTTTCTGGTAGATCTGGCTTTAGCTTGCTTCATATTTTCTAAAAGGTTTAAAAGCAGATATTCAGAACACAGAGAGCTCTTTGCATTAGCACAGAAATACACACAAGTAGGGAAATTCCAACAATTTAAAACAATTTTAAATTGTTTTTTCCAGAGCTGTGTGTATGCTTTGGCTTATATCAAAATACACAATATATCCTTTGCCACAGTTGTGTTTGTGGATGCATGTGCATATTGTGGTGTCTAACTGGCTGATCTTTCTGCAGCTCCCTGATGTGCCCATGCAACTCCTAATTTCAGTCCAGCAGATGTACACATGCATTTTCATCAGCTAATCTCAGTGATTTTCCCAAAAACAACATACGTCGAGGGATAACAGAATTAGAAATTGCTGATTCCCAGTGTTGACATCATCCTACTTCAATTGTTTGCCTTTTAGACAAAATAATCTTCTTCCTCTAGGGTTTTTCCTGCTTTGGAGTTTGGTGCTAATCAGTAGAAACTCAATGTTTGCTGGTTTATTTACACCACAAAATTTGCTTACAACTTGAAAAGAGAAGTTCTGGTGAATTAGTGAGAAACTTATTTTATTTATTAAGGAAACTTATTAACTTATGAGGTAGGCCACAATTTGTTTTATACTGCTAGATCCTTTATTTTCCCCAGTGTTACTATTACCAGAGCAGGACCAACTTTCTGCCATGGATCCCCATCACTCACCGCTGCAATCTGGTGTATTTGCCGTGTGTGGCACTCATTGATGTAGTGCTACGCTATCATCCAAATTAATTCAGCCCTGGCTCATTTCATTTAAAGCTCCCTGTTGGCCTTACTCTAACCTGTATTTTTGCATGGTTAGCTAATGATGGCATGGGCAGTTAAGCAGGAGTTGGTCAGATGAATTAAATACTTTTTTAATTTTTTTTTTCAAACCAATGAAATGCACATTATGTATCACACACTTCCACAGCTCAGTCTGTTCAGTAGAGGCTTCCCTGTCACCTCCTGGCTCTGCTGACCCCATCATCTCAGGACTAGTATCACGTATCAGCCTGCACATGTATGGTTCCCAAAGACTCTCACCTTCTGTGCTGCTCTTTGTAGACTTTCTAATCCCATTCCACAAGGCAGTGAGACTGTTCACATCAGTAAGGCAAGAAACTGGATTTTTCACTGTTAGAACTATGCCAGCTGTCTGACACATAGGTGTTATCTATGCCAAATTCCTGAGAGCTGATGCATTCCTATCAAGGCAAAGAAATTTCCTACACACTTCTTGTTGGGTTTAACTTCTGGGCCACTCCACACTTATCAGGTGTCAGAAATAAGGCATTTGTTATAGATTAGACTCCTTCAAAAATGAAGTTTCTTCTTCAGAATCTACTTCTGCTAGTCCCCCAGGACACAGCTACATTATTGAGTTTAATATAAGTAGGTTTAATTTTTCAGACCTGAAGATAATGCACGGGAAGAAGCTTTCTGTCACTTTCCTGCTAAAAGATCTTTGGGTTTCTTTGGGTTTTGCTTTTTTCTGTTCTTTTAGTGTCACTTTAAAAATACTCAATTTTTATTTCCTTGGCATAGTCTGTGCTGGAAGGCGTTTGCAATGTGCTGATTACTCTTGAGGGCTTTGAAGGATGTTTCTTTACCCAGCAGTGTGTGAACCCACAGCTTGTACTGCCTACATTTTCTTTTGTGATTCTGAACATAAACTGGATCGATGAGTTCAGGGTTGCCAACCTGGCCATCGGGCTGGTTGGTAGATCACACCAGTTTCTGTGGACAGTGAGAAGACTGGAAATAGATCCACTGCGTTTGATTCACAGTGAAGTAACCCGGCTTCTGCCTGCAGAGCCTAAAAAAGGCTAAAAGGGACCTTGTGGACATGGCCAGACCGGGCCCGAGTTCAGCTCCAGGGCGATGGTGAAGAGCTCAGCAGCTCTGCCTGTGCATCCCAGTTGGACAGCAATACTGCTTCTAAACCCAGGGTGGGAAGGGACTTTTATTCTCTCTGAGACCCACGCTTTGTCCAGGATGTGCCCAGAGGCCAAACAACAGCTGCAAACAAGTATTTTCTTATCTCCCTCTCCAATCTTGGCACATCCCCAGGTTGAACAATAGCCACTAGATTGTCTATTTTTCTGGCTAAAGGGAGATAATGGGAGTCAATTTGCACAGAGTTACTCCTTGTAGATCAAGGACAATTCTGTAATAAAAAGGGAATATTTTCAAGGAACTCCCAGGGAACAAAAAGCTATGTGCTGTGGTTCTTTCTCTGGAAGCATCAGCTGCTCCCTGTGCCCAGTACATATTCATATGAGCAGAACCCAAAGAGCTGAGCCCCTGGGCTCACACCACACCAAAGTGGAGGGCTGTTTATTACCTCTGTGGGATTTTGGAAACTGCTGTTTCAAGAGATGGGAACGCCACAGACTCTAATGTGCACATCTGAGAGTAGAATATACAAGGGGTAACTTGTCTAAAGGAGAGAAACAAAAAGGAAAGGAACCCTGATAACACCAAATTTAAAAATCAGGAATTCAAAGCATAGTAGAGAGAAGAGTTTTCACCACTGCACCTGTCCTGCTGGCCCAGGAACTGGGCCAGAGACCTGCATAGCTGATACTCCCAGTACCCCCTACCCATAGGAGTATCAGGGAGTGATGGAGCTAAGATGGGCCTTGGTAACCCTGGACAAGATCTGTCTTCCCAATCTGTTTTAAAATGCCAATGGGGTGACCGAGGGCTTCTTTTTTCCTTCTTTCCCCCACATTGTGCAGCTTGTACACAGAAGTTTAGGTATGCAGCAGAAAAAGCCATTGGCGTGTGTTTCTGGGGAAATGAAACCTTTGGGCTGTGAAGAGGGCCTGGGATATGTGTAGGAACGAGGCAGGAGGTGAGGCTGGTCCCAGCTGCCGGCCTGGAGACCACTGGGATGCTGGAGCAGGGGATGCTGCAGCCGGCGGGAGCGGGGATGCTGCAGCCGGCAGGAGCGGGGATGCTGGTCCCCACCGTGTGCGTGCTCAGGACTGGCCTGGACGTCAGCGGGGAGGGGAGGGGGAGCCGGGCCGGCTCCGGCGCCGTNGCGGGGCTGGGGGCCCGGCCGGGCGGGGACCCTGAAATACCCTCGATACAGCCCGGCATTCGCCCGCAGCGTTTGGGCGTAGTGTCAGCAGCCAGGATGAGCTCCAGCCATGTGGAAGTTGATGGGAATTTGCTTTAATGAGGCCGGGATTTCACCCGAGGTGTGGAAGGGCTTAAAAAGGAGCATTGTTTCCAAAAACAGCACCTCTGCCCCCCTTCTGCCAGGGAAACAAGTTGCAGGGATGCAGTGCTGATTCAGAGGTGCGGGTGAGTCAGTGCTGGAGCTGTCAATGTGTAAATCACCGTTATCAGCTGCAGCTTCAGGATCCAGGGATAACCCAACAGAAATGCGATGGACAGACCTCAGCTCGGCCCTCCCCCTATCCCCTTCCCCCTTCAGGGAAAAAAAGCTCACCTTACGTTAATGGAGCTTTTCAAATAGGTATTCACAAGTTCTGAGATATAAAAAACCCCTTCTATTATCATTATTTCATTTTATAATTACAATGATACATTGCGGGGTTGGTTTGGGTTTTGTTTTGGTTTTCTTTTGCTTTTGCTGGTTTTTTTTGGTTTTTTGGTTTTGTTTTT